>BSUD01000005.1:149354608-149495787 GCA_033239045.1 Fagopyrum esculentum
ACGGTCACGGGTTCCGTAACCGTAAAATTTTTTTCCTTGACACCACGGTTACGGGTTCCGTAACCGTGATAGTGTCAGATTTTTTTTGGGTTAGAATTCACATAGAAAATTATCACGGATTTGGAACCCGTAACCGTGAAAAATCACGGCTTCCGTAACCGTCGTGCATTTGTAAATTCCATCGCCTTGCGTTTACGACTCCCGAATGCAAAATGTACGAAAGCACAAGAAATGATTCCAAAATAATTCATGAACAAGGTACATATATAAATTAGATTCATTTTAATTCCGTTTTTGTTTCCGGAGTCACAATCAATCAGGATAAAACGCCAATCAATCACAATGATAAATGCCATCAACCATGTAACTAGTACAATTTAGTACTCGATTTATAATTTTTAAACACAATCGTCAACTATGACCGTTAACATTACATATATTGTGAAATGCAATTAATACATTGTTTCATATTCAATGTCACAACTTCACACTTAGATAATCACACATTTAATACATTATATAATTTTTATATAATATACACATACATAAAGGCAAATATATGTATATATATATACACACCCTTAAACATTCCTCTATAGGATGTCCAACAAAGGCAATCTACTCAATTTTAACAACTAAAACACCAATCAATCAATAGTAAATTGGTGATCAACCACCTAATTAATCCAAATTAGTTAACCACATTGTAATATGCAATTAATATATTGTTTAATATTCAATGTCATGCCTTGAGACTTAGATAATCACACATTTAATATATGGTATAGTTTTTATATAATCGACACAAACATAAAGATAAAGGTGTGTTCGGCATGATACTTTTACAGATCATTTTAGGAATTATTTTACCCAAAAAAATATCTAAATACAAGTAGATTATCACACCATTTAGAGATTTTTAAAGCATTATGCTCCTCGGAATAATCTCTTGTGTGTGTCAAATGGGCCCGAGTACGCGTATATATACATAGACACCGTCTAACATTGTTTCATATCTTCCTTCTCTTCGTCTTCTCGACCCATCCTCATGAACTTCAACATTCCCCGTCCTCAAGACACTAGAGCCATTGTGGCTCATTTTACTTGCATCATATGCAAGTACACCGCGATCGATCTCGATCTTTTCCGAAACCATTTCTACATCCACAATGCAGCGGCAGTAGAAGCAGCCATGAATGGCGATGGCGCTCTGATGCAACTCAAGGAAAGAATCATTCCTCAACCTTTTCCGGCGACAAGCTCCGGCAGCAATGCAGCTAATGAGAGACAAAACTATCAAGGGAAGCATTCATGGATGTGCTTCAGGAGCAACGATGAAGCTATCAGAGATGGGAGGATGTTCGGAAATCTTGTTGATGGCTCTACAAAGCCTCTTCTGCTTCAACTCAACCGTCCGGCGCCGGAAGTCATCGATCTTACCGATGAAGATGAGAAAAATGATGAGGTTGAGTTGGATTTGGGTTTGCATCTTTGAAATTCTATTAGTATTACTTATGATCAATGCTTTTGTTCAAGTTCTTCCCATTTGTATTTGCAATTATGTTAGTATTACTCTACTAGATGAAAGCAAAAACCAAGTGTGGAATGTAATTTGAGGAATACAATAAAGATTTTATTCTATATGAGTTCAAGGATCGGTTACGGTTCGTGATTTTGGGCGATTAATCGGAAAAATGGTATCCGGATTTATATTTATGTTTTTAATAAAAGATCGAAACAAAATTGATCCGTTCACGAGTTTTACTAACCGAGCTCTTCCTCGGTTGACCTTCGGTTTTCTTTCATGACGTTTACCCGAGTCCACGTCCACTCTCGCGGATAGGTGCGGCGATTATATTTGCACATGATGGGTATCCAAATCATCTGATCTGTAAAACGTGTAAAAACCCAGAAGAAAAAAATGGATGGACGATGGTCATTCACCAACCCAATACACCCAAATTAAATATCTTGGATTTCGTATATTTAGTATTAAAATCACAAAGATATGACAATTTTATTATGATTTACATTATAGTAGCAAATTCAAAATAGTTTTTATTTAATTTTAGCTATAAATATTATCGGTTTTTTTCCAGATAAAAACAAAAACCAATTATGGAATGTAATCTCAGCAATAAAATAAAGATTTTTTCCTATATATGAGTTCAACCGTCGGTTATGGTTCATGTTTTTGGGTGATTGATAAAAAAATGGTAATAGTTCTTATATTTACGCTTTTATCTTTTTAATTAAAAAACCGAAATGGAACCGAGCCAGTCGCGAATTTTACTAACGGAACTCATCGTCGGCCGACCTTCGATTCGCTTTCATGACGTTTAACCAACTTTAAAAACCAGAGTTCACGTGCACTCCCACAGTTAGGGACGACAATTTCATTCGCATCGATGTCCGAATCACCCGACCCGTAAAAACGAGTAAAAATCCGGAGGGAAGAAAAACTGATGATGGGATGATAGTGAAGGTCTTTCACCCATCACCCAACTTGATACACCCAAAATATCTTGAATTTTGTATATTTAGTATTAAAATCAAAAAAATATCACAATTTTATTATTGTTTACGTTATAGTACCAAATTTAAAATAAATTATTTTTTTATTTTAGTTATAAATAGTATCGGTTTTTTTCCTACATAATATATAAACCAAGTGTCGGATGTAATTCGAGCAATATAATAAACTTTTTGTGTGTGTATATATATATATATATATATATATAGTATATAGAGTATAGATCCTATGAGAACACCCCTAACGTGTATACATGAGAACAATCTTAGATCGTTGGATGGTGAGTATTAAGGGTCAAGATTTAGTGTAGATATCATAATTAATAATAATTAGGAATAATAATAATTAGGAATAACCACAATAACTACGAATAATCCACTCAACCAACAATAACTACGAATAATACATTAAACGATATGACACATTCATAACAAAACTAATAATAATTACGAATTTGTTCTCATGTATACACGTTATGGGTGTTCTCATATGATCTACACTATAGATCCTATGAGAACACCCCTAATGTGTATACATGAGAATAGATTCGTAATTATTATTATTTTGTTACGAAATTGCCATATCGTTTAATGTATTATTCGTAATTATTGTTGGTTGAGTGGATTATTCGTAGTTATTGTTGGATTCCTAATTATTATTATTCGTAGTTATTATTAATTATGATATTTACCCTAAATCTCAACCCTTAATACTCACCATCCAACGGTGTACGATTGTTCTCATGTATACACGTTAGAGGTGTTCTCATGGGAACCACACTCGATCTACACTATATATATATATATAGGGTGTGGTTCCAATGAGAACACCCCTAACGTGTATACATGAGAACAATCTTAGACCGTCGGATGGTGAGTATTAAGGGTCGAGATTTAGTGTAGATATCATAATTAATAATAATTAGGAATAACCACAATAACTATGAATAATCCACTCAACCAACAATAACTACGAATAAATAATTAAACGATATGGCACATTCGTAACAAAACTAATAATAATTACGAATTTGTTCTCATGTATACACGTTAGGGGTGTTCTCATATGATCTACTCTCTCTCTCTCTATATATATATATGAAAATCCCGGAAAAAGAAACGGAAGATGGGTGGATGATAGGTGAACGTCTTTCATCACTCGACCGATACACAAAAACAATCTTGAATGGAAGTTTCCCTCGGATTAGATCTACTTTACTTGGATTGAATCATCTTCTTGTCAGAGAAGAGTGTTGTAGCATTGTAGGTGATCAAATTTATGTGAAAAGAGTCGTGATGTTTATTTGGTTTGCCGATAGGCTACAAATTACGATTTGTGAGCCTTAGTTTTCATGTCTAAAGGCTTCGAAAAAAAGAAGGGAAAAAAAAATAAAAATTCATCGCTTTGTTTCAACAGTCAAAAACTCCGTTATTTCAAGAATAAGATGGAAAAACTCCGTTATTCCAAGAATAAGATGGAAACTACCAACCTATTGCCTCAATTAGACAAGAGTATTGACTTCGTACTTTCCCAAAATCAAGTAGTAAAATATCAACCCATTGCCTCGATTTAGGGTTTCATGCCCTGAAACTTACAAATGTCCCCTTGAAATCATTTTTTCATCTCCGATGAATACGAAAATAAATAAAAGCCATTTTCGATATGGCTTACAGGCGCCGTCACATTTTCCCCGGATCAACCCCGAATAATGAAAAAAAAACCTAAACAACCATCAAAGCAAAGTAAATATCACAAAGCAAGTTTTTTGGATGATATCATGTCCACCTTGATTCCTAGGAATCTAGAACAAATCACTAATATTTACGTGAAAAGCTTCTATGCTTGGGAGAAAAAAAACCCTAAAAAACAAAGGTGAACAATGGGTGATCCTATCGACTTAAGACCCGACACTAGAAGTTTCAGTCCGTTTTTGAGCCCATACGTTCATTCGGCTTCTGATTTTCACTCGTCGGGTGTCGTAGTCTCATACGGATTTGTGGTTGTTGAAGTTGCTTGGAGGCAGCCGATTTCGAGTTGTTTCCCAAATTGGGTTCTTTCTCCAATAACTCTGTTCCCCAATTGCAATCCTAAAGCTATGACTCCTTTCCGTGGTTCAGACGCTTCGGTACTTGCCTTGGTCTGTCTTGGTACTCGACTGTCATCCGTCTGCCGCTTAACGCGGCCTCTCAAGCCATTAGTTTTTTCTAATGCCTCAAATCCCTTTCCAGTTAAAAAAATACCGATATTCAAGTTATTAACTTATTACCACCATATTTTGGTAAAAAATAATATAACCAAAATCTGTATTTCTATGATTGATATAGGTAATTCAAAGAAAAGCTTGATTCTCTTAATAGAAAAGTCAGTAGAGCACATCAAGAAAAGTTCGGGTCTTCAATGGAAAATAGCAAAATACAGTTAAAAAAACTAGGCCAAAACAAACAGAACTGGAAAAAATCAACAGATAATGATCTTCTTAGGCCGCTGCCTTTTTCAACTTTGCGAGTTCTTGCCTCACTGCACCAGCTTTCTGCAACATATACAAAAGGGCAATATGGCAAAGGTCATCTACTGTAAATGGTTCACAAGATTGGGACACAAGATAAAGATAACAGTAAATATAAAGTTATGCAGATATACAAACCTTGATTTTGGCCAACATGATCTTGAACCTGTCGAAGTCGTTGAGTGCAGCTCTTTTCTTCTGAACTATCAACTTCCTTCCCCAAGAGCTGCTCTCCCACTTGTTCTTCACGTCTATGAAGAATGGAAAACGGTTAGAGAAACAACTCAGAGTAATGGGTTTTGTTTTTTCACAGAAGAATTCAGTCTATACTTACCAGCAGCTTCCATAGCCTCAATAAGTGTCTTTTTCTTTGGTATTCTAGGGATGTCAATCTTGATGTCTGTAAGTGTGAGCCTCTTGAAGTTCATTTGGCACCTTACCATGTTAGGGGCATCAACAAGAGCCTGTTGGAAATTGTTCATGTAATGGATAAATAAATTGACCAAGTCACAAAATAATAGCTTTTAAAATAAATATCCATCTCTAATTAATGGCGGTCAGTTAAGAAGTATCTCAAAATTAGCAAGAAAGTCAATAGAAAGGCTAGCATAGCCTAACACAAGCTAACAGTGGTTTAGAGAGATAAAACACCTACAGAGGTACTGGTTCAAACATCATTATGTGATTGGCATTGGGACCTGCCTTAAGGTTAGCTATATAATGAAGTTCAGAGCAGTTCCTTTGTGGATGCCCATTTTGTTGAGGTGAATCAGGTTTCTTATGCTCTTAAATTTCTTGGTGAACTATCATAAGGAGACTATAATTTATGGCCTATGTACTATTAAAACAGAACAGATTGTCGTCCATTCCTATGCTAAAACACAGTCCGTTCTCATTGATTGACAAAGTCTGAACACAGTTAACAAGTAAAACCCCATGCAGGGCTTAAGAACAGGCGTTAGGTTGATATTTTTTTAAGAAAAAAAACCTAGGAATCAAACAACAACTATGTAAGGAGACCAAAGTTTCAGTTCCCATAGATTACATTAATGGGCATAGCGTTCCAAGAAGTACACTTCCCACGTTATACCAGAAAAACCCTAATGGTATCATACAGATTATTCCTATGACAATTGCAATCGACCAAAAGGAGAAATTTGAGCAACTTAACAAGTAAACTGAAGCAACTAAGATAAAACAAGCAAATGAAACACAATAGATTTACTAATTTTCAAGGACCAACTACGTCATTCAAGGATAGTCAACATACAAACTAACATAAATACTTTTTTTTATAGCCGCATTGGTGTTAAACAGTTAAACTTCAACGAAATGAACACCAAATGGAAGAAGTATGCAACATAGGTCATAATCACATCGGTGTCTAGCTATTTTATCTCAGTTCTATGAACAGAGGTAGCAAATAATGCCATACTGTACAAATTTTCGGTCCGTGAGGAAATAAAATAAAATAAACGTAATAGAAAGTGAATGAGCAACGCACTCTGTTTTGATCGATGACGTCGACGATGGTGACGAGCTGGCCATAATCCTTACCGTAGTTGATGAGAGCGATCCTTCCGATCTCGACGAACCTCTTGAACGGCTATCAACAGACCAAACAACCAAAATCAGATTGCGTACGAATGCATGAAAAAGAAATTGAAAGGGAAGAGGGAAAGAGAGTCACCATTTTTGCTGAGATTTGGATGAGCCACCAGCCGAATCAGAGAAGGGAAACGAGTAAAATGAGGGTTTGGGAAGAAGAGAGTCTAATTAGGGTTTTATTGTCCAATTTTGGGCTTCTGTCATCAAACGGGCTTATATTTTATGGGCCTATATTTATATGGGCCGTTCGGCCCATAACTTTAACGATTCGGCTAATTATTAATTAATAAATCAATAGCGACAAGACCCAATTTGAACAACAACGATTGACATTCATGCAAATGAACTTGGAACATTTGCAAGGATGTATTAGGATGGAGCATCTCTTGTTCAAAAATAATAAATCTTGTACGGATGCATTTCAAATGGGATGTGCATTCGGATCGATTCGATACAGAGTCCGGACATTCGGTCCTGAAGTTTTATAGAAGATCAATTTGAATTCGAAGTATCCGAATACCCGGAACTTTTTTAGCGTGATTGGATATTCAAGCCGGATAACTGAATTTCTGATTTAACTTTAAATTATAGGTTATTTTTAATGGATAGATAATAGATTACATATCCGATCCACATATTTAGCGGAGATTCAACTTATCCGAGTTTTTATTATCTGGATTAATTAAATATATTCAATCAAATTATTTTCAAACCGATGATCCGAAAAACCTCCCGAAACGGATTCAAATCATCAATGATATCGATGTACATGTAGCATTATTAGTTTAAATATTTTAGAGTTGTTGCAAACCCACTCCAAAAAAGAAGGCTCAAAATCTAATCAAAGACTCAAAATTATACACAAAAAAAAACAAAATGAAAACTCAAAACTCGTCTTTATAACAATTTACACACAAAAAAGAAGCACGAGTCCTCATTTTAGAGGTCTCATCCTTCAAAGCCTATCTATTCTGAGTTTTTGTGTTTTTTTTCCTTCTATTTTTTGTTTGTTTTATTCATGCACATTTTAAGTAAGTGTGCTTAGTAGGCGCCTTAGCCGCCTTCGAGATTAGTCTCGGCTACAGGGCCCATGGCTGTCTTGTTGGCTTTAGCTGTAGCCTTGGATGAGCCACCTGAGCTAGAAGCTGCCTTCGGCTTCTTCTTACGAGATGGCTTCACGGCTTGATCGGAGCCTCCACCGGAGTTTGCCGACCGGCGTTTCGGAGAATCCGTTGAATCGGTTGAGCCCTTTGATTTCTTCGTTCTGTGCCTTGTTGGTGATTCAGATGGTGTCGGTAACCCACCTGCCAAGTTTCCCACCAGCCAAAAAACAGTTGAAATATTACAAATTTAAAAATTAATCTAGTTGGGATTTAAAGGGGTTAAATTTTATACGTGATTTATTAAGAATTATTTGATATAAAATAATTTATATAACGTTGTTTGGTAAGAGAGTTTTAATAGAATAAAATGATACAAATTTATAAATTTACTTTTATTTTAACCTTAAATAAGGGCATGGTGAGATCTTAATTGATGGTTGAAGAACAATCTCCTTGTTATTTTTTTGGTAATTTTTAATCCCAATTAATCCCCTGTATAATATTTCTTTTAATCTCCCTCTTCATCCAGTTACCCAAACTAATCTCCTAAATTTTTATCTAAATTAAACTCCTTTAATACCAACCAAACACAGCCTAAATTAAACAGTAATTTTTTATTTTTTTTTTACCTTCTGGGTTTGCTGGGTCTCCTCCTTCGCCTTTGAATTGGTTCATCTGCATAATGCAGAGTAAACAATCATAGATTTTAGAATTATAACATTAATTGATTTTAGAATGAAATTCCGTAAGCTCGTATGAAAGCAAAAATTACGGGAAAACCCGGAGAAAAATCGACGTATGTTTACCCAGCTAGGTGCACTAGCAGTAGGACCATCCCATCCAATATGAGCAACATGTTTTACGTCCGTCGGACCACCTATTTGCATTTCCGGTTCGCGCTCCGTTTCTACATTTGATTGAAAACAATCACAACAAATTCACAATCCTATCTCAAATCCAGAAGTTCAGTGTACAAAACCGAGATCAAAGGCGAAAAGAATGATACCGAAGATTGAAGTTATGTATCTAAGGCCTTTCATAAAGCCTTTCGCCATTGCACCCATTGAAAGATAGAAGAAGTTTCTTTATCCTCTAGGCTTGGTTGATCTTTTTACGGGGCAAATGGAGACGGAGATGGAGACGAACGAGCCAAATCGACAGCTAACTAAAACCTGCATTATAGCAACTTAGCAAGATTGATTTCTCATAGGGTGTCATCATCATCAAGAACATTATGCAGCTCTGAATCAAATTGGTATGATGATGATGATTTGAGATAAACAGATCTGAAATAGACAATTCGAAAGCATACCTTAGAATGAGACAAGAAGATTGAGAAACCTGTATGAATGTGATTAGCAACAAACCCGACTTGAAAATTTCTTAATTTTCAGGGAAAAAAAAGAAATGGAAGTCGAGTTCCTTCTCATGAAAATGGAGAGAGATTAGAAAGAACTAAAATCTCAGAAAAATTAAAAGAGAAGGCGTTTTGTTCATCATCATATCTTTGGGTTTCTATGGGGCTGAAAGGCAAAATGAAAGAGTTTTTTTTTTTGTTTTTGTTGTTTTGCCTTGATTTCTTTGCTTCTTTCTCAGACACCCTCCTATTTTTTCTCATTCATGTCTCTTTCATCTCTCTCTTGGACAGTTGGTAGCCTCAGAGAGCGGAAAAAACGGCTGTTAAAGTTATTTTTGGGTGTTATTGATAATTTATGGAATGTAGGTCTTGTAAACTTGTACTATATTCTATACACAACTACACAAGGGTGTAATCCTTAACAGATAACTCAATCTATCTAATTTGATGACATTCCTGTTCCTATATGTGTTTGAATTTTGATACATTGATCATATCTTTGGGTTTCTATGAACCTGAACTTAATAACAGGTACTAGAGTTATTATGAAGTTTAATTTCTATTGAAATCATTTGATGATAGGAAGAATTTAACATCATATTCTTGAATTACATATACCTTTGCTAAGGCATCTCGAAACAACAGCATGCTACTTCGTAGCAGGTAGTCTGAAGACGCGCGACTTTGACACCTGCAAAAATAGCAAGATGTACAGGCAACCGGCTATGTTATCTCCTGTGTTGGCATGCTAGAATTCTTCTTGGCCTCACTTGAAGTCATTCAATGTGGGCATTGATTGGAATTTCTACAGGTACTTCTTTAACATCTTGAATCTAAAATCATCAGTGTTTCAAAACTTATCAATCTCTTTGACACCTCAAAGATTGGAGGACGAGCACCTGAACTATGTAGGCAATGTACATACATATTTTCCTCTGAACCCTGAAAGAGAGGTCTAATATTGATGATTTTATCAATTTCCGACTATCATAAATCATTTAGTAGCTAGTAGCTGCAAGGCAGAGACCTCTTGTATATAGATGGAGCTTACAATCAAGAGTCTTCATCTCCAAGGTGCAGCTGTACTATCTCTTTGCAATGTATGTTAAGGCATTGCAAGAAAGATGAAGGCTCAAATTGTTTTCATGGCTAATGCCATTGCAAGGAACGGATTTTGCAATGATCTGCCTTTCCTTCTCTGTATGGTGGTAGCCCAGCTTTGCATTATCTGGATATCATATAGACAAACTAATTTCCCTGTTAAAACCAATTTCAATCGATCTTGTTGTAATAACTGTTCTCGGTCATAAAGAGTATTATGCTCACGATTCTTTACTAAATACCCATACAAATATACTATTCATAAGTTGTAACAACTTAAGGGTCGTCTGGTATAGGAATGAAAACGTAAAGGTAACGATTAAAGAGAAGGAAAGAAAATGAAAATGGATATCAACTATCCTCCTTCCATGTTCAAAAATGAACTCTAACATTCCATCTAGTAACTGAACAAGCACTCTTTGGTAGGCCGGTCCGATAAGAGCCCTTAATTCTTTCATAAACCAAACAACCAATGACATTACTGCAGCCATCACTCTACCAGCTCAAACATTTCAAAACTCAAAAAGATAAGACTGCATTATGATATTTAAGGCAAATGCCAAGACAAATACACCATAAAGATCATTAAAAATAAGATCTCACAACACACTTAAAATATAGTTTTACATCATAGAAACACTAATTGATATAAACAGGCAGCAACGTAAAATATTGAGAATATATTTTACTGATCATGCCATAGACACACGAGCACTCACACGCTAAACCTAAGCTGAAAATTTTCAAACGAACAGATGCTTCAACCATAAAATCATAAACCATGTCTACCTACAAGTACCTGAATGTTGCTGGTCGGTCTCTTGATATGAGCAGAACTTGGGATGATGCATAATCAAATGAAGGGTTGTACAAGTCATCTGAACCAATGATTTCTTTAGCCTGCTGTGGGTTGCAATAGTCCAGAGCATATGATGGTAATCCTTCATCGCTTAAAACATCAAAAATAAACAACCCTTGGCCGCAAACACCCATGAGAAGGTCTGAGTTGCCCCAAACTTGATTCAATGCTGTATGGTGGAAGTGAGCATTCGATTCTGGTAAAACATATGTGCTGACCAGCCTTTGACTTCGAAGTGAGAAGAGTTGCACTTGTGAAGAGCTTTGCATTTTCCCAGATGGTTTTACACTACTGCATCCAAGAACCACGGAATCCCCACGAGAGAAAACAGATTGGGCGCTGACACCGAGCATGGGTATCTTAAGACCTATACCTGAGGGCTGGCGAAAGTCAAGGATATGTATGGTATCGGCAGTGCAGAATACACCATCATGACCTTCTGCTTCTGATGAACTTGTCCTACATACAAATATCAGACAATTAGCTTGGGTAGCAAAAATGATTATTGCTAGAAAATAGATGAATACAAGGCCGGCATAATAATCCATACATCAAATAGCATCTAAGAAAAAGATGCAAAATGATCTAGCAGCGTGATGTAAGGACTTCATAATTATTCAAATATCAGACAATTAGCTTGAGTAGCAAAAATGTTTATTGCTAGAAAATAGATAAATACAAGGGCGGCAAAATAATCCATACATCAAATAGCATCTAAGAAGGAGATACAAAATAATCTAGCAGCATGATGTAAGGACTTCATAATTATTCAAGAGTTTATTTTGAATTTTAATTAGTGCGATGTTTTCTAATTAACTATAATATTTCATTATCAATAGATGAAACTTTTTAATTACCAATTAATAGTAAGATTTGTGAAGGATTATATCAAAATAGAATAGATTTATACACATCATAATAGTCTCTAATTATGCTTATGGAAAATTCATGCAATCAAATAGCAGTGAAGTAGACGAATGGAGTAAGAAGTTAACCTCTGTCGAACACCGCCACCTTCAGCATCAGTGTTACACACATGAAGTGCAGAGATTTTATGACCGGAAGCAGGAACCGATATCAAGGCTTGAGGGTTGAGTGAGGCTACATCCCACAGAGTTATAGCATCTGCTTCAGCAATGACAACTTTTCCTTTGTTCCTCCACTGCAATGGACTTGAATAATCCATATTCAAAACTGGTTTTTGTACATTCCACTTCATGATTCGCTCACCATCACGGATATCAAATATCTGGACACTTTTCTGAAAACTAGCTGTTGACACAACCAATGGCCCCAAGGGTCTATACCACCATTGTCTGTTTTCTGTAGACATCATGGTGGATAGAGTACTCCTTCGTTGCACGATGCTGTGGTGCAGGGGAGCCAGAACAGATCGCTTGTTAGATGTTTCTTCTTCAATGTGGAAAGCTTGCACTTCCTTAGTGTAGAAGTCCCAAGAACAAAACCCTGACTCCAATGTGTTCCCAGCAGATGCCGCCACAACATACTTTCCTGAACATCCATCTGCACCAGGGGCTCGGATTACCCAACAGTCGCTCCAAATATTTGATGAGATTGCTGATGGAGGCTTATATTCTGATTTTACCTGAAACAGAAGTAGAGAAATTAAGTTTATAAAATTTGTAGTTGTAGCTTCTCAGCCCCTCAGGCTCTACAATTACTTGTCATAAGTATGTTCTGTGTATGATAAAAAAAGATAAGCAATGTAAATATTTGGTAAAAAAATGTATGATATGTCACCAAACAATGACCGTGCACTTGAGTTTATGAAAAAAAGGACCAACGGAAAATATTATAACATGTCAGAGGCTAGCTTCAAATAAACATGCACCAGAAATGGCAGAAAACCTTGATAAAATGATAAGTAATAAATAAAATGCCTAGTACAGCAGGGTACCTCACTGTTGGCAACATCGTGAAGTGAACAAGAACCGTCGTCGTGAACTAAAAGAACCGACTCTCCCTCAGAGACAAACCATCCCCCAGTAGAAGCTTTGTGCCCTAACTCACGAATCTGACATGTAGTGTCATCTTCATTGTCCTCTTCAACGATCATCACTGGCTTGTTTTCCTGCTCATCAAACTCCTCAAGCAGCTCATCTGATGTAAGTTCCAGGTCAGCATCAAGCTTCCCAACAAGCACATCAGAAGTATGCTGCGTTGATGATCCCGAAGCATCATCTGTTTCCTGAACTTCACTAGCCTCGAGATCATGGCATGCACTCATACACTCAAGTGAAAGTGGGTTCTCGTCTATTGGGCAGCTCACTGTCCTATCAGCTGCACTTGATTCACAGTTGGAAAGCGCAATACCGCACTGATCAGTTGGAGAGGCAAAAGTTGATGTCTTTATTGATGACTGACCTTTCAGACGCATCTGGTGAGGAAAAAGCAGTGCCTCTTGGTTATCACTGTCCTGGCCTTTCACCAAAATCTTCTCCATGTCAGCTTCATTGTTCTCAATAGCCTGTTCCTCTTTCGCCTGTATTCCATCCTTATCCACATTTCTGAAGATACCTGAATTCCTGTCAGTTTCACGTACAACATGGCTCATTGCTTTCTCAATTCCTGAAATCTTCTCCTGGATATCAGAAATTGTCACCTTTGATGCATCAGTGTTATTCATATCTAACATTTCCTTGGTCCTCTTTATATCAGATGCAATTCTCTTCACCTTGCCCTCCAAAAATGCAAGCTTTTCATGTAGCTTGGTAGGGTAATTATGACCAGCACGTCCACCAATGGTATCAGAATTCAATTCCTTTTCCTTAAAAACACACATAACCTTCAAATCATTTACATCCTTTCCACAAACTTTAGAAGCCAAGCTTGGCCTAGTGGCCCGAGTCTTCTGTACACATGGAGGATTTTCAAAGGATTTTACAACATTTGGTTCTTTAACATTTGGCACCTCAGGAACAGCACTGCGCCCAGAAGTAGGATCCTCTTCTCTCTGATGCTGATCATGAAGGTCAACTAAGGCAGATAAATTAACATCAATTGAACTTGAATGTAACTTTTTTTCTTCATCTGCCACAGTAGAATCAATTGAAAGCTTTAGACATTCTTTTCCCAGTTTAGCTCCAGGGATCATGTTCTCCTTCGAATTCTTCTTCTCCAAACCCCTAAACCCACTAACTCCCTTCCCATGCCTAAATCTAACAGCTGACGTCTCCAAATCTGAACTCCTATTCTGAAAAACAGAGCCCCGTCTACCCTGCTCAACCGCAACACTAGAAACCCTATCTCTTCGCGAATCAGACAAAACCCTAGCGAAATCAGAAGGGCTAGAACTCCTACCTCTTGGCACCGAAGACGTAGAAGACAAACGCCTTCTGGCCTCGACATCTCCACCTAAGGAACCCGACGCGGAAGACTTGTCAACTCTCGGCATCTGGCGAAGCACCGGCTTCTGAGACGCAGCTGGTCCCCTCGAAACGGATCTCGGCTTTTCCCTCACAGTAGATCTATTGACGCTGCTGGCAGTGCTAAGAAGGACCTTGGATTTCTCGGAGAACGGAGTTACAGCTTTGTTATTCGGTAACGCCGCAGTAACCTTTCCGCCTGCACTGCCGCGCTCCTTCACCCGGCGAACTCCCAAGGTGGACATTTTTGCGGATGAAATCTATCAGATCTCTGCTCTATTTTGGTGAGAATTATCCGACTGTTTGGATATTGAAATCAAATATGGAGTCGTTAGGATTCACATTAAAAGATTTGATTTGGATCTGCAAGGAGATTGAAATGATGAAGAAGAGTTGAGAATTTTGGAATGTTCGTCACTTCTTCAAAGTGAGCGGGAATATTGTAGGTTTTGAGTTCCTCCACTGTGAGAATAGCGGGGATTTTTCTTTTCTTTTTTTGTCATCTTATAATTTTCCAATTTTAATAAGTATAAAAAGTATATGGAATATTCTTTTTTTTTCAAGGTTAAAAAATATTTATAATTTAATTAAAAGTATTGATTATAATTAGTATGATCATTTATTTATTTTCTGAAATTTTATATTATTATTTCTGATGTAGTTTTTATGCTCAAATAGTATCAATATCAATGGCGGTGAGCAATAACAACACGACACTTCACAGCCTCTAGAAAAATCAGCTTCTTTTCCCTCTTCCTCAGCAGCTCAGCTAAAACAGTTGCCATGGCGTCCATCTGCTCCTCAACACCACTTTCTAACCTCTCTAATTCCCCATCCACTTCATCTTCTTCCATTTCCCGTCCTCTTCCTTGTGAATTTCACAGGTCTCTGGTAACTAACGATTCCCGCACTTTCAAGCGTTTGAGATGGAGCCCCCTTCGAAAGAGAAGAGATATCGTTGTAGCCCCCAAGTCCACTCTCGACCAGGTCTCCGTTCTTGAGCCTCCACCACCACCTCAGGGTCCTAATTCGGAGCTGATCGCTTCTTTGAAGTTCAAGTTGCTGGTACGAAGGAATCAATTAGATTTTAATCCGTTATGGAATTTCGTTTAAATTGCTTTTATTTGCATTAATTTCCGATTTGCGTACAGTTTTTGTGTGATCTGATGTCCAATTTGGATGAAATAGGAGGTAGTAGACTTGGAATTTGGTAAATTTTGATCTTCCTTGGTGACTTTAGGAATGAAGAACGAAAATTAGGATATCCTGTGTATAAATATGCCATCTCATTTGCGCCAGTTTCAGGTTGGGTCGGGGTTTCAAGAGGAAATCAAACTGTATATAAGAACAGCAAATAATCAAAGGAAGAAAGAGAGGGTTTGAACCTACAACGTAATAGCTAATTCAGATTCAGTACTTCAACCGAAATTGTGGTAGCTTGTAAATTGCAATCAATCCTTATCTGTAGATGCGTACTGAGTTTTATCTATTGGCATAATCAAGTCAGTTTGATCAAATACTGTTGTCTATTTGTTGCTGTTACTTGTTAGAGCTTTGTGGATTTACTCATGAATAAGAATAATAGTCTGGAGCTGCCTTTCACATCATACAGAGTGCCATTTCTGGACTCAATAGAGGGCTTGCTGCAAATGAGGATGATTTAAGGAAAGCAGATGATGCTGCTAAAGAGCTTGAAGCAGTTGGTGGCCCTGTTGATCTCTTTGTTGATCTCGATAAGCTGCAAGGGCGATGGAAACTGTTATATAGCAGTGCTTTTTCATCTCGCACGTTAGGAGGGAGCCGTCCTGGACCTCCTATAGGAAGACTTCTTCCTATTACACTTGGTCAGGTGTGTCATTAATCATTGTGCATCATTGATTGATAAATTTTACTTCTTAGCAGCAAAATATTCAACAGAGTTCATGGCTGTAATGATATGCTCTTGCATATTTGAGAATGGTGTGCTCTGATCTTATGCAGGTATTCCAACGAATCGATGTAGTTAGCAAGGATTTTGATAACATTGTTGAACTTCAATTAGGAGCTCCATGGCCATTGCCGCCTGTTGAAGTAACTGCAACTTTAGCACACAAATTTGAACTCATAGGTTTGTTACTACAAATTCAGCTTCCATAGAAACTAACATGAATATAGGACTCCGGAATCGGAAACGGAATAGAAACGAATCTAGTTCATACGTATACCTTTGTTCATGAAAGTTTTTGGAATCATTGCTTGTGGTTTAAAGTAATTGGAGTAGAGTTTGATTGCTTTTGATACCCTATAGGGAAACAAAATATGAGAAGCAAATGCATTTTGCATTAAACCGTAATGAATGATTTCATAAAATTTCATGAATAAGGATATACATATGGACTAAATTCGTTTTCATTCCGTTTCCGTTTCCGGAATTGGAACCAAACAAGCCCTTAAAGAGAAAGTCCATATACATTCATCTATTTATGTTTGACAGGAACTTCAAGCATTAAGATCACATTTGAGAAAACGACGGTGAAGACAACGGGGAACTTGTCTCAGCTACCTCCACTGGACGTTCCTCGGATCCCGGATGCTTTGAGGCCTCCTTCCAATACAGGGAGCGGAGAGTTTGAAGTCACATACATTGATTCAGATACTCGCATCACCCGAGGAGACAGAGGCGAGCTTCGAGTGTTTGTCATCTCTTAAACTTATTTAAAAAGAGACATTCTATATACACACTATCTCTTGTCACGAGTGTGAAAATTCAGTGAATAGAATTTGTTGTAATATTTGTATCTTACTTTTGATCTACTTGTTTATATACGAATGCACTTGATGTAATGCATGTTAGAGTAGTTACCTATGTACGATTAGTACCATTAATCGGTGCCGGACCTAGACATGGATCGGAAAGTTCTTATTGGACCGGAAAGTTCTTATTGGACCGGAAAGTTCCTATTAGTTCGGACTTAGACCGGATATTCAGGTCCCGAGCCACTCAGTTCATGATGGACCCTTCAAAATCTAGCGGACTGGTCCGGACCTGAATATTCAGTCCATGTTATGTCCAATTAGATTCTTCGGGTCGGTTCATATCCGGTCCAAATTCCGTTTTCGGTCCGGGTCTAGTCCAAAATTCTTATCCTAGCGGAACTTGAACAACCCTATTTACAATACTTCAAAAATAAACAAATTACATTGGTGAGTAATGCGGTTTTTTTGTTTAGATTTTTAACTACGTATATGGTTTAAGACTCAATTTTCACTTAATTTAATTTGAAGTCGGGTTAAGCGAAAGAAAACAAGCGGATAATTAAAGAATAAAACATATAAATTTACATGAAAGACGATTAAATTTCATATGATAAATGTCTAAAAAAAGAAAAGAAAATACATGGAGTGCAACAACCCTCGAAAAAACTTGGATCACACGGTGTTCATTTTGTCATATGAGAGACTTTTAACCCCGTTTGGTTATAAGTGCGGAAACGGAAACGGAAACGGAATGGAAATGAATCTAGTCCATATACTTACCTTATCCATGAATATTTTTTGGAATCATTTGTTGTGGTTGCATGTAAAATGTAGTTATTTCCCCCATTTTATTACCCAATAGGGTATAACACTAATCAAAATTTACTACAATTACTTAAAACCACACGGAATTATTCCATCAAATTTCATGAATAATATGTATGGGCTAAATTCGTTTCCATTCCGTTTCCGTTTCCGGAGTTGGAACCAAACGGCCCTTAGACTTCTTGAAAACGATTACAATCTAAGTTATACATAAAACTAGAAGGTCATACCCGTGCTACGCACGGGGCTGAAAATATTATTTGTTACTTATCAAATAAAAGAACATTATTTTATATATCCGTAATCAATATAAAATTATTAGTATATATTAATATAAATATAATATTTTTCTTTTATAAAATATAATCCTAAGTAATTTATGTCTACTAAGTGTATTTTCTTAGTTATAGTATTTGCCATCAATTTTTTATTTAATATCTTCTATATAAATGGATAGTGGTTAATACCAATAAAATACAATTAAAGCTACAGAAAACAAAAAATTGAAATAAAAAATTGATATACTTTATATTTTTGGCTTTCCCCAATTTTAACCTAATACTCAAATTGATTACCGCTTCCCTCACGGTGAAAAGACAATATCTGTGTAGTCCTTCTTCCTCTTTGATCTTCATTCTGTTTATCCTTTTTGAAGCCATCGGTATTCTCCTACAGGACATCGTCGCTCTCCCCAACGACTAATTACGGTAAGAGTTAAATCGAGATTGATATTTGAATCACTTGAATTACTATCACGACTTTCGAACTGGGGATCGTAGTATTCACAATTAAACCTTATTATGGTTGCAATTCACTATTTCTTTTTTCTTTCCTCAAAGAATCCACCATTGGAGCATCCTTCCTCTCGTTGATGTTGACTGTCACCAAGCTACGATTTTGTTGGATAAATAGCTGATAGTGTAGTTCTGCTAAATGACCTATCTAATGGGGTTTGTTTAGCTATTCTTTCTATTGTAAATTTCTTTTTGTTAAATGACCTTTTTACTGTGGTTAGTTTAGCTAATCCTTCTCTATGATTTCAGGTCGTCAAACAATTTTTTGTCGCAATTGAGAGAGAAGGATGGAATTTGGATACTCTTAAGCTCAAGACACATAGAAGGTGAAGACATCATGGCTATGTGTTTTATTTAATTTGTTTTCTTCATATTTATAATTTAGTCTTTTTTTTTTGGTGAGGAGGAACAATGAAATAGTGTTTAGACTCGGAAGATTTAGCTTGCAGTAGGTGCTGAAACCTTAACATTGAATGACAATTTTATGGTAATTGATTTGGTATTCTTCTTTTTACCAGGAGCATCCATGATTGACTAAGGTGAGAAGACATGTTCACTCTATGCTGAGGTTGATGGGTTTGACTGATCTGCTGTTAAAGCCATGTCAATGAGATTATGAGGTAATTAAAAATGTTACTTAGCAAATAATATATTCTTTCTCTATAATTTTTATGACTCAATATTACATTTCACATTCGAGCCATAAAATTTGCATTGCTTCTACTTTCTACCACTTGTATTGTCACTGTTTACCATGGAGCTTTGTGCAAATTGCTAGGTTTTCCAAACCGTAAATAGTGTGGTCATGGTCCTAGATTAAGCTTTATTATCAGCTTCAATCTTAGAGTTAGATTGACCATGCTCATTTTATGTTAGGCCTAAATATAAAAAATTCACATTTGAACTTTATTAGTTCAAACTTGGGTCAACTGGGCAAGTTTCACAGCTGTCCGTCTAAACTCGAATAAATTGGTTCCAGTTCATTTGGAATGGCATGGTTATAATGAACAAACCGTACTAATTGCTGCTCTGTTTGCTTTTAATAATTCATTTTGTGTAAATTAATCCAGTTTCGACTTAGAATAAATTGGTTCCAGTTTATTTTTTTAGACAGTCTTTAACTTTCTTACTTTACAGTCCTTTGATGATTACACTTCAAATTGACTATATTCAAACAAATCCTTAACCTTTCTCTTCTGTTTTTTGTTTGTATTCGTGTATTTTTAAGAAAATCATAGGAAGCATAATAGTTATCTTTTTTTCTTTATATTTTTTGTTTCATTAATTTATGTTCTTGTCAAATTTATGGACCCTCTGGACAAATTAAGTAAGCTAAATCTCTTTGGAAAATTCGTTTCTATGAGTATATCTCAACAAATAACTTTTTGTTTTTTCCCCTCATCTTTTTTTCTTTTTGTTTTAATTGTGGATCTAAATATCATATTAACCATTCTCCCTTAACTCAAAACTGTAGATGTGCTTTCTGAGTCATATAGCTGAAATCTAAATTTATTATTATTAAAATGTACTTCTAATTGTTATTCAATATATATGCTATTCGGGGTTGGAGTTGCTAGATAGAATAATGTATGCATTTTGTGATATCTTTTATGGCCTCCTTAAAAGTAAAAATGGTTCTTGAAACAAATAAAACATAAGTACCAAACGATCATACTTCTTTCTCTTTCCGCAGAAGTAAATAAAATAGTACTCATCATGTAATATCATACCTTGTCATCTGAAACAACGACATCGGTGCTTAGATATTTTCCAAATGGGTTCACTGCATCCCATTTTCTACATATCATGACTTTGATTTTACATTCTGTTCCTTTGAACAACTTGCCTAGTGGAGCATAAGCCTCGTCCACCTCAATGATCTGATCATGTTTGTTGGAAATGGAATTCATGGTAACTGAGTTTTGAGTTGTTGAAAATACAATAGGCTGTGTTGATGAAGACAAATAATGTTGTCATTTTTATAATAAACTTGAGAATGAAGTAAAGGGGTCTACTGATTATGCTAGAATGCAAAAGGTTCTAAGCATTTAATGTTTTATGCAGTTTTGCTAAACAGTCTTGGGACCTAAATGGTCGTTGTTAGAATCAAAAGGGAACTCCCATATTTATATGAGGTTAACGGGTGAAAAGGAAAGGTTCGACTATTCAATGCTTTTATGCAATTTTGTAAACAGTTTTGTCATTAATTGGATGGTTAATTAAACTAAATTCCTATTTTGCAGGGTTAAGCTTCTCCAAGTCAAAAATCAAGATAAATAATTCCTGATTCTTGTATTTTGCTTCAATGCGAGCCCAAGACGATCTGTAATGCTTCTATATATTTATTACTAGAAGAGGCTACGCACGGGTTTGAACCTACATTTTATAGTTTTTATTTATTTTTTTAAAAAAAAATTTTGATCGTGTAGAAGTTCGTAATTTTCAGGGAATTCGAGTTTAGATGATTTTTGTTATTGTTATTTGATTTTTTTAATTAGAAAACGGATTGATAAAAATTTCGTAAAATCATGAAAAAGATATCGTATTCAGCCTTCCTTTTAACCTAATTTCCCCCCTCTCCAAGTGGTTTCTCTCTCCCCGTTTCTTATCTTCTCCCCGTTCTACTCTTCTCCCCCATTCTACTCTTCTCCCTTGCCTCTATCTAGCGATCGATTGCAGAGTAGGAGACATCGAGCCAGGAAGTTCCGGCGACCAACCTCCACTGGACGGACCACCTCGCTACCACGACCACTCGTCCCGGCGCCGGAGGAGGTGCGACTCACCCCTGGCTGTTGCGGTCGCCGTTGTTGCCATCGTCGCGGGTGTCCCGCTGCTGCTTTGCCGCCTTCACTGTCGCGAGCGTTCCGCCACTGCAATCGCCGCCGCCGGCGCCGCCTCAGAGCCATCAACTGCCGCCAGTCCGTCCTTCTCTGCAGATCCGAGTTGAGTTGGGTGAGATTTTGAGCTGATTTAAAAACCCTATATTTTCTGATTTGGGAATTTATGGTGATTTTTGTTTGTCTGTGTGCATGTGATTTGGGTGATTAGGGTTGATTTGAGTGAGAATTTTGTATCTGCAAATACCCTAATTTGAGGATTGGGTTTTTTGTAAGTTCAATCCGATTATTGTTAAATAGGGTGTGTTTACATGGGCTTGTGTTTGCATATGACTGTTGAAGGTTGCTGTTGTGATTCAACTTTGGAATAAGGAATCTGTTTGGACTTTGAAAAGAGGAATCAGAATGAGTGGTTCCTTACATTTTTTGCTTGGTTAGCTTTAGGAATGAGTGAAATAAGAGAAAGTTGGAATGCATAATGAATGGTATTGTTTGAATTTGATTTTTCACATTGCTGCATTCCATCTTTATAGGCAGAATAGAATGCATCTACTGTATGTAATGTTTAATGAGGTGATCAGTTTTTTTCTTTTAAATGAAATCATAAAGTGATTTTCAGTTTTTTTTCCTCTCCCTCTTACTTGTATACATTAATGAGCAAGCTAGAAACAGCCAGTGTTGCAGCTGTTTGGTTTAATTAGATGATTAGTTTCTTTCTTTTAAATGAAATCATAAAGTGATTTTCAGTTTTTTTTCCCCCTCTCCCTCTTACTTGTATACATTAATGAGCAAGCAAGAAACAGTCGAGTGTTGCAGCTGTTTGGGTTATTCTACAATAATTGGTTTTCAATTTTATCCTATTAGGTCGTATATATATATATTGGTCATAATTGGTTTTCAGTTTTTTTTTCCGATTAGGTGATAATAACATTGATTCTACATTAATTGTGCAAGCAAGAAACAACCGAGTGCAGCCGTTTGGGTTAATTGGTTTTATTAATTGATTTCTATTATTGTTTTTCTTTTCTTTTAGGTGATAGGTGATAAAGCTGAACTTATTGCAAAAAAAACCTTATCTTACTTGTAGGTTGGATTATATTATCTTACACCAACAAAATATTATCTTATAATATTCTACAAGAAAAATCTGTATAGATTCATTTTATTTTTTAAGCCGAAAGAAATGGTCAAGATTGAACGAACATGTGATGAGAATATTGAGATGCCTATTGCTTGATCTTCAGTTGAGTGTAGAAGATAGACTAAAATAAAAGGAAGAATATGCGTAATATTTAAAAATTATATAATTGAAGTAATCGCTAGAGAATATGTATCTTTTTAGATAAGTTAATCTCGTTCATTATATTAATTATATTATATGCCACCCTCCTTAGCTACTTGGCATAGAATATGCATTATATTCAAAGATCATGATTTACATTCATACCAAAAAAAAAACTTTAATTATCTTGCCGAAAGGTTAAGACATCTTAATTATCATAATACGTGGAGTTAGGACGACTTTATCTCAACAAACCCTTCGAGTGTACTGCTCGAGATAATAAGTTCCCACGTCAAAAGATGAAAACATTTCGAGTCTAGTATATAAGGTCGGTGGACTACTTCATCTATTGGCAATTGGTTTTGGGATGGAACCTTATCGGGTTTATGTGCTTGGCTTGGGTCTAATGTGAATGTGCGCTCGTATGCACACGACCCCGTTTTACCGATCTGTTTGTATCGGACTTTGACATGGTATCATGACAGTTAGCCTCAATTCGGCTCGAGATCCTAAACATTGTCAGTTGGTTTTTGGATGGAACCTCATCAGGTTTATGTGTTTGACTAGGGCCTAATGCGCTTGTGCGCTCGTATGCACACGACCTTCGCTCTAACGGTCCGTTTGTATCGGACTTTGACAGTGTACCCGTCTAGTTCAATTATGCCTTAGCAACATGTATTGAGGTCGGCTAATCCAACAAAATTCAAATCCGACATCAAACGTTTCTTATACACATACATGTTAGGTCCAGACTGAACGCATAAGTCCAATAAATTTTCATCATAAAATCAATTAACAATAAGAAGACCGGCTCATCAAACTTATATACTAGACTGCAATAGCTTTGTTTATTATAGACGTGGACAATTTTAGGCTGAATTTGCAATGTAGGCCTTTTACAATGTAGAGTTTGGATTTTGGGTCTCTCATAATTTCATTTAGAAAATGAGCTCCTATTGTAGAAAAAATCAGAAAAGTAAGGGATATAGGTATCTAGACTGATTTGATGGGTGACATGTAGAAAAAATCAGAAAATAGACCAATCAATTCAGTCAACCCATCTTCTTCCCTTCATTGTCTCTTCTTCTTCCCTCCTTTCAAACGTAAATTATATCTGGGTATCCATATGCAGCTCTTTTCTTCTTCCAATTGAAACGCAGGAATCTGGACTCCTTGTTTAGCTTCTATTTCTGGGTAAGCAGTGTTTGTTCCTATTTTTGGGTAATCTCAAACTTCCTGGGTAATGTATTTGTGGGTAATCTGAAACTTCTCATCTTTTGTTTTTGTGAATCTAAAACACTGAAACTTCATGTTCTATTTGTGGGTAACTTGTTTACATTTTCTATTTGTGGGTAAGTAGTATTTGTTTGTATCCATGAATAATCTTCAACTTGTCATCTTCCTGGGTAATGTATTTCGGGGTAAGCTGAAAGCCTGAAAATTCTCATATTCCTGGGTAATGTATTTCGGGGTAAGTTGAAAGCCTGAAAATTCTCATCTTCCTGGGTAATGTATTTCGGGGTAATCTAAACCAGTCAAACTTCTTGGGTAATCTATTTATGGGTAATCTCAAAATTCCTGGGTAATGTATTTCGGGATAATCTGAAACTTCTCATCTTCCTGGTAATGTCAAACTTCTTGGGTATCCATATACTCCAACACTAATATACACATATCTATATAATCTAAATAACTGAACTTGGGTAAACATACAATTGGGTAAGCATACAATTGGGTAAGCACATATCCATATACTCCAACACTAATATACACATATCCATATCCATATAATCTACATAATTGGAATTGGGTAAGCATTTTTTGGGTAAGCATGTACCATATACTCCAACAGATATTCATATAATCTAAATAAGTGAACATTATCATACCCAAAAAGTAACTACGTATGCATACAATTGGGTAACCCTAATATCAGCGGAAACCCTAGCTTCATCCGCCATCGAAGTCTCGCCGGCCATCCTACGCTCCTTTGCTTCAATAAAGGCCTGCGTAAACCCTAGACTGTAAGAGGGCGCCGAAATCTGAGCAGAAAAGGAAGGGAGATCCGCCACTAAAACAACGTTCCCAAGCGGTTTCAAGGGAGGAAGAAGAGGGCAAAGAAAGGAGAAGTGGGCGCGGTTTGGGTAAGGTTGAAGAATAGGGCGCAAATGAAGGGGAAGTGGGCGCCGCCTTTAGCGGACGAAGAAGGAATGTGCCGGCTTCAGAAGAAGTGCGCCGGCTTCACCGGAGGGAGAGGGTAAAGAAAGGTGAAGTGGGCGCCGGCTTTGTGGTACCAGTGGCGTAGCCCCTCCTCGTGTCAACCTTGATGGCGAAACCCTAGATCTCTCGCTTGCCCTTCTCCCGCTCGAAGGAAAACCTAGATCTCTCGCTCACCCTTCGGTGTCGGCTTGGTGGTCAAATGTCCTGGCGGCGAAACAGTGCTCCCTGTCGTTGAAACTCCGGCGGATCTCCGTTTCATCCTCTATTTCTCCAGATCTGTTTTCTCTCTCTTTACAAAGAGAATGAACGTTTTCTCTTTCTTCTCTGCAAATAATACCAACAATCATTTAATATTCAATTTTTTTTGACAGCCCATACATCCATCTTTCTTGGGAGGCCCATAAATACAGCTGTTAATTTTTTTGCAGGCCTAAATTATACTAGGAGCCCACTTTGCAAAAGTAAAATTTTAGGAGCCCTATTTCTCTCATTTTTTCACAATTTTATCCCCACAATTAACTCATAGAATCTTGGTTTTAAAAACCATTCACAATACAATTTTATACACACATTTTTCTCGTAGAAACTTATAAGATGATATTTTATCCCCACAGTTAACCCATAGGTTTGATTATTATGAACTAGGTATTAGAAGATATTATACTCGTTATTAGGCTAATTTATATTTGATTTTATTATTACGATTTTTATTATTTTCTTATTATTCTATTGTCATCCATATATAAAGAGTCACACTATCATCATCATATTCGTGGTTCTACCTCCACTATTTGTGTGGTCTTCTTCACCATAATAAATCATGTTATCGGTGTGAGTTCGATTCGGGACATCAACCTATCAATCCTCTATTTGTCGCCAACTTACCGACGACTAAATCTACCTTTGTCACCGATTTACTGGTGTCCCCATCAACCTAATATTGTCAGTTTGTCACCGATCTGCTGGTGGTTAACGATCTTCATGTGGTGTTATCGCTCTTTGATGGTGTACTCGTTATTGATGAAGATGTTTTCTTAAATAATGATATTATTTCGTTATATTAGGCTAGTTTATATTTGTTCAATTGTTATGATCTTTATTATTCTCTTATTATTCAGTTGTAATCCCGATAAAGGGTCACAATATCATTAATATATTTATGGTTATACCTTCACCAATAATATTATCCACCATAATTTTTCACGGGAACAACTTTATCCTCACAGTTAACCCATTGAGACTTGGTTTTAAAAACCATCCACGATAAGAAGACCGACTCATCAAACTTGTAGGATGAACGTACCACTTCTCGTAATTCTTTTCTCTTTAAAAAAAAATTATATATATTATATAAATTTATAAGTTAACAATACACCAAGGTACGTCCCTTCGCAATATTTATATGATGCTAGATTGAAAGAGAATAGATTCATAAGACAAAGTGTTGTTCTTTGTAATGCTTCATCTATCTATGCAAAGACTTGTACATATCTCATGAAGAACATTTAATGGTTACGTTCATTCAATATATTCTCATCCTCACGTTCAAATTCTTTATTGAAATTCTATTTACCATTAAATAGTTTAAGCAATCTTGAGAATTATGATTTGTGAAAATAACGTACATGCTAGGTTGATTATAATTATAAATCATGGAAAGTATATATTTTTTTGTCATTAATCAATATTGTTAACATAAAACGATTAGTCTGGCTGATAAAATTGTATGCATCGATAGTCAATAAATTTGTATAAGTTCGCTGAGCTATTCTTCCTACCATTATTTGGTTTTAGAATTAACCACACTACACTTACGTACGTGTTGGGCTCGCCTAAACATGTATATGAGCTTGAACGTGCGCCGAAAGTGTTAGACGGGTTTTTTTCTAGAATCTGTATGAGTGGAAAACAATCATTACTTATTATATGTACTTTATGTTTAAGAATAAAATATTGATAAGATATTCAATCTAGCAATTTCCTATAAAATCTAAATTTTTATTGGTTAATTATTAATTTTTTGAGTTTTGTTTTATTTTTGGATTTAATTTATGTTTTATATTAACTTAAAAACTTTAATAAATTACAGGGTGGAAACATAAATTTTGTAGGAAAAAAACACATAAATTATCTCCTCAATCATCACATCATTATTGTGTTTAGAGAAGAGATTCTCGAAACTTTTGGATGAGTGGTTAGATAGGCGGTTGGACCAATACGAATAATATGATTCAACTACAATTTCGTTTTAGGTCTATTCTAGATTTGTTACATACATATAAATTTATGTGCACACGTACGATAAAGAAGAGAAAAATATTCTCATCTCTAGGGTATTCCTTTAGCATATCAACTTCCACTTTACATTATAAAAATTGAAAATTTTACTTTACAAAATAAGAGGAATATAGTTTTCTATCCCTTTATAAGCTACGAGTCATCCTCCTTTCTTCCTCGTCAACTTCTTCAAAGTGTAAGGCTTTGAGTATGGGAGGGGTAGACCTTACGAGTTCCGAAGATGGTTCGAAAGAAGTTAGCTTGAAAGACCTATCAAGAAAACTCGAAGAATTTGCAAAGATCCGGAATTGGGAGAAGTATCATAGTCCTCGCAATCTCCTCCTTGCTATGGTAAAGTCGGTGGACTATTGCAAATTGGTTTTGGGCTTTTGTTGGGATTATGTGTTGTATTTGGGTCTAACGCGTTGGTTAGTATATGAATATTCTTATAAAGAATTGACATGTGTGTTTATGTTTTGTTGTAGGTTGGAGAAGTAGGAGAGCTATCGGAGATATTCCAATGGAAGGGAGAGGTCGATAAGGGTTTACCGAATTGGGAAGAAGCCGACAAGGAGCATCTCGGAGAGGAGCTCTCCGATGTGTTGCTTTACCTTATTAGGTTGGCTGATATTTGCGGAGTTGATTTAGGTGTTGCTGCTTCTAAGAAGATTGTCAAGAATGGTGTCAAATATCCACCTCCCAAACCTTCCTCTTTTTGATAATCAAGGGTTCCTTTTATGCCTGTGTTTTGCCTAGATTGCGATTAGGTCTTCTTGCAAGATGTGTGTGTTGCATTATTATCCTTAATCTCACACAGTACTGAAGTCATGAAAAGGGTGATTTTTGTTGTTTTATGGGTTGAGTTGATATATCTTAAATGTCACACTTCGCATATTTAGAAGAGCAATTATCTCGAACAATCCACACGTTCAACACACAAGCTTATGAGATTTTATACTAAAATCAGTTGAAAAATATATGGAGTAATTTGTGTACTTATGTGCTAAACTTGAAATCCCAAGAAATTGGAGGTAATACACACAAGATTATGAAGTTATAAATGACTTATAAGTCGGTTAATTTTAACATGGAAATTCGTTATATTTGTGTGTTAAATTTATAATACATAACACATCCAAGCAAAAATGTACATTATGTGTTATATTAATCAATCGAAGTTTGTCATTGATAAATAACTATAAGGTTTAAGACTTCGTTAGATGGGAGTGAACTATCCACTTTCGTCATGTCTACCACGAGACCAATAACACCACATATCGTTAGCTAGTATTGCTTATTGACCCATACAAAAGTACGATTGATATTTTATTATATGATGTAAGAATTTCAGCTATCCCGACTTATTACTAGTTATTCTAAAACGCGGACAAATTCAAAAAGGAAATCATACCTCATTTAAACCAAAAAATGAATCAAGTGGGGCCAATATTAAGAGCATATTATGCATCATTATTCATCAATTTAGAAGAGTGGTGTCGATAAGGATGACAGTCTCACTCGCATTCATCAACTGTCCGAAAATCTCTCCAAAAACGGGTGAAAACCCGTAATTATGTTGGTAAAATTCGGGTGAAGGGTACAATGGGTGATTTTTCACATTTCTTGAAACAAGATATACATCTCATTTGCAATAAATATCAACATACTTTAAAACTATTTACGCAAAATTAAATTGTAATTTCCTAAATTATAAATATATAAGTTTGAATGAGCGAAATTATAATTATATAAGTTTTAATTAAACCAATTCAAAATTATCATAAACTATGACATTAATATAAATTGATCTCATAATCAATTAAAGATTTTAGAAATATCAATTAGTAACTAATTGGAATAAAATTTATTGTAATAATAAGGACAAATCGATCTTTGTATATTTTATTATGTTATTTATCATAAATTATGACGCTAATGTAGTAAGGTAGTTTGTCTAATTATCTCAAATTTTAATCGAATAAACAAATAATGGTGAATTTAGTAAATTTAATAATAGTTTATTTATTTAATGACGACGACAACAATAACAATAGCATGGTTCGTGATGCCATATTTGATGAGTGTTTGAAGGTAGGGGTTTTCGTTCGGAATGAGGTTCCTATTAGCATGGTCCATGATGATGGTGGAGAGCCCCGCCCCGTTGACATACTTTTCTATAATTGTTTTTAGGACAAAGACACATGTGTCGACATCACCGGTTCATCTCCTTTCTTTTCATCTCGCCATTATAGTTTCGTCTTATGTAACTGTGAGGGTTGTAGTTGAAAACAAGAGAAAGAAATATAATGACGTTTGTAGCTCCAAGGATATCATCACTTTCTTCCCTTCTTCTTTTTCACGTTTGACAATTTGGAAGATGATGAGGTGGAGCTCCGAGCTTTTCGGATATAATAGGATTACCTTTTTATTTTGACTAGAATTACTTTTACCATTCGAAAAGGTATGGAGACGATAGGGCTGATACATGAGACAAACTTATCGGTCTCGGCTCGGCTTCGGCTCGTCAAAAGCTCGGCTCGAGCACGACTCGTTTATAAACGAGCCGAGCTTGAGCATACCAATGCTCGGTTCGTTCGGGTAAAGCTCCGCTCGTTCGGCTAAAATAACAATATATGAGCTTTATTTTAGACGAGGTATAAACGAGCCGAGCTTGAGCATGATAAGGCTCGACTCGTTCGGCTTGTATAACACCATAATAGACTCCCATCCAACTTTAATTTGTTTTTTTTTAAATTTGTTTCCTTCAATTTTAATAATAATAATAAATAAATAGTGAAAAAGCAATTATGAGAGTATATCTTGCTGGTAAGTCAACCAGGAAGAAGAACCGAGACCGATCGTCAATCTTTGCTATTTCCTCTGGTTGTAGGCTTGCACCTCGTAAGCTCTCTTCTCTCCCCAGACAATCACTTCCATTTGCTATTTCTTTGATAATTTCTTGTTATTTTTTCTGTTTAGCACATTTCTGTTGATTTGAAGATGACCACGCTTTATTCTCAAGGATCTAATTCGTTTCGAACTTCCTTTTTTTCAAATCGAATCGAACAACTCTTCCGCATTTTGATTTTTATAATCTACGCTATTGATTGCGGCGGTCCATTTTCGTTACCTTCTCAGATCTGCTTGCTTGAGTAGAAGTTTTTTGCGAAGGGTTGATACCTCTCTTCACTCCAATATGTGTTTGTCTGCTGTTATATATGATGTTTGCAAAGATTGTTCAAATAGGTGCTGTGTTATTATTTACAATTTAGCTCTCTGTTCGGTGATGCATGGTTTTGATTGGGAGGATTTTGTGCTCGATTGTCTGATCTACCATGTATTTGCTCTAGCATGGTTTCGATCTGGATGCCTTATTGTCGGTGGATGAGCTTTCTGTTATAAGAAATCTAATCACACACGCTTTACTTGCCGAAATCAGATCTGAATTACTAGAAACTTATTTGGATGAACATCATCTTTGATCGCTGCTAGAAGTCTGTGCTGAACTGTAGTTTACAAATTTAGCGATTGATTCCCTCTTTTCCTAATCTTATTGGTTATCATGTACAATTTTCCTTCTAAGCATTATTCTAAGTTCGAACTTTGTGTTGTTGGTGGTATTGACTTTGAATAGCAATAGTTGGTAGTTATTTGAGGAATGGAACTTCTATAAGTTCTTCTCCAGGTTTTAATATGTCAGTTTTTTTTTATTATTTAAATCAACATATGGAAGAACCCTTCTACATGCTATATTCATGCAGGAATTTGTCTTTCTTCTTTAGATGAAATAGGTGTTTCTGCAATATAAAAAAACAGGTTGTACTTGAAGATCTTATCATCAAATTTCACTGGACATGCAAAAATATTCAGCTGAAGATATGATTTCATTTCAAAGAAATATTGGAGCAAATTCATCTCTGAAGAAGCTCTTGAGTTCACATTATTGTTTACCTAAGTCAGCTTTCATAGTACCAAAAACATCAATTTACGACTCATCTTCTTCTTCTTAACATGTTTGTCGTTTGTATCTTGCATCCATAATTATAACATGACAGGCTCTGTTGAATGCTTTCTGGAATTCCTCATAGCATGTCATAATTGTATTTTACGGATGAAATAGGCTACTGTCTGCAGGACGGATGATATATCATGCAATAATTAGTTCATACTTGATTAGCTTTTGTACTTCCAAATGATGGGCGGTAGTTGGGATTGGTGCTTATCAAGAAATACTGTTATATTTACTAGGCATCGTCGTGTATTTGATATTCATGTTCAAAGTGGTCATTTTGCAGTGAACTCAAATGGCAGAAACCGCTTTCACCCCCGCTTTGGAAAGAATCAAGCATGTTAAATCCGAGGATGGGGAAATCTTAACCATGCCTTTCTTGGAGGCTTGCAAACAGATTTTGCCTGTTATAGGTTGGCTGTAAAACCCTTTTTTACATGTAACTTTAATATTAAAAGATAAGCATGAAGATGTAGTGCATAACTGGGTACTGACTGTGTGTGGGTGATTGACATTATACTATGTTTACATCCACATACTTGTAAGTTGTAACTTGTGCAGCTCTTATACACATCTGATTTTTGGGAATGGTCTCTTGTGCTAGATAAATTTGGTGCTGCCATGGCAATCGTCAAATCCGATATTGGTGGAAATATATCAGTAAGCTATTTTCCTCATCTTACTTCTAATTATATTCCATGAACTTGATGTTGAATCACCAAGGGTTACCCCCCAATGGTGGTTTACAGTGTACTATACTACCGTGTCGTATAATAATTTCAAACGTGCTCACCATATCATTCAGTAATTTTACAGAAACAGCCCAAGCGTTTAGGCAAAAACTCTACTCCCCAAGCAAGACGGATTATAAAAATAATACTAATAATTCAATTTCCATGATGATTTTGACATTATGAGGATTCCTTTTTGGCAGAGGCTGGAGACCAAATACTCGTCAGATCCATCCAAGTACAATTTCCTGTACACCATGGTCAAAGAAGAGGTTGAAGCTAAGACAGCAAAAGGATCATCAAGCTGCACAAATGGCCTGCTTTGGTTGACAAGGTCCGGTCGTCCATTTCCTACTTGTATCTCAGTTTTCATCCCTTTTTGTAGTTCTCTCATTTGAGTTGCATCTTGTGTTATGTTTATCTGATAATGCTGGGTTCATAGTATCATACCAAGTTCTTTGTATGAATTGTTCCTCCCCAGGAAAGGGAAGATACAGCGGAATTATTACTTTTCCTATTAAGTTGGTTGTATTTTAATTGTGTGTAGAGAGTGACATTGAGATCTAAAATACTTATTTAACTCTACAGAGCAATGGATTTCTTGACGGAATTGTTCCGGAATCTGCTTGAGCATGCAGAGTGGTCAATGTCCCAATGCTGTACAGAATCTTATGGCAAGACCCTAAAGAAATGGCATGGATGGCTTGCCAGTACAAGCTTCACTGTATGTCTTTGATGCTTCCATGACCAAATTTTAATGGCATCACATCCAGATTCAAATTCTATGATTAGCATTTATCTTGTGCAGTTGTTACTTCTTACCATCATTTGTTGCACTTTCAGATAAAGATAAAAGACAGCTACTAGTAGAACTTCTTGGGTTTCCTTTTGCTATATCATAACTATGGACATAATTCATAGATTATGTACTCATTTAACGGGTTTGTGTTCTGAAATGACAGGTTGCTATGAAGTTAGCTCCCGATAGGAACAAGTTTATGAGTGTCCTAGGAAGTGGTGATGATGTCAAAGCTGATATTGAGAAGTTTTTGATCGCCTTTTCTCCATTTCTTCAAGAGAACCACAAATTCCTGGTAAAAATTCTGATTTCCTTCTGATCATTTTCTACTTGCTGCGAATTCACAAATCAGTCCACTTGTATGTGAATTTGAAACTGTCATACCAACATAAATTGTCATAAAGTCACATACTATTCGAATCTGGAATTTTTCGTTTGCTTGGCTATAAAATTCATTGTCTTATGAATCGACTGTGTTCCCTGTGACAGGAAAGCGTTGGCATGGACAGTCTCAAAGCATCATGAAGTGCTTATGAAATCCCGTCAGTCCCATGTTAACTCCTGTGCTTTATAATGCTCAGTTTCCTACAGCTAGTGAAAAACATTAGAAGCGAACCTTATGAACTTCATCTGAGATTCAGAGTTTGTATCAGTGCTTTATGATGGGTATATGTTTATCATGTATGCCTTGCTATCTCCCACATTTTACATGCTGATCATAATGCTATGTTATATATATATGATAGTCTGATGATACCAATCAGGTTTTATTTGGTTTGAAGTGAGGTATTCTATCAAAGGTATCGAGTTATTGGATATATGGCATACATCCATGTTACTATTAACCTGAATTGAGCTGATAGATTGATAGCTGCAGTGTGATGTTATAGGCTATTTGGTTCATGAAAGAATTAAGGGCTCATTTGTTTTGCTCAAAAACAGCTCAAAAACATGTAGTTACTGAACAAGCCTACGAAAGAGCAGTTATTACAATATTGATTGAACTTGGACTGAACAGGGAAATTAGTTTGTCTGATACAATATCCAGATAATACATAGATGGGCTATCACCATACAGAAAAGGAGAGGCAAAGGCTACAAGTTCTGCCCCTTGCAATGCCAATTGCCATGAAATCAATTTCGAGTCTTCATCGACTCATCTTTCTTGCAATGCCTTAACCTACATTGCAAAGAGAGGTAAGAGTTGTACCTTATAGTTCTTAAAAGAAGGAGATGAAGACTCTTGTATGGTAAGCTCCGTCTATACACAAGAGGTCTCTTGTCTTGCTGCTACTGCTTGTTTTATGATAACCAGAAACTCATGAATCATCAATATTAGACCTTAGGCATGAAGTCTTAGTGGAAAAGACAATGTTTAGGATCCTCTTCGCGAGGAGCATATGTATGTACATTGTACACGGTTGCACCAGTTGCTGCTGATGAGCTTAGTTGTCGGATTCCGCATCACGAAATGGCAAAGGTACGTTCTTTTCCGCCCTAAACTTGCCTACATTGTTCAGATGCTCGTTCTCCAGTCTGTTCAGATGTCAAAGATTGGTTAGTTTTGAGACACTGATATCAGGTTCATGAGTCGAGATGTGAAAGAAACTTGTACCTGTAGAAATTCCAATGCCCACGTCGGATGACTTCGAGTGAGGCCAATAAGAACTCTAGGATTCTTGATTCAAGCACGCCAATTCGGAATTTTAAGACACTTTCTACCCATGCAACCCTCAAGACTACATTCAGTGCCTAAGCAAAGACATAGATACCATGTCAATGATGGATAAACTCGTAAATGAAGATGTCGGAGAAACTTGAAGAACTCACAATTGAAACATAGTAGACACTTGTGTTCTTCAATACAAGGTTGTCTCTGAGGAAAGGGTTCTTAGAGCTCGGATCGAAGAACCCCCAATCCTTCACGAAATCCCAATACAATTGGTAGATTGTAGCTGCAACAGAAGTCACCAATACTATGATCATCCACAACGTAGAGTCGGAATGTTGAAAGCTCAGTCTTGCACCAGCTGCCACCATAGCCGAGACGTACTTCCCCAAGTTTGCCAAGTGCGCCGTGTCATTTTCAGTGAACCATCTCTTTGCACACTGAAATTGAGCATAAGCTATTCAGGTAACACATACTAGTTGAATCTTTTACTGTTTTTACAGTTAAACTTCATATTTACCTGCATGGCACGCCAATAATAAGGCGAAAATGAAATCACATAGGCCAGTTGCCTGTACATCTTGCCATTTTTGCAGGTGTCGAAGTTGTGTGTCTTCAAGCTACCCGCGAGGAAGTAACATCCTGTTGTTTCGAGATGCCTTAGCAGAGGAATCTGTAATTCAAGAATCCGAAGGTAAATTCTTCCTATGATCATCAGATAAAACCAATCGAAAACGAAACTTGATAACAATTCTAGTACCTGGCTAGTAAGTTGATCCGCCATGAAAAAATCCACCATCAAAACCTACATTATAACCCAACCGAAACGATTTCAATTGACTGTACTACTTAAAACCATGTATAACATATATCATCATCATCAAACCCGACCTTGGTGAATGGAGAACACACAATGTTACGAAGAACACGAAGAAAGTAGTATCGAGTGGGCTTGTAGAAGATGTTGAAGGGACAAACCAACAACACGACGGAGATCTGATCAAACCCATCAAAGCAAAGGTAAGTTTTAACTGTTTCATTGATCAAGTAAGAAGATTTTAGGCTTGAGTTGTGACTAACCAAGAGAAGGCAACTCGGGACACTGTCGACTTGAGAAGGCGGAAAGCCACCGGATTTGAGTAGTAGGTGGATGACCATGGCGGTGACCACGGCCGTCATGAGGGTGGTGCATATGAGGAAGGCATCTCGGTATTTCAGCGCGGTTTTCGTCTGGAAATCGAAAATGAAGTTGTAGTTTATCCTTGTTGCCTTCCACATGAAAAGGTTGCATCCGTACATGAACATGTGCAAGCTCAACAAAGCAAACATGCTGCCCAAAAATTACAAAAACAAGGAAAACAAACACACGAATTAGTGCTACTTGACATGATTTTTGTGCATATGTGAATGGGCTTAATAGCCCATAACATATTGGGCCTAGCCCAATAAATATTGGGCCATTATTTTGTATATTCAGGGACCGGCCCATCAAGAAAAGTAACTAATTTTCTTCATCATTGATTTTTATTTCTGTGCATGAATGGGCTTTAAGGCCCACCTAGCCCAATATAACAACGGGCCAATATTTGTATATTATAATGATCAGCCCATCAAGAGAAGTAATATGTTTTCTTCATCATTGATTTTTATTTTATTTTTCTCAATTTATTTGATATTCGATTTAAATTATGGAAAAATAAAAAAAAGCCTAAAATTAGAAAAAGAAAATAGATGAATTATTACCTAAAAACAGGATATATGATTTCCATGTAGCTTGCTCTGGTGTCGAAGAACATACCAGACAGATGTGCTAGAATTGCGTATACAATAAAAAGTGTCACAAAGCAACCTGTGAATAACCCTATAAACACAAAAATAAGGCAAAACATTAAATACATCAATATTATAAAAAAGTGTTAATTTTTTTTAAGCAATGCCCTAATCTCAATTATGAAATCTCCTACTAATCTTTTTTTTTTTTTTTAAAAAAGCTAAATTTAATAAAAATATAAAGAAAAAAATACATATATACATCAATCAAAAACGATTAAAAATTGGTTAAGAAAATGTTTTGGAAGTAGTAATATTATGAATAAAATCCATGCAATATTTAATTATTTTAGTGGGTATCATGCAGGCCAACTTTATCTTTGGTGGGTTCAAAGTGAATTCACATGTAAATAACAACATTACAAAATAACTACACTATTAAACAATTACACCACTCAGAAAATGGATACCTAAAAGTTGCACATAATTAGAAATACATGTATACATTCAATTGGTGGAAATATGATTAAGAGCCCACTTTAACAAATCAATTTATATCACAAAAAATATACTTAGGTAATTAATAGCTTCAAGAAATCAAATACGAAACTCCTGATAAATGACTAAAGATTGAAACACTTATTTTGAATGGACATTATCCTTTGTCCCACCTTGTCGTCACTCATAAAACAGAGATAATTTGTCAAAGTCCGATACAGACGGACCGGTAGAGCGGGGATCATGTGCATACGAGCGCACATGTATATTAGGCCGGCGAGGTTCCATCCTAAAACCGATTGACTATAGGAGGAGTAACCCACCGACTTTATATACTAGGCTCGGAGTGTCCCATCTTTCGATGGGGGACCTATTATCTCCAACACGCCCCCGCAAGTGCAACTAGAGGATATAGACCGAGTTGCACTTGTCCACATGTTAAGATCGCGAGCCGAATTGAGGCTAACCGCTCTGATACCATGTCAAAGTTCGATACAAACGGACCGGTAGAGCGTGGGTCGTGTGCATACGAGTGCACATGCACATTAGGCCCAAACCCAGCACATAAATCCGGCGAGGTTCCATCCTAAAACCAATTAGCTATAGGAGTAGTAGCCCACCGACCTTATATACTGGGTTCGTCTTTCGAAGTGAGACCTTATTATCTCCAATATAATTAGTGTGTAATTAATCCAAATTTAGCACTAATGATATGAATTAGAAAGAGAGACGTACCAACAAGGAAGGAGACCATATGAGAATCATTTTGTTGCTGAGGTCTTAAGAATTTCATAGCCTTTTTTCTGTCTTTGTCTGCAAAGTGCTCTATGAATAATCCCTCCACTTCGTCCATTAGTCTCACCACCTTTTATTTATTAAGATTAAAAATTCTCATTAATATTTTTTTTACTATTTTATTAAGAGAAAATTGTTCAAACAATATCTCATCTTTTATACTGACTAAACTTTAATACTTCGTCGTTTAAACTATCAGAACGGTACATCACCTATTAAGTTTGATCAAAGATTGATATCTAAATTACTGTTTGCACGTTAAGTAAAAGGGTTATGACAGTTGCAATGAGGCCTACATGACATACTTATTCAATAGGAAATATAAGGGAAAGCTCTAGGAGCAAAGTTGTTGTGTTAACTCAATTCACTTACTAATCTTTGATCGGGTTCAATAGTTGATATAACGTTCTGATAGTTTAAACGATGAGATACTGTTTGAACAATTTTCTCTTTTTGTTAATTACTAACTTACCACCATAGATATAGATGAGTTTTTACCTTATCAGAACTGCTAAAATGCTTTCCTTTTACCTTCCTCAAATAACTTACTGATTCTTGTCGATTGGCTACCTGCTTGCACGCAACCAAATTAGCTAACTTGCTTTGTATATCAAACTATATAGTATATACTACGTGAGCATAGTGTGTGTATATATATATATATGCCATACTGAATGATGTTATATATATAATAGATATTCCATACTAAATGATGTTATATACACATTTTTTTTAAATCAACCAAATAATGGTTCATTATATTTTTTAATCTATGTCATATAAATAATTTTAAGAAAAAAAAACGATTTTAGAATCATTTTGCTATAAATATAAGAGAAAATTGATTAAATAGTACCCCATCTTTTAGGCTGACTAAACCTTAGTACCCTGTCGTTTAAACTATCAAAACGGTACCTCACCTATTGAGTCTGATCAGAAATCGATATCTAAATCATTGTTCACACGTTAATTAAAAGTGTTAAAACAGTTGCAATGATGCTTACACGACATATTTTTCAACAACAAACAAAAGGGAAAGTTCTATGAGCAAAGTTGTTGTCTTAACTTAATGTGTAAAAAGTAATTCAGATACTAATCAATTGATGTACCGTTTTGATAGTTTAAAGTATGATGTACAAAAGTTTAGTCAGTCTAAAAGATGAACAATTTTCTCTAAATATAATAGAATGAATCCAAGTTTTGTTTTTTTATTAAAAAGGATAATGGTTAATTAAAAGTACATAATAAGTAATTGCAATGCATGGCTATTTTACGATTTATGAAACAATTTATACATGAAATGGACAAATGTATCAAATTTTTAAGCTTTATGTCCATAAGATAAACTTTACTTTTCTTTTTGTTGCGATTATTACGTGCATGATTGATGATTGAAATGTGTTAGATTTGATTTCCTTGCATGAATGACTATCACCATGCACGTCAATCCAACGTACGTGTTTATGTGATCCAAGAAACTCTAAAGAATGGTGCCTGATAATTGTTAGTTAAAGTACATTCAATTTTACACGTCAAATATATATGTTACGTCTATATTTATGCAATTTTCAATTATAATAGTTTACATATTTGTGTATATTTTTTTTTAAATGTAACATGCATATACCTTATCGAATTTCTTGAGGATCTTGGTAAATGCCATCATATTTAGTGAACTGCAAAAATAACAAGATTTTTTAAAAATAGAGATTATATCAAGTATATAATTAACAATAAATAATATATTTAATCGATATAGAAAGACGTCATAATTAAATTAACATAAATGTAGGGTCAGTTTGATAACAGAAGATTACGTAGATGAAGATGAAGATGAAGAGAATTATTTAGATGAAGAATTAAGGGGTGAAATTGTTTAAGATGATGAGTATGAAATTAAATGAGATGAATGTTTGGTAAATTAATATAATTATGGGTAAAATTACGAAAAAGTACGTGTTATATTTTGTTATAGATGAAAAAAATGAGGGTAAAAGTGAGATTTATGCCTCAATATTGTTCATAATCCTTATAATCCAATTTTTACAGGATTACAAAATTCTCATAATCTAACCCCTTTAATCTCCATAATTCTCTTATCAAACGAGATTACGAAAATTAATTCTCATAATCATAATCTTCTTAATTTACCCTTGTACCAAACGGAGCAATAGTAAAATGGTATAATTATAATAAGTAAAAAATTAAAAATTTAATATATTTTAGCATGTGATTTTTTATTATAAATATAATTTGGGAGATAATTTTTTTTAATAAAATAAATATAAAAAATAGTTACTAGTCAAAATATTTCATCATAGTTGACCAAAAGTCAAACGTTGACTTAATTTCAACATACCTGTAAGTTTTGAGTAGTCCAAGACCTCTGTAAAACTCCACGTAAGCAGTCCTAATCATCTTCTCAGCATACTGAATCTTCTTCTTATTTATAAAGTCACCGGCGCCGTCTCTCCGGGGATTATTCACCAAGTCCTCCCAGAGAACCGCCATTGCTGCCGATATCGTCCTCATCGGATTACTTATTCCGTTTCCGGTGGGAACACCACCTCCGGGAATGTCGATTCTCATCGACGTCTTCGGCTTTTGCTTCTTCGTCTTGTTCGATAACTTCGGCCCCCAGGTCGTCCCACCTCCGGCTGCTCCGCCGATGAAGCTCACTCCGTTCCTCTCCAATGCTGCTATCACCTCCTCCGACGTCGTTTCGGCTATGTCGGACATTTCTGTAATTTGCTTGAGTTTCAGTGGCATATATGTAAAATGCCATCAGGGTTTCAGTGGCATATATGTAATATGATACGGCAATTCCCGGCAAAATCTTTCGATTTTAGCACATCCACATCAATCGATTTCAACCACTTTTAGTTGCAAAATTTTTTTTTAATAATGGAAATCGGTTCGATTCCATATACGGCGTGCCGGCTATTGGAACGAAAGGTCGATAAGGATCGGCAGACGGACTAACCGTCATAAAAGACCACAACAAAGAAGAAAAAGAAAACACAAAATTACATCATAAAACCCGAAAATCAAGGGTGTTTCAAGGGGAAAGCAAAATGATTCAGTCAGCTGAAAACGACGAGTATAAAAGTTCATCTTCGAAGGAAATACACATGTAGACTCAACAATATTTTGTTTGTATTAAAAGTAACTTATTTTTAAAAAATATTACCCCTACATACAAAAATGGAGTTTTAAGAATTAATTACTCTAAAAAAATAAATTATTATATATTTTTTAAAACATTATATTATTCTATAATATAAATGTTATAATAGATTATATATTTATATTCAAAATGATGTACATACGTTTATTGTATAATAATACTAATTTATAAATAGAATTTTAAAACTTTTTCATAAATGTGTTATTTAAATAAATATATTATCTACAACCCAATAGTCATACACCATTTAACATTAATTACATAAAAGTTATTGCATGTCAAATAGTACACCACTAACCCAATATAATAATTGTAACAATATTAAAATATTGTCATAAATGCAATCTTATAATTTCACAAAATATTAAAGAGTAAAAGGATCTAAGACCCTACAAATCTTTATATAGTATCACAAGTCATGTTAATATTTTTTGTATTAAACTATAATAAATTGGATCAATTATTAGAAAATTGTAACAATTTGACCCACACATATATATAAATAATCATACAAAGTCCACTATACTCATTTTTTATTATTCAAAATCACTACTTTCTTAGTGCTACAAAATATATATATATATATATATATATATATATATATATATATATTTATCTCTTTTTTTTTTTAATTAAAGTAGTAATGGTTTTCACAATACTTTTTTTGGTCGTGAATTGTGACTCATGATTGATGAGTACAAATAGTTAACGTGAGAAATTTGAATTTTGTTGCCTTTTTAGGGTCAAAATATTTATCCTAAATCTACTTTGTTGTTGCACTATAATAAGGTATTATAATTTTTAAAAATAATGATATTTTAATGAGAAATAAAGTTTCTATCTTTATTAATTTTGAGTTTGATATGGTAACTATTGGTGTAATAATCACATATAAAAGGAATAATACCGTCGGAGGCGTTGGAGTTCCGGGAAGAGGAGAAGCTTGAGTTTGACCTTGACCGGGACGACCAATCCTTTGAGCGACGTTGATCTGCAACGATGCGTTTAAGGTCGAGAAGAATAAGAAGTTGCTTGTTTAGAGATTCTCCACGTTGTATAAATTCAGCTTCTTTCATCTCGTAAAAGTCGTTGACTTTTGTAAGCTCCTCTTCTAATCTCAACATGAACTTGTTGACTTCGTCCTCTTCGGAGAAGAGGCTAACCAGTTCACTTTCGTTTTCTTCTTCTTCGTGGATGCTATTCTCTTCGTCTTGAGACTCTTCTCCTCCAAACGACATCGTTTTCATCTATCACGTGTGCATGTTAACAAGTTAATAACATGTACAAATTTAACACATCCTAAAACACAAGGATTATACTTTTTTTAAAATATTTATATATACTTGTAAGTTATATTTTAAAGACGAAGCCTTTAATTAAAGAAAACGAATAGAGATTACAAACAAATCAAATCCCCTCGAAGGAGAAACAACGGATATGAAACCAACACTTAAGCCTAATGAAAAATGAAAAATAGCAAAATAGTCAATCACTCGATTAACTTCACGATAAATGACTATATCTAACGATATATTCTCGTGTGAGGAAGTTATAACACTCCAGTATCTGTTGATGAGACGATGTATAGCACTTGCTTAAATAGTTTAAGTTAATGTTTTTGTAGTCCAAATTAAGTTGTAAAAAGCCTAAAAATGGACCAAATCTCTTGAGACAATCGACGTCATACCTAGGGTCCATTCGGTGCTCAATGGAATGAGGGGATCGATCGTCATTCTCTTCAACCCAATAAACTCCCTCTTATTTCTTTTTCCGAACAAACCCTTAATTTAAAATCCAACCAATGACCTCTACTTACGTTGATACTAAAAAAAAAAAAGATTTACGATTAAAAATTAAAATTTTCAAGTGTTAGACATATCTCCTAGCGTTGTCTGATTAATCATTATATAGATGTTATAATCTTCATATCTATGAATTTATGCAAATTTTATTAGTCAATTGTTTTTATAAAAAATTACAACCAATTAAAAAGTTTGAAGAAAAAACCTTTTTACAAATCAAATTAACTATTTTTTTTATAACCCAAGTAAATATAATGCTATTCTACAAATTAACAATCTTATTCAAATAATATTCTAATATATTGCTATTAAGTGAATAACGATATCATCTCGTTATTTTAAAATATTATATGTTGTAACGATATGAATAGAAAGACAATAATATCATTACATTGTCGTTTTTTTCCACATAAATGATCTAATCTATTGATTAATTTTATCTCTTTTTTATATAAAAAAATGAAATAAAAATGCTTGTTTTTGCAATCGTCGTAAATCCCTTACAAAATTAAAATCTTGATCATTTGTTGCAGAAAAATGGATGGTGAAATATATATATATATATATATATATATATATATATATATATATATATATATATATATATATATATATATATATATATATATATATATATATATATATATATATATATATATATATATATATATATATATATATATATATATATATATATATATATATATATATATATATATATATATAATGAAAAATGAGTTTATACCTGGAGCATGGCGTTGGTGGAGCTATCTTGGCCGGAGTTCCAAGACCCGCCGGAAAACATACGGGCGAAGCTAGAAATCGGGTCGAATATGGATCGTCCGAAGGTATCACGAACCGGAGATTGTTTAGAACGACGTAAGATCTTAATCTTCTTAACATGTTTTTTGAGTTGCCAGTAGTTAACGAAAGCTTCTCGCCATTCAGGGATAAGTTGAGCTTCAAGCTCCTTTGAGAATTTCACCATTTTCGATCTATTTCTCTCTCGCAGTTGATTTTGGTTCTCTGGTTAGAGAAAGAGAGCTGGGGAGAACGAAAGGTGTGGGCTTGAAGGATTTTATTTTTGACAAAATGATGGATTATATATATATACGCATAAAGGATAGAGAGAAAAGAGAAGATAAAGGTGTTGTTAGATGAGTATATTGCTTGTTGGTGCACAAATGACTATATAGCTTCGTAGCTATGGTATGTGAGTGGCGTGCATTGTATTTCTTTATATATATATATATATATATTTAAAAAAGTTTAGGGTTTATAAAATATAGAAGTTTTTATTTTTATTTTTTTTTATGGGTTTTGAACTTGTGTATTTAGAGCATTAGTTAGAAAGTTGACTTGTAATCAGAATCTTAATAATAAGAGATAGATTTCGGTGAATATAGAACCACCACGATATTGATGATAGAGAATAAAAAGAGAATAATAAAGATTACGAGTAGACCTGTATAAATTCGGGTTTAGGTTTGTAAGGTCAAGTTAAAAATTAAGTTTGAAATGGCCGGCATGGTCCGATCCGTCTTATTCGGGTCCCTAACAATGCTCGTGTCCACTCACATATAAACGCGGGCGGGAGGGTTGCCTCGTCCGCAAACAAGAGCAACGAGTGTGCTAGAGGACTCGGGCGAGTTTGAAAACAAGAGGAGTGAGACACAATCGCGGGAACAAGAGGAGCGAGTATGTGAGAGGATTATGACGAGATGGAGAGCAGCGAGATGGAGCCACCGTCGCGACATTGCTTTGAAGAGTAAGTAGAGAGTAAATATGAGAATTAGGGTTAGGAATTAGAAATTTAGCATTCACTTCAAATGGTCGGGGGAAAATAATTTTCCGGTGGTGGTAGGTATCTTTTTTAGAGGAATTTAGATTATATATAAAGGGTTGGGTTGACCCACAAGCTAAAATGCTTATCTAAACCCGTCTAAATTCGGGCTCGGGTTTAACTCAAATGGTCAAACTGGTTGTCTATACCGACGGTTTTGGTGTGCTGACCTATGATGCATGACACGGGAAACAACGACATTGCGAGGAAAATAAATAATATACTATTTTAAATCTATTGAAATGTAGAATTTATATATTATAATGAGGTAAATATATATAAAAAGTCAATGATATATGAGTAGCTGAAAACATTAATACGACAACAAAATAACCAAAATAAAAGCTTATAAACAAACATTTTCAGTATTACAAAACATATAAATAAACATCTTTAGTCTTACAAGCTCAATTAATTAAACATGTTTAGTTTCAAAATTGGAGGGCAAACCATCCATTTTGCAAACCAAACAACAAAAACCAGAAAGAAAGCCAAAAAACATTAGATGGCAAAGACCGGAGGAGGGATGTACCAAACTTAATGTTGATGCATCTAGAAATTCCGCAGGTCAATGCGCTTTTGGCTATATCATACGGAACTCACAAGCTATACCACTCGCTACCGGTTATGGACGATGTGTTGCGGAATCTGTTATAGAAGCAGAAGCACTCGCTCTTCGGGAGGGCCTTCAAAAGGCTGCGAGTATCGGGATTACATCCATTGAGAACGAGGGTGACAATTTGACTCTCATTAATGCAATCAACAAACAATGAAAACCTCATTGGGGAAAAAATATGATTATATATATATATATATATATATATATATATATATATATATATATATATATATATATATATATATATATATATATATATATATATATATATATATATATATATATATATATATATATATATATATATATATATATATATATGTATTTTCACTATGATCTCTGGTTTTGAGCAATGCAACAATTATCATATTTTCAAGAAAACCAACATTGTGACGGACAGACTTGCAATGCATGACCACACTCTGACAGGACCTGACGAGGGATTACCGAGTTATATTTTATTCGAGCACTTTCCGATGACATATCATCTTGACTAAAATATTTGTATCATAATTTAATTATTTAATTTAATAGTCTTTTGTGAAAAAAAACTATTTTCTACGTACAAATTAATTGATCGGTAAATATTTTTATAAAAATTGTCATTATTCATTGTATAAAGTTAAATAGGTGAGTAATATAAGTACAATGAAAACTATAAATGTTTTGAATGGGTAATATATTGGAATGATTGATACTTACCTTTAATTTATGGAATGAATTTATTCTTTAGAGTTTGAATCATTTAATGAAATTATTTCATTTCGATTTCAAGTCTTATAAGCACAGAGTATGCATATTATCATTCCAATTCCCATTTTCATGAAAATCATATCAAACGATCCGTAAGTGATATGATAAGAATATACGAATATTCGGTTTAGACAAATTGGAGTATTATATTATCTTGATATTTAGAATATTTTAGATTTGATCTAATCTAGAAGATCTGTTTTATTTTCTTGTATTCTCCTATATATATAGGGTCATAATAAAGTTAATATACAATGTAGTTTGTACCGCCACCAAATCTATCAAATACCGTAATTTTTATGTAAACGCTCGATTGGTTCTAAACCTTTATTAAATAAACTGGCATAGTTCTCGTACAATACACGGGATTTGATCTAAACTAATATATTAACATTAGTACAATTAATTTATATTTTCTAAAAAATTGTTATAAAAATTAAAAATTATGCTACTTATATCATCTCTGAATACATAGATTTTTAGTTGCAGTTCATATATTGAAATACATATGATTTATCAAATTCTTTATCTTTTATAAATATTATTTTATTAAAACTATTTAATTTATTTATTGTAATGCTCTCTTTCTAAACATATAATATCATTTACCTTATTTTAGGATATAATTCATATTAGCATAATATCACACAATTTTATACAACAAAATACAGAATTAGAAATAATTTTTTTTTTTTTTGAAAGATTGTAATATTGATAGAAAAGGATATACAAGGGGGTCACACTAGACCATTACATAGAATCAAGGGAGACAAATCAGAGTTAAGGAAGGTGAATGTCGAGAATTCTAGCCCAGACGATCGTCTTAGGAGATGTCCTTTCAGTGGGTGGAGGCGAAGTTTCTAGTGGCAGATATGACATTATGGGCACAAGCAGCAGGGTGGCTGAACTCATTGCAGTGGATGAGTTCATTACTAGCTTTCCAGATGTGGTAGATATATCTAGTGAAGGCCGAGGTACGAGTGTGGGATAGGAGATCAAGCTTTTGAGGAGGGTAAGATCGGATCAAGTGCCAATTCTCAGGGGATTGCTTAACCATCTGAGGATGGGATCACGAACGGTTGAGGAGAAGTTGCAACGGTTCAGGAGGTGGTCTTCGTTTTCCGGGGAGGAACCACATAATTTGCAAGTGTTGTCATGAACCACATTCCAGGAGAGGAGCTTCGTAAGGGTAGGCAGCCGGTTGTGACTAGCGACCCAGGAGATGAAGCTGCACTTTGGAATGTTGGTACCGTCCCAATAATTTTGTTTATTGTATTTATTCTTTTGTTGAAAGAGATAAATCGTTTCTCCAAGTAGAAAATATAAATTTGCCCTAAAACTCACATGATTGACAAATTAAACAAAAATAATGTGCAATATATTATACATACATGTATCTTATCTTCTATAATGTACAATGATGCTGCATATATAATTTAAAATACTAATAGCCTATAAGAGATTAAATCAGTGCGATCAATATCATATGTTTAGGATTGTCATTGGTATAATAATTTTTGTTTAAATTTGTTTTAAGTTACTTATAAATAAATAGGTTAATTACCCACTTATTTTTAGGATTACAGTGCGACTATTTGTCATTCCACTAACCTATTAAAATACCAATTTAGCCTAAACATTACAATTAATGTTACTTTCAAAGACTAATGATTTGTTTCTTTTGAAAATTCGCGAGGCCACAATTCCCCTTTCTATATATATGTTGAGTTGTACACTTTGCTTCTAATCGATCGATTAAATTGTACATTAAGTGTAATATGAATATCATGTAATCTAAGGATATAGGTCAAAGTTAGAAAGATCAACACAACGATTGTTTACGCAGTTCAGGTGTTAAAACCCTACATCTGCGGAACCTCAAGAGGGGAGGTCCGATTTCGGATTTTTACTAAGCATTCAAGATGTATACAATATTGTTTCGATTACAAGATGCACGCAAGATCAATCTGTAACAAAACCTATATCTAGAACAATTAAGAACAGAACGAGATATGAAGAGAAAGGTATCGAAATAGCCCATGTAAGGCTAAGCAAAGCTTTCGGCCAAACTTTGCTATCTTCAATCTGAAGATCTTCGGCTGGAGAGATCTGGGAGAGGATGAATGTCTCAGCCCAATCGAACCACCTCCGTCTTCTCTTCTACCGCTCTCTCTCTCTGTTCTCTTAGAGGAAGAACGCTCTCTCTATTGGCGGCAAGGCTCCAAAGTCTCGATTAGGGTTAGATGAGGTAAGTGTTAGCTTATATAGCACCTCCTCATAATCCAAACGCAGCGTTTCATTTGCCAAACCAAGCCAAACCCAAAGGATAAACTTCAAAGCTCAAACCCGGTTCAGAAGTTGCTCAGAATACAAAACACTCTAACCCACATAAAGCCAACTCTACATATCAGATACCGGTAATCAACACGAGCCACAGCTCCTAATGTGTCTAAGCTACCAGGGTTCAATGATTCTCACTAGAACTAGCAACTAGGACAACATTAGTCACTTATAGCTAGTATTAGTCACCTTAACCCAATACCCTAGACCTAGGAATCTATTACAAATCAATTTGATTGTGTGCACTATGTAATCTATACTATACAACATGAATCACAAAGCTAACCTTAAGAATGCTGAATTTAGATTATACTGTTCATTTTGGTATATATTTTTGTAGAGTTTATCAACATATTAATATGAGAATTATTGAAGAAAAGTTTTTTAAGTTATATCAAAAACTTAGTTGTTTAACGTTGAATTAATTAGGAAAATAGGACCCCTTAAAATTATTTTTTGTAAACTAGGCTTCTATATAAAAGAAAGAAAAAGTAGGTATGGAAACTAGAAAATAGGGCAATAATTTCTTTAGTTGAAATGATGGTGATTAGATGTTTACTTTTGGTTTAAGTATCTTTTTTACATGTTTATCTTTTATTTTTGGTTAATAGTTTGATGAAATTTTCAAGTCCGTGAATGTTTAATTTTTTTGGGTGACATTGTTTTCGTTACCCAAATATGAATTATAGTATTTTTCTCATTATTGGGTATATGTTTATTGTTTTTATGGTATGTTTCTTATTGTTGAGTATGCTTAAAGTGATATTTTTGGGTATGTTTTATTGTTACCCAAACTGTGTTACAAGGACCAAATGTCATTTGATATTGATGTTTGTGTACAATATCGATTTGTGTAAATTTTGGTTATGATAAATTCAAATTGGGTATGCTTTTATGTGTGTATTGGCTTTGTAGTATATTTTTTATTATTAAGTATATTTAAAGTGATATCGTGTGTATGTTTTATGGTTACCCAAAATGTGTTATAATGATCAAATGTCAAGCGAATTTTTTGTTAATGACCAAATGTCATGTGATATTGATGTTTGTGTACAATATCGATCTTTGAAAATTTTGGTATGACAAATTTAAATTGGGTATGGATTTTGTATTAAGTGATGTTTAAATTGCGTATAAATATAAAATATTATCCAATTTATGGATATTGTTTTATTTTGATATTTGATTTATTGGGTATATTGTTTTCGAGTATGTTTTTGTACTTTGAGAAATTTATTTTTGGGTATGATTGTGACATTAAATGGGTAAGCGAATTTTTGGGTAAGCGGATTTTTTCTGGGTAGAGGGCTGCGCTTTTTTGGCCCCAAATTCTCTCCAAATGTCAATTAAAAGGTCACAATCAACACTCACATCAGCCATCACCCATTAGTCATCACTTTTGTCAACTTTTTGTCCTATTTATGAATTAGTCTAGTAAAGTAGGAACCCTATTTCTCAAGTTGTAATTGGTAGGGTCTTAAATTTCAACTCTATAGTGTAAAAGGCCCTAAGTGTCAATTCAGCCTTTAACGTTTTTATATGATTCACTCATTTAATGAATTGATTGGAAAATATGTCTTAAATCACGATTATCAACCTATGATTTTAGGGTACGTGCAATAAAGATTTACATTTTATATACTTTACATAAATTCCGATAAAATGATTACAAAAAATACTAACAAATTTTCATTAATTAAAAGATAATATCACTTATAAAAAGTATTATAAATAGTTTGTTAATTACGAGTCCTAATCATGCATTGACGTATAATCCGTATTAATTAGAGTTAATTTTTAGATGAGATAAAGACTAATCCTCACGTTAGGGAGAATTCTAACGTTTTGAAATACCAATTTTAAAATATTATACTTTTAAAAATGTGCATTTGTACAATCATAATGCTAATATATATCCCACTAAGTGATGGCTAACAAGTTAAAGATGGTCAAAAGATTTTTGATTCGTGGCTATGCTTCATCTAAACTTATCTCATAACAATCTAATTCTTCGACATTATTCGCTAGTGGAATTGCTTATGCAAAATATGATTTTAGATAAAATAGTTAGTACTTAGTACTCTTAAGATTCACCCTACCAATTGAAAGGTTAGAAACATGAATGTGAGTGTACACTATACTTTATCGAGTTATGGGTTGAACTCGGATCTAATATCGTATGTGTTTGAATGAATACGTAAACCTAATGGTATATTAGCTCAAGAGTTTTAAACGAGATAACATGTTCATACTCAGCTTGTTTATAAACGAGTCAAGATTAAACCAAGGCTGATTATATTCGGTTCATTTAAAAACTAAATAAGCTCAACCCACGACTCGTATAACAACCCTACTGGTAATCGAGCCGAATGGGTCGAGTTTTGACATGCTCAAATTATAAACGATCAGAGTCCGAGTCAGACATACGTCTTGGCCGATATAAGAAATATGTTTGTCAACAATTCGTTTAGAAAGTGAAGAAGCTTGTCTGAGCTGTTTCCGAGCCAAACTCGCAAAACATCTTAGTAAAAGTATATATAATATCCATTCTTAGATGCTTCATCTTGGTTTTATGATTGAATTAGATGCAATAATTGCTCCCACCAAGAAATCAAAAGAAAAGTTCACAAAATGCAAATTGCAAGAAGTGCAAGAGGGTATCTTAAAAGAATATTCATTTAAGGGAAAACTGTAACAAACATTGCATTAATGGAAGTCTAGATGGAGAAAGGTGTAGGGATGCACTTTAAACTTGAAGGTTGCTTCAATGCCTAAATTGCATTGCAGTTTAAAGCTAATAGTGTAAAACTTGTGGTGTTAATGTGTCATAGTTCACTATACACAGCACTTACCACCCACAAGGCTAGCCATCAACTTGCACCTTAGCAACTCACCCATGTTTATGCCTGACATGAACTAAAGTCTAACCTAATGTGGGCTAGTTGAGGGGAAATGGCAAGAAATTTTGAAGTTGCGGAAAAATTCGACTATCTCGTAGTTTACGACGAGATTTTCAGTTGTTGATGTTGATTCAACATTGTTAATGATCGATTTGTCAAGACCGTATATGGTCAATGTCATGTTCGTGATATCGTGAATATGATAAAATTTGGGATGGTATTCATGACTCGTCTTATATCTGGTGTTATTTTTCGTAAGTTAAGATCTTAGTTATGAACTTATGATCCACAAGACCTCAAATTTATGAACATTGAGATTGGTTATCATTTTGTTCCATGTGAGACATCAAAGATATCTTCATTTCTTTGCAAATTGGGGTATTAGACATACAAGATTATATCTACGTTAGGCTCAGACCCAACACACAAATTCAGTGAAATTTCAATGTGCATAATATACAAAAAAAAATAGTGAATTCCCCTTTACAATGTTCTCATGATAATTCCTAGTTATAACATTATCACATAGACACCCTATTGACAAATTAAAATGTTGCATGCATTTTTAGGTGAAATTGATTTGTTGTAGAGATTATTGCCTTATTGATAAATAATTTATGTGGCTTACGTTTGTACTTATGGTCACTCTATAGAGTAATCATGGAAACAAAGAAGTCAAGAGCAAATGTTATCCACCTCCAAAAAAACAATAATTGTCTCATACAACAAAGAAAATTATGCTAATTTCACCATCTTATTAAGACTAGTACTTGGCCAAAATTCACTTCCATATATATGTGAGAGCAATCATATAAATCTTCTAAGCCACACAAATTGTATAAGTATAATCTATCCGGACGTTAACATATGAAGACTGATGTATTATATCACAAACTAGTGTTGTCAAAGTCCGATACAGACGGATCGGTAGAACGGGGTCGTTTGCATACGAGCGCACATGCGCAATAGCCCAGCACATAAATCCGATGAGGTTTCATCCTAAAACCAATTGACAATAGGAGGAGTAGTCCACCGACCTTATATACTAGGCTCAGAGTGTCCCCGTCTTTCGACGTGAGACCTTATTAACTCCAACAAGTGTAATTACATATTCATACCGAATTAGGTAATCAATTTTTGTGTTTTTTCTCTCTTAATTGCATTTTGGTCAAAAGAAAAATGGTTGCACGTGATCGATATGAAGTGGGTTGTTAACTATATGCTAAAACTCCTCTAATGAATCTCAAACAAAGATTAATAGTATTCAATTAAGAATGGTGCAATCACAGTCTAATACAGGCAAAAAGGATTGTCAGAATCTTGAGGAATCTCTTAGTGCATATACATATAAGGATTCTTTGGTAGATGATCAAGCAAGAACCCCTCTTTGAATGGAGAAGAAATCACTTAAATTTAAAGCTGTCAAAGTAGCTCTTTTACACAACTTAAATGGACAAAAATGGAGGCTTGAAGAACATAAGAATAGTTTAATATTAGTGTGAGTGGGAGTATGATCAAGTGGAGGGCCTTAGTAATTCTTAGTGTGTATGACGTTTGAAACTTTGTTGGCAACTTTTTTTTATATATATATATATATAGTGAGAGAGAGTATAGATCTTATGAGAACACCACTAACGTGTATACATGAGAACAGATTCGTAATTATTAATAGTTTTGTTACGAAGGTGTCATATCGTTTTGATGTATTATTCGTAGTTATTGTTGGTTGGGTGGATTATTCGTGGTTATTGTTGGATTCCTAATTATTATTATTCGTAGTTATTATTAATTATGATATCTACTTTAAATCTCAACCCTTAATACTCACCATCCAACGGTGTACGATTGTTCTCATGCATACACGTTAGGGTGTTCTCATGGCAACCACACCATATATATATATATATATCCCACTAAGTTATAAGTGGTATTATAAACAAAAGAATAATACCTAATTGTTTCCAATTAGTTTGAGCTAGCTTTTTATCATGTGAGATTAGTGGTTTGTTTGTTTGGGACCAATGTGTTTGCTTTGGATCTTTGGGTTGTCTTTCATTAAGATTTTCAAGCCAAATTAGGACCAAACATAAAATGCATTTATCATAACTTTATGGCATAAATAGTGACTTTGTGAGAAACCCTAAAGTTTAATATTACTTAGGAAAAGAGAGGTTGAACATGTGAGAAAAGACGATAATATACTCCTAATATAAATTCGGTGGACCTATATATGAATCACTAATATAAATGTTGGTGGCTTAGACTTACATATATCGTAACATTACCAAATGTTTGGTATATTTATTTGGCATCAAGTGATTGACCTATTAAACTTAGGGTTGTTGTAATTAGATCGAAGCGACCGTCTTGTTTTAAATTTGAAAATTTTGTATATGTGACTTGATTCATTCTCTTTCTATTCATGTCAACATTTCATACCGAGGTTATTCTATAAAGTTTGGGCGCTCCTAATTTTAATATAATTAACCTGAACTACTCGATTTCGGTTTGATTTAATTCAAGTTAGTTCACTTTCTAAACATGTTTAATATATTCACATTTTTTAGTTTGATTTAAATTTAGGCTCGGCTCAAGCTCGCTCGATTATCAACGAGTTGAACATGACGATTATGAAGTCCGACTCTACTAAGAGCATTAAAGGTAAATATATGAGTTGATATCAATATATTGAGTTGTTATATTGGGTGAGCTACTTGATCTCGGCTCATGCTCAACTCGCAAAAAGGTATGGGATGGGCTCGGTCACTTAGCAAAACACCCAAGCTCGATTCTTGACGAGCTTAAAACAAACATACTAAACCCTAATCAGATTTCGTTAGAAAAAGAAACCCTAAACATATACTTAGATCTATATGATTTCAACTTATGCTTTTAGTATATATTTTGAACTATGGGATACGAAAATGAACCCTAAAAGTTTGAGGATAGCAAGAATTTGGCGTTAATTCTGAAAAGTGCCCATAAAATGGGGACTTTTTAGAAATACTATGATCTAGCACCACAACCTTATATATAGACCCTACTTTCGATAAATAAAAATATTTAAAAAAAAAAAAAAACACTTTCTCTTGTCACAATGTCACCTGCCTGTGAGCTAGATCTGTGACCTTTCCTTGCTGTAGGAGGCAAGGAATGTCAACGAAGAACTGCAGATTAAACAACCTTCACCATCGTTCAAAGGATGCTAGTTTTACTTCTTTTCATAGTATCTAGGGTTATTAGTCGAGCTGAACGAGCCGAATTTTGGCATCTTCATGTCCAACTAAGATGTCAGGGTTTTCTTCTCTTTGTCGTATTTCGGGTTTGTTGGAGATAATAAGTTTTCACATCAAAAGTTGGGGGCGTTCCAAGTCTAGTATATAAGGTTGGTAGGTTACTCCTCCTATTGCTAATTGATTTTAGGACGAAACTTTGTTGGATTGGGTTTGGGCTTGGGCCTAAGAGCATCCCAATTGCTTCTCCATTTTAGAATATTTGGAGAATTTTAATGATTTTTTGGTTCAACAGATCCTCCATTTCATTCTTCAAATGGAGAATAATGCGAAAAAGTGGGAAATCTTCCCTAAATTTGAAGACATTCTCCAAATAAATGGAAAATTTTTCAAGATAGGAAATCTGTTGGATTTGATAAAAATATAAAGGGTAGATTTTTCCTATAATTCTCCATTTTGAGAAGAGTTTGGAGAAACTGTTTGGGATGCTCTAACACACATGTGTGCTCGTATGCACGCGAACCCCGCTCTATGATCCGTCGGTATCTGAATTTGACAGGGTTATTACACGAGTTGAACGGTCCGAACTTTGATATACATGTTCATGCTCAACTCATATATATATATATATATATATATATGGTTCCCATGAGAACACCCCTAACGTGTATACATGAGAAAAATATTAGACCGTCGGATGGTGAATATTAAGGGTCGAGATTTAGTGTAGATATCATAATTAATAATAATTAGGAATAATAATAATTAGGAATAATAATAATTAGGAATAACTACGAATAATCCACTCAACCAACAATAACTACGAATAATACATTAAATGATATGACTCATTCGTAACAAAACTAATAATAATTACGAATTTGTTCTCATGTATACAGGTTAGGGGTGTTCTCATATGATCTACTCTCTCTCTCTCTCTCTCTCTATATATATATATATATATATATATATATATATATATATATATATATATATATATATATATATATATATATATATATATATATATATATATATATATATATATATATATTTTCCGTCTTTCTCTAGATCATACTTGGGGCTATTACTCGAGATGACCGAGCCGAACTTTAACATATTTATGTTCAACTCATTTATAAACTAGTTTAATTCGATATTAGATTCGTTTAAAAAAATTCTCAAATTAAGCATTTTCTGAGTCGAGCTACTCAACTCGACTCATATAACGACCCTAGTCATATTTCCATAAAATCTACATATTTTTTTGTTGGTTTTCATTCAAATGTTGCAAACTGAACATTCTTACGTGTTTCCATTCCTTGCAATATTTATATATAGAACCCTAATTATATGTGCTTAAGTGAATCATTAATGAGAGCACTCAAGAAAACTAAAGCTAGGCATGCCAACATGAAGATAGAATGTGATTGGCTATATCTTTCTATGTTGGTGGAGTGCTTTAACTTGTTTTGCCTTCTTAAGATCACAAACTTCAACAAATTGTTACAAGAATGCATTTGATTATCCAATCAATTTTTTGGTTTATGAAAAGTTGCCTGTCTAAAAAAGTCTTATTGTAACATATAATATAAGATGTATTAGTTATCTAAGTAGATTCAAAATTGTCTTCTACCCTACAAATGTCCTACTCAGTTTTGCACTATATATATCTTATAACAATTATCATTACTTCAATGATGTAAGAATAGTATTGCTAGTTCATTCAAGAAATCGATTCACATTATGAACTAAGACGATCGTCGCACATCTGAATGAACATACGTGTTGGGTTCTAGTCTAACATATAAGTTAAGTTGGGTTTTATCCTAAATCGGTTGACAATACCGGGAGTTGTCTATTGAACTGATATACTAGATCGCATGTTAATTTGTTTATTATCGATGTGGAACAATCTATCTCCACGCGCTATCACGTAATCCTTTATATGTGTGCGAATAAGAATCACATTTTGCGAAAGATCATACTTCATTCGTTAGTATGGATAATGAAAACCGTATGTTCTCGAGTTCTATATAATAACTCTTTAATTTATACTCGAGTTGTATTATCGTTTTTGTAATCTCAAACTGTTGGAGATAATAAGGTCCCACATCGAAAGATGTGGACACTCCGAGCCTAGTATATAAGGTTGGTGCTACTCCTCCTAATGTCATTTGGTTTTAGGATGAAACCTCACCAGGTTTATGTGTTGGGTTTGGACCTAATGCGCATGTTCTATGGTATGCACACGACCCCGCTCTACCCGTCCATCTGTATCGGACTTTGACACAAACACTCTTAATAATATAATCTATTTCAATATATTTAGCCATTGTTCTTGTTTATATGATTGTTATTTTTATCTTTTAAGGCTCAATATATAACCTAAATGATCATGAAAAATAACTGCAGTACAGATTTGACCTCACTATTTACAAGGACACAGAACATATTGGACAATATTCTCTGATCCACTTTCATATATGTCCACAACTTATAAGGATAAATGCATTATTCATTCAATCTTTTGTTTCTTTTTAGATATTGCACCTTTCAATTATGTTTTAGCAATTCCTACAACAAAACAAACAAGCACCAAGTCAAGACATTCTACTCAAATTGATATCAAAAGAAACAACTCCTTTAAGTATATAATAAAGAAACAAAAGAAATCAAAGAAGAGACAACAAGAAGAAGAAGAAAAGAAAGAAACTACCAATGTTATGTTAGCTTGGTGGATCATACAACTATGGATAAAAATTATGCCATTTATGGTAGAAAAGATAAAAACACATCTAATGAGAAATCTTTGACTATTTTAGTAACGAAGAAGATAATGCTCGAGCCCTTTACTGGTTACCTTGATATGTCTTCGATGTCACACTTCGTATATTCAATTCAGAAACGGTCCGAGTCCACACAATTTAGATGGTCATCTGTATGTTTATTTTAGGGTTTTGTTACTGTGTGTACTAATGTTTGGTGAAGCATTATAAAAATCGAGAATCAAAGTTAACATCACTACTTATAATCTCAACCAATCTGGATTCCAACAAGTGTTACGTTGGTGATTACACGTACCGACGTGTTGAATAAGCCAATCGTCGTGCATTTCACTATAAGAACGTTATCTTGAATCGATCTATAATAGTTAAGGCACCGAAGGATATATAGATCTTGGTATGTATAGAAAAGAATCATTTGGGTAAGTCAATGAAGCGCATAAATGAGACAAAATCATATTGAAAGAAACTACACAAGATTCGTAACTTAAATGAAAAAGTTATCAACTAAGAATTAATGGGACAAATAATCAAATATGACATGATGAAGATGCATATATGACGTGATTCTGCATCAAGTACATGTTTGAGTCTTGGTACAATGTTGTCTTTTATGTACAAGAAATCTTGTAAACCTTAAAAGATAACAAAACCTTATGATTGTCAAATACAGCAATTGGGATTGTCGTTACTGGGTTTTGGGCTTTTGGATTGGCCCATTGGGCCTGTAAATGAAAGTATGGAAGGGAGATGCTTTTATTTGTTTGGGCCTCATAGGCCCAAATAAAGTGTAGAAGGGAGATGTTTTGGGCTTTTGGATTGGCCCATTATATCCGTACTAGATACTTTGTTTTCAGGGTTACTATTGAGGCAAACATCCGGCTAACACACGTGTAGTCCGCCCCCGCGTTAAGGCAGGCGGAGGCGCACTCCGCGCCAGCTTGGGGTGCAGGCCCAGTCCGCCTGCGCCTGGGAGTGACCAGCTCCTGCCCCATTTTTCTTCTTCCGTGCTCCCCGTTCTTCCTCTTCCCTACTTTATTTCCCTTCTTTTGTTGACACGGAGTCGGAGTCCGCCTGCGCCCCAACCTCTTTTGTTGGCACGGAGTCGGAGTCTGCATGCGCCCTAACCCGGACGGAGTCGGACTCCGACTTTTCCGTGTTGTTTATGCTTCCAAATAACATTGTTTTTACTAACTCAATCGTTCGATAAGAACGTTGTAGGGGCGGGCTTTTCCGGATATCTGATCCGATCTGACAGACTTTAAAAAGACCGATCCGAGAACACCCGGATATCTGAAAGTTTTATCCGGACGGATATCCGATCCGAAGATCCAATCCGAATATCCGATCCGAGCTGGTATTTTCCTCTAAACCCCAATCCGATGATCCGAAAAATATGTCCGAATCGGATCGGAGTCGGATGACCAATTTCCGAACATCTTCATATTCGAATTTTTCGGATCGAATCTTCAAATTAGCCGGATCGGATATTTTTATTCACCAGTTATTCACAAGTTCACATTCTAAAGTCGAATGAAACACAAAGTAAGGTAATGGAAACTTATCTTTTATTGTTATATTATCTTTACGTCACATCTTGACTTTGAATATTTTTATGACCCATTTTTAGTTACAACAACCCAAACACTAAATTTATTTCACGTTATTATAATATTGCATTAAAAATAAAAATGTGTCAAAATAAGAATATTATGCGTTAAAGATTAAGGGCCCGTTTGATTCAAACTCCAAAAAGTGAAAACGGAATGGAAACGAATTTAGTCCATATGTATATCCTAATTTATGAAATTTTATGGAATCATTCTTTTTGATTTCATGCAAAATGCACTTGCCTCCCCATATTTTGTTTCCCTATAGGGTATCAAAGGTGATCAAATTCAACTCCAATTACTTCAAACCACACCGATTGATTCCAAAAACTTTCATGAACAAGAGTATACATATGGACTAGATTCGATTCTATTCCGTTTCCGATTTCGGAGTTGAAACCAAACGGGCCCTTAAAAGACTAACATATTAGATTGATGGTATATCTTTAGTAATTACGTATTGAGCTGTAATATGAGACAAGTTATTCGGGCTCGGCTCGTTAAAAGCTCGACTCGGCACGTTCATTTTTCTAAACGGGTCAAATACGAACATATTTTAAAGCTCGTATAAAATATAGACTCGGCTTGGGCTCGGTTCGTTTATAAACGAGTCGAACTTGATCATGACAAAGCTCGGCTCGTTCGGGTAAAGTTCAGCTCGTTCGGCTAAAATAACAATATATGAGCATTATTTTAGCCGAGCTACTCGGAGTCGGCTCGTCAAAATCTCGGCTCGAGCTCATTCACTTTCTAAACGAGTCCAATTTGAGCACATTTTAAAGCTCATATAAATTTTTGACTCAGCTCGTTTCTAAACAAGCCAAACTTGAGCATGCCGATACTCGGCCTCGGCCCCTAATTACATATTAGAATCGTTATATGAACCGAATTTATTGGTCGAAATGTAATTAAGATAATTTCCACAAAACATCACGGAAAAAGAAAACCCCAAAGACTAACAACCTACGACAAACGTGATACAATTGGACGATAATCATTAATTAAAAATAATTAGCGATAATCACGATCCTACCTACCATTAAGCCTCCTATAAAGCTTCGAGCAATTACAGTCAACGCTCATCTTCTAATACTCAAAAGCCATTTCTTCAGATCGAGCAGCCATGTCTGACGTCATCAGCCAAGCTTGGGGAAGATACTTGTTGCAGTTACAGCTTCATCCTCTCAGAACGAAGGTATAATTTGATTTTTTTTTGTAATTTGATTCTAATCAGATTCTATATTTCTTCTGTTTTGATTGTTCTTATGATTCTTCAATCTGGGTTGTTTGATCGGCGGTCAGGCGATCACGGCGGGGATACTTGCCGGTTGCAGTGACTTTTCGGCGCAGAAGATTTCTGGGGTTAAAAAGATTAAACTCAAAAGATTGTTCCTCATCATGGTAAATTTTTTTTGATTTTTTCCATTATTTTCTGATTTTTTTTTCTCATGATTCTTTTGGTTTTTTAGAAGATTGTACAAGGGAAATTGGAAAATAAAAAATTCTATATAAACAAAAATATTTGGTTTGATTCACCAAAATGACCCATTTGGGAATTTCGAACCCCAACGCACCCTTTTATGACGATCCCGAACTTCGTGTTCTGATCCGTAAGAATGTTTTAGGGTGGATTACGTCTAGAAGATAGTCTTTCCTAACCGCTTTCTTTTTAAAAAAAAAAAAATTTGTTTGACTTGATGGCTATAGAGTAGGGTAAATTACGTAAAATTGCCCTTAAAATTTTCTTATTTTTCAAAAGAAACCCTGATTTGTGAAAAAATTACACAAAACCACCGCTAACAAGTTTCATCCACTTATTAGTAAACCCTCCATCATATATTGCACAAAATGCCCCTTTACTAACGAATTATATTTAAGGGTGATTTATGTAAATATTGTATTTTGGGTAGTATCTAAATATTATTTAGTTTTAAATGGTGTATCAGAGCTTTATAAATTTAAAAGTATACTCTTTTATTCTTTATAATTTAAATATTTTTTCGGAAAACAATTATGGACAATTTTGGTAACTAGGACTTTTTGAGAAACTAGAGTAGTAACTAGGCTTTTTGATGTTTTAATTAAGTAAATATACCCTAACTTTTTGTATTTATTCACAAACTCTACACACTCTTCTTTCAATGGGTACATTTACTAAATACAAAACTAGAAAAAGCCTAGTAAACCAAATTGTTTCAACAATTATTAGTTATTATTTATTATTATTACTCATTTTATAATTAAAAATAACTTCTTGGATGATATTTAACATAGAAAATAGACCGGAAATTTAGATGAACATTTATTGGCGAGATATGAAAGCCTTTATTACCAATTGGTCCACAAAGCTTTTAAAATGGAAATTTCAATTTTTACATTACATTTACTGACTTTATGACAAATTTTGTAAATGACCCTCTATGTTCCTAATTCCGTCTACCCGAAAAAAGATCGAGAGACAGAATAAGCGTCATGAAGGACCACAACAAATTAAGGAGAAAAAAAAACATAAAAATATATTATAAAAACCTGAAAGTAGGGACGTTTTCAGAAGAAAGCTCCAGATTGATGAATTACGAGTTTGGTTAAAAACTACATAATAATAAATTACGAGTTTTAAAGATACTCTATGTTTTAGATAATTCTTTCGAGTATATGTAGTTGTCTTTTATTTGGACTAAAATGAAATGTCATTGTAGTTGGATTAAATTTGTGAGAAATATCTCAATTTTTGTAGCTATATGGTCTATTGTATTCGGGACCATTGGGTCACTTCTTCCATAAACTCATGGACAAGATTTTCAAGGGAAAGAAAGGCAATGAAACTATAGCCACAAAGGTAAGATTATACCCCGTAACGTATAAGATTTCTGTATAATTGACGTGAGATTATTTTTCTTTAACATTCGCTCTATAAAATTAGGTTTTGGTGGAGCAGTTGACTATTTCTCCTTGGAACAACGTGTTCTTCATGATGTACTATGGTTGTATTGTTGAAGGTACGTGACATCAAGATTATATTATCGATTATCAATCACAATTTATGTAAAAAAGAAATTTCTCAAACTAGGGTTGTGCAAAACTATTCCGTCGGAGTCTGGTTTAAAGTCGTATTAGATTAGATATTTATAACATTACATTTTTATATACATGTAGACCTTATCAAACCTAAGATAAACAATACATTCAATACACTTATACACATTAAAAAAAACAATTTGTTCGGTCAAACAAAACCGTAAATTTAAGACTTTTGAAATTTATGGTCCATCGGTCCATATTAAACTGTAATAAACGGTTTGGTTTAATTTGATTTGTATTTATAATAACATAAACTAGATATATATTCCACGCCCATAATAAACAAACCCGTAACTCATTACAGGCGTATAAACAAATCGAACCTCACATTTATCTTGGCCAACTAAAATTGACCTAACTTAGATGTTGTCTAATGTTTCGTTCATTGTTCGATTTGGCTCTTTGATGTTTGTGTAGGAAGATCATGGCTAGCAGTAAGGAGTAAGGTTCGAAAAGATTACCCTTCAGTACAGTTAACTGCATGGAAAGTAAGTTTTACTACTAGTTTTTACCACAGTAATATAATGTACGTAGAGATCAACGTTTTGCTTGAGTTCTTATGTTTAGGGTTTATGATTGTTGCAGTTTTGGCCTATAGTTAGTTGGGTTAACTACCAATACATGCCACCTCAACTCCGAGTCCTTTTCTCTAGCTTCGTCGCCTCTTGTTGGTTAGTGTATCCCTAATTCCTCGATCATTTCGTTATGCACAGTCTATTTCTGACGTTAAGGGTTCGTTCAATATTGATTTCATAAAATCACAAATGAAAGCAGATTATGTCATTTTTAGCTTCAACCCGATTTTTGAATGAACCTTGACTATCTCTTTTGGCTTTTAGGGCGATCTTTCTGAACTTGAAAGCAAGATCTTCAACAATAAAGAAGGCGTAGGATTCGCAGTCTCATCGACAGACTCTTGACTTCATTATGTGTCGATTGATGTGTTCATCGTAAGTGATCGATCAAAGCTTGTAGGGTTATTAACCGTACCATAAAGATTAAATCTTTTTTCCTTTTTCTTGAAGAACTATGGAGAATGTATATTGTGTGGTTTTGTTGGATGGTTATTATAGTATACATTATCTGCATGTTTATTAACATATTTTGTACAATTTCATTTTTTTTTGTCCACTACATATTTCCAAAGATTTCTCTTTGTGGCATGCAAAGCTTTTCATTGAGGAAAAATAGAGGATAATTCCGAATAAAGGGAAAGATTCTTTTGTGCAAAGAATATATATTCGTGCCTAATACTTTGGCACCAAACTTGGGAGAGGAAAAGTAAATAAAAATGAGGAAAAAATGTGTGCTATAAAAGTTGAGAATTTTAAGTTTTTTTTTAATGGAGAATTTTTGTTAATGGGATATACATATTCTCAATACAAGTTTTATCACGTGTCTTAAAAAAAACAACTATGAATCATATTAGTGAACTAATGACAATCTAGTGATTTAACAATGTTTAAATAGATTCTTAATAATTGTAAAGTTAGTAACTTTAGGCTTCATTTTTATGTAATATAGACGGGTAGAACGCATTCTCACTAGTGATTTATTGCATGATATTGTACAAAAATCTAATAAATAACAAGTTTTTAGGTTGTGACCCCTCTAACATTGTTTTTCAGAATGGAAACTGAGCTAGGCGGTGAAAAGAGAAGAACATGATAACCAACAGGAACGTTAAAGGCAAGGAAATCGAGGTGGTCCGCATGCAATTGCGTTCGCTAATGTGACAAAATTGAAGTTGATATATATTACATATAAAACCGTATGAGAACCTCTCGTATTTTGACAGGGCTTTTTTATAAACTTTCATTCTTAGCCGGTGATATTCTATAATTTTTTTGAAAATTGGTAACTTTTTACAAATAAACATATTTAACAAGATTGTATGCTATTTAAACAATAATTGTACTATGAAAAAACATGCAATTGTTGTCAACGTTGTGACAAATAAGAAATAGAAAAGACTAATTGACCAAGAAAATTACAAGAACCAAACTTTCTTTTAATTTTCATGACAATATATATTAAGATAATATTATTTTGGGAGAATTTGACATACTAGGCTTTTTTGAGTTTTTGTTTAACAAAGTGTACCCCAAATTTTTTACCACTTTCATTTAATAGTAGGTAAAAATTATTAACCCTTCTATTTAGAAAGAAAGGAACAAATGATGTTTATTATTTGTTATATAAGTATAAGTTTTAATTTTTAATTACTGAATTTGTTTTTTTATTTTTTATTTTTTATTTTTATTTTTCTTATTTTTATTTATTATTTCTTTTTTATTTTTTGGACTAAATTTCTCATACCGGAATTTCTCATACCAGAATTTCACATACCAGAATTTTTATACCAGAAATTTCATACCAGAAATTTCATACCAGAAATTTCATACCATAAATTTCACACCAGAAATTTCATACCAGAAATTATCTACCAGAAATTTCATACCAGAAATTTCATACCATAATTTAAATACCAGAAATTTCATACCATAAATTTCATACTAGAAGTTTCATACCATAAAATTACATACCATAAAATTACATTTTATCATACCAGAATTTTTTACACTAGATTTTCATACCATAAAATTACATACCATAAAACAACATACCATAAAATTACATTTTGTCATACCAGAATTTTGTTACACCGAATTTTCATACCATAAAATTACATACCATAAAACTGCATACCATAAAACTACATACCAGAAATTTTTCATACCAAAAAACTAATAACAAAATTTTCTGGTAAAAATTTTACATACCAAAAAATTCTGGTATGAGTTTTTTACTATGAATTTCATACAAAAAATTCGTACCAGAGATTTTGGTACGAAATTCATACCTAAAAACTCGTACCAGTCACAAAATTTCAGTCATACCAGAAATTAGCAGATTATTCTGGTATGAGAAAGAACAAGCAAATTGCACAGCATTCTCACATGCCTAACGTCTGCACAGCATTCCCACAGACACCGTAACTTGATTGTGTTGCTTTCGTACGGACTCAGGCACAAGCCAGATTTACAAACTCAGCACAGGAAACCAGAGCAGGAAACCAGAAGAACCCCCCAAAACCAGTTTACCTTCAATACAAACACCCCCCCAAAACCCACCCACCCAAAACACCGTAACTTCACTGTAAGTCTGCTTTCAATACAAACTCATCAATACAACCCCCAGTTGCATACAAACTCAAGGAACCAGAAATAGTACCTTATATTTGTGCCGTAACTTCACCGAATTCCTCAGCACAACCCCAGAGCACAACCCCAGGAATTTCGGTTATATTTGTGCCGTAACTTCACCGAATTCCTCAGCACAACCCCAGTTTCATACAAACTCAGCACAACCCCAGGAATTCACCGAATTCCTCTTCGCAGTCGGATTTCTGGAATATCCAGTGGAATCGAAGCTCTTTTCGACTTTCCGATCGAGGCTGAATTGTGGTCAATCGAGCAGCTATTCCGGTGTGAATATCCGAAATTACGCTGGTTGTGAGGAGATTGAGGATTTTGATCGGAATCGCAGTCGGATTCCGAGAACATCACTTCCGATTCCAGGAACTGTGTTGCCATTTGCGGCTAGGAGGGAGAGAGAGAGAGGGGAAGAGAGAAGAGGAGTTAGGGTTCACGGTTAAAAAAAAGTTTGGGTACACTTACTAACTCAAAAATACTAAAAAGCCTATTTACTATTCTAATTCTCAAAACAGCCTAGTTTCCAAATTAGCCCTATTATTTATTTAAAAGATTAAAAATGTAGTGACACGACTGTTGACCAAGGGTAAGACCGTAAAACTACAAAAAAAACTGCATGTGAACGTTTCTCAACCACCAATTGCGTACTTACACTTGTGACTTACGAATATGCAATCATATAAGTTGATATATATAACACATATAAAATCAATCGTATAAGAACCTCTCGTACGGTAACTATAGTAGTAAAGTCTCGTCTGAGAATAGATGTACGATTATGCACCTTGGATTTGTGTATGTTTTTAAGATAAAGATTGAAACTTTATAACTATACTAGTAAAGTCTCGTAAGAGAATAGATGTACGGTTATGCACCTTGTATTTGTGTATGTTTTTAAGATAAAGATTGAAACTTTATAACTATAGTAGTAAAGTCTCGTAAGAGAATAGATGTAAGATTATGCACCTTGTATTTGTGTATGTTTTTAAGATAAAGATTGAAACTTTATAACTATAGTTTCAATAACTATAGTAGTAAAGTCCTCGTAAGAGAATAGATGTACGATTATGCACCTTGTATTTGTGTATGTTTTTAAGATAAAGATTGAAACTTTATAACTATAGTAGTAAAGTCTCGTTAGAGAATAGATGTATGATTATGCACCTTGTATTTGTGTATGTTTTTAAGATAAAGATTGAAACTTTATAACTATAATAGTAAAGTCCTCGTAAGAGAATAGATGTAAGATTATGCACCTTGTATTTGTGTATGTTTTTAAGATAAAGATTGAAACTTTATAACTATAGTAGTAAAGTCTCTTAAGAGAATAGATGTACGATTATGCATCTTGTATTTGTGTATGTTTTTAAGATAAAGATTGAAACTTTAGAGTTGTAAAGCGTTTTTTTTCCAACATATATCTAAGTTGACTAGGGTGCACGATTATGTATCCGTGCACAATCGTTCATCTCATTCATTAACAAAATGTGCACGGTTGTGGACCTATTATCCCATACATGGTTCAAATGGTCGAGTTCTTGATAGATCGTCAATACTTTTATGTTAATCGTCAAAATATCTATTTTGTTTCAAAACGATTAGCTTAACGTTATCACTATCAAACTATCCTCTTATAGATTTATTTTTCAATCATCGATCATATAATAGTCGTATATAAACAAATCAAGTACTACCTAAGTTGCATGGCGTAAATAGTGATTAGCAATCTATAAACACTCGAACGATTACGATAACGTACCGTCTTAAACGACACGTTTTGCATATTGGTATAAAACTATAGTCTTAAATAATATATAATATAGTATAATAACATTATTAACACCAAATGTTCAACCACAAATGTTGCAGCAACACCAAACCCCCCTCTAGCTACTACCTCGATCTCAGCGGTTCATTTCAAGCGGGACCCACTATCAATCGCGTCTATATAAACCACTTCTGTACTGCGAAACACTGTAACATTTCTCTTCATAACAAACTACTTAAAGCCCATACATTTCATGTGACGCTGTCTTAGTTGTTTAGAGAACTCATGCATGCTCAACTCAAATCGTAGATCAACCAGAACATAATAAGATCCATGCATCGTTATCGTCCTCGTCATTGTTCAAACGATAATTAACAGCTAAAATTGTTCTTAAATTTGATTAATTAACAAAAACAATACATTTCAACTGTGTCTACATTACAACGGGCGACTAACCTTGGTCCGATGATGTCGGAATGTGACGTCATTTTCCGATTCAAAACTGTCCGGTTGGAGGGGTTCGGGTTTACTTTTGTATCCAACGAGCTAGTTGTGTGGGGTTGAAAACCCCGGGGATGTGGGTCCCATCGGTCTTCAAAAGAGTTGCCACCTCAGCATAGGTTTCCGGCGTCGTGGTCGGAATCGGTGTCGGAGTCGGGGCAGTGTTTTTGATTGGATCGAATATTTGGCCCATGAGAGTTCCTTTGGTGAGAAACTCATGAGCCATGTAACCGGCTAAGAGACGGTTCGATCGAACCGGAGTCGACTCACTCGGCTTGGGTACAGACGACGTCGTTTTAGGGAATGATGGAAGCGGTTGAACTTGCTTGCCTTTGATGACCTGGTAATGGTGATTCTTCTTCTTGTTGTTGATATTGCCATTGAAGCTAGGGAGAAAGAAGTCTTCTCTCTCCTTACGCTTTCGAGAGATCTGAGCCGTGAATGCTCCTCTGGATTGATTCATCTTGACCGTTCAATGGTCTGATTCCACCCCCACAATATACGCCACGTCACCACCCAGATTTTTTGTTTAGGTTTTCTGTACTTTTCCGAAACTAAATAAAACCCCACTTTAATTTTAAACTTTTTTTTTTATTCTCGTAAGGGTAAAAATGACAAAAAGGGTTAAGAAAGTGGGTGATGTCTTGAGAGGTGAGGGTAAAAACGTACATTCACTCAATTAGTGAGAGAATAGGAAAAGCAGTTTTGAAATAAACGGATAATAATTTAAGGAAATATATAAAAAACAATAAATAGATTAGATTTGCCAAAAAAAGAGTGAATAATTAAAAAGAAATCGGAGGAGAGAGAAGCCGGAAACAGGAAAGGCGGTGGGGTCGGGTGAGGACCGATTTCAGATCGGCGGTGATAGGTGGCCGGGAAACTGGAAATGGGCGGACTACGGTGGCGCTATGCTCCGACAGTGAAGTCGCCGGCGGGAGACTATAGAGATAAAAGAGAGTATTTCGAGGTTTTTAGAGGCGACAAGGCAAATAACGTGAAGAGAGCAATGGAGGAGGGTATTTATAGGATGGATTCGTTACATTTACCCATGTATTGTGATTAAAATAACGAAAGTGCCATTGGGCTTAATTGTGAACTATCAGTGAAACGTGTCGTTTTGGTGATTTTGGGTTTGAAGTTCGAACCTCCATGTGGAATTGAGGGGAATGTGGACCATCTCACCGCCTGCGCCCCGTGCAACTACCCTTTGTGGGCCTTAATGGGCCGTCATATGAAAATTACGGAAATGCCCTCTTATGTGTTTTTTTTTTTAAGATTATCAAGTAAAAATATTCCATGAATATAGTGTCCGATAAATCGGTAGATGCACTAATTGTCATTAAAAACACAAAAATATAAGAACGTAAGAGTTATTCAGATTAAGTAAAACGAAAATAAATCACAACTTATGAGAAAATCGCTCGAAAATAATCAAAAAAATGATGAGAACACGAGATATAAAAATTAGCACAATGTATATGTTTTTTATGTTTTACAATGGACTACACTTTATATGGCATGTAAATATACATTACAATTATATGTATATAGTTATGATTCTGTAAATGTTGTATTATTTGGTCAAAATCTTAACCAATTAGGTTATTTGTATTTAGTCTTTCTTTCTTATCGTTTTTATTTGTTTTACACAACATTTTATTCTAAACCTAAATCGTCATAGGACAAGTTTGGACTAATTAGATATAAGACCTTCATCGTTCCGGAGAAGGTTATATATGCTTGTCGTTGGCCTTCTCACTATCGTAGACGATTAGGAACAAGGGCGGTCTTGGCATTGGATACTGATATGAGGCGAGTCAATAGGTTGGTGTCATCGATTATGCACATACAATGAGACGATTCTTGTCGATTTTGTTAGGTTTGGAGACAAAGATGAATCAAAACGAGGAAAAAACATACGTATGTGAATTGACCCGACTAAAGATAATGGAATCGACTCGGGACAATACAATTTATAGTATTTTCGTAATATTTTTAGATATAATTATCTCATAATTATATCTAAAAATAAAGAAAAAATTATTATCTCAGATTAATCGAACTTGTATTCACTAATTTATAGAAGGTAACTTATACATAATAGGTATAACTTTAATAAATATATTTATACATATTATTTGACCAACGGTAACAAAGTGTACGTCATGTACTTATTAAAGTCATTGCCAATATATATATATATATATATATATATATATATATATATATATATATATTCTTTAATGATAAAATCGAAATATATTAAGTTTTATATATTAAGTGGTTTGTAATTATTTTACGTGATTTTATGTAATGGGGTGTAATTGAGTAATTTTATAAATCATATAAGGATATAAAATTGAAAAAATAAAATATAATGTATAGCGTTAATGATTAAATTTTCATCGTAACGGTTAATTGTACAGATGAATAATGACATAGTCGTAGACCGTAATGACTACGGTTACAACCAAACGGTCATTTTAAGAAATATGTACCTTATTAAATTTCTAAGTTTTTAATGAAGTTCGTTGAAGGTATTTTTATTAGACTATAAATCTATAAAACGTCACTTAGTGTCTATATATCATTTATGAATGTGTTTTTTGACATTTTGATTATATATAATATACAGAAAGAAAAGAGAACAAATAGTGTAATTTGTTAGATGGTAAACGAATAATTTTTCCGATAGTTATTGACATTTTGTATGTGTGACGCAACGGGTTAGGGGCGGTGGTGTCTCATGTCCGGAATGAGATACCACTTAGAGTTTTGTCACTATATATATCGTATAATTCCTATCATTCTTCTTATCTCCCAATGATATGTTTTAAAAAATCCGAACTCTTCTACAAAATATATCTAAGCTGACTGACTAAATTTGGATGAATCAGTATAAATACGAGTTTACTTAATTATTTGTTGAATTACTGTCCATTCTCATATTCCGAACAACATGTTACGTCTCTTTGATTACTTCACCAACATTCCGAGGTGTATAAACGAGGACTCGTACGCTTACAAGCAACATTCAGACGAATCATTCTTCACATTATCAGTTTCCTACACAATCTCATGTTCAATGTAAATAGATCGATCAAAGACCACACACATAATGTATTCATCTCCCATAGAAGTTACCATAGTTGACGAATACACTAATCTAAATGAGATGTTCAAATTTTACTATATAGGATTAATAGAGCAAATTTTCTTCTTATTTTGGTTAGATAAGATCAAACTTTAATGTATACACACATGTACAAAAATGGAAAGTCGTGAAGTGTCATGCTAATCCTTCCCAAAAAGAGAAAAAAGAAGGAATATTAATATAATATTTGAGAAATGTGTTTATTTTTGTTAAAGTACTTCGGATAGTAGACCAACGTATAAGTTTAACGTAGTTTTAACCTAAACTTAATTGACAATATGACTAACCCATCAATTCTATCTGGTAGAGTTGAAATCTTCAAACTTGACGTGAGAAGTTATTATATCATCAAATTCAGATGCTGACATACTTGATATGATCTAGGGCTATTTATCGGCACAATATCTGATCTGTCATGAACTGGGCGAGAAAGTTACAATTTCGAATCTTACCGAATATTCAAGTTCGAGTCCGGATCCGATCCCAGAGTCCGATTGGATTAATTTTTTTTCGTGTTTTTGGGACTAAGTTAGGCTCTTCAAAATTTAGAGTATTAATCCAGTCAATAAAAAATAATATTTGATAAGAATTAGCATAGCCGTCAACTAGAAGTATAAGCCTGTAAAGTTGTAATCAATGACGGTATCATTTCCTCAAAATAATTAAGTATAAACTAATATTTACTTCATTATTTTTGTTCTCAACTAACATTATCTTTTTCATTTTTGTTATACGAATGATTAAAAAGTATTAAAATTTATATATTTAACCAACAAAGACTTGTTACATCTAAGTGACCCACAGAAAAAACACTCACTCAAACATTTCATAGTGAAGTATAAGAAAATAATAAGCGATATATCGTCTAATCGACGAAATAATAGAAGAATCATCGTCTATTATTTAACGTGTTGGGTCTTTCTCATTATGTTTTTTACTATGTAAAATGGTTCGAAATAATAGGCGACACGTAGTCTAAACGACCGAAAGAGCAAAAACGATAGATTGCCTGACAATCGACTAACAGTAAACAAGAAACACAATAAAAATACAAAATTAAAGTAATACACAGATGTTTTTTTTGGTAAGTGGGAGTCGGGACTCCCTGCGCTCAAGGGGCTTTATTGAAGGCAAAGATTAAGCACGAGTGAGGCGAGGGAGGACAACTCCTCTCATATCATCCATAACGAGTGATCTAACCCCCAAAGGCGGGTCTAAAAGGCTATGAACACCAAAATCTAAAGAAAAAGAGTAGTTTGCGATAGCATTAGCTACGTGATTTCCTTCCCGAAACGTGTGATGGAGATTGACGATCCAAAGGTACATCATGGTAGACCAAAATCAAAACACTCTTTTGGAACTAGTAAGTTCTGACATCTAAAGTTGAGACATTTTGAGCCTAATATATAAGGTTGGTGGACTCTTCCACCTATTTCCAATCGATTTTATGTTTTGACCTTAGAATTATGTGTTGGGTTTGAACTTAATGCAGATATGTGCTCGTATGCACACGATTCTCGCTCTTTGGTCCGCTTATTTCGGACTTAGATACCTCGTATATAGTATATTGTTAAAATTAGCTTTATGAAAACAAGTAATTAAGATATGGCCTATAAGGGATAGTATTATTAGTAGGGTCGAGGCTATATGTTTGGTAGGCTAGTGTATGTGGTTGTAATTAGCTAGACGACCTAAATAAGTTATAAACCAAACACATAACGACACTAAATATTTAAGGTACAAGGTTAGAATCTAGTGAAAGTTGATGTTTTTATATATTTAAGAATTATTATGAAACTTTAGAAATTAGTGATGATAAGATTCGTGACTCTAAGTTTATAATTCGAAATTCCTAATAATAACATATGTCTTGTCGTCGTCGTCATCGTCATTGTGAGTAAAAAGCAAGTAAATTATAGATGTCTTGGTGTTATCATCCAAGATCTAACGTTGGTGTTGAATTCATTTAGGAAATTGATATAGTTTAGTCAAGATTTTTTTGAATCGAGGTTAATAGAAGCACAAAAGATTGGTTTACGAAGTTCGGATATATACTACGCTTCTGAAATCTCAAGAAGATTCAATTTATTATAGGAGTAAAGAGTATGACATAAATTCAAAATAAATAAAAAGGAAAGTAGAACCGGTTAAGACGTACAACTTACACGAGTCTGAAAGTCCAAAGACTTTTTTTGTGCCCACAACTAGTGTGTTAGAACCAATTCCCGCTTAATATATAAACTCTCGATCTCGCTTTCGAATGTAGAACTCTCTTTGAAAAGGAAGGGAGCAAAGGAGATCTAGAAGAGGAGCGTCCATATATGAGATTACGGTTTAAAGCTCGGGAGCAGCTAACTTTATATATATCTCATGGGATCAAAGTTCAACGTTTCAATCAAAACAATGAGTTTCAATTAATGAACATGGTTTCTTCTAAACTAAAGTGAACCCGGATCATATCCAGTTTTCTTAACTAAACCAGGTTCATATTTGTTCTTTACGTTTTGCATGGGCACGTAGGCTGCAAGGACCAAGGGTTAGCTCTTCTCTATCCTTGCAAGCCTTCATTGAGCCAACTCAAGCCCCGAAAAGGCGGAAACTTATCGAAACATGTAAGGATTCCGGATTCGTTTCATAGCCAGATCTTCGTCATAGTCAAGGATTTTCTTTACGTTCCGGATTCGATTCAACGTGCTAGGTGTAATAGACGTCATAATTTATATGCAAAAATACAAATATGCAATTTATATAAATGACGAATTACTATTAGTAGTATAAATTAAAGGGGGACCATCAACGAAGGTGTGACGGCGTCTGCACTTGTAATTGGGCCTGGATCGGCCCAGTAATAAAATCTCACGGGTAACTATGTAATTAATTGGTGGAACAAGGGTATTTATGTACTTTACGTAATATAAAAAATAAGCGTGCATGCATGAAAGAGGAGGCTAGACGCTAGAGAGAATCTAACTTTAGCGGATGACCAATATCAGTGCTTTGCTACTTTAAGTTCTTCGTGACAATATATGACACGTGGCATGATCTTAGATGAGCATTCATTTCCATTTGCATAAGGTGACTATTGACAAGGCCAATTCAACTTTGGTACATCACAACTCACGTTAAATGTTGATCAAAATATGGAAAGGGAAGAAATTTGTATAGTCGATATTAAAAATAGGGTAGTTAAAGGTAAGAAAAACCAATAGTGTGACTACACACTTAACTATCTAAAGTTATTTGTTTGTAATGCTCGAATTTTGTGTGCTCAACCAGACGAATGTAAGATGTTTTAGATTGGATTACTTTCGAATGATATAAAATTTAACTGGTTTCCGTTATGAAAAAAGGCTCGAAAGACTTCTTCTTGTTTACACCGTGAGGTGTATTGATACTGTGTTGAAGATCTTATCGAATTATGACGGAGTTGAGGAAAATCATTGAGATTCAGCTTGGACCATGTCGACACTATGTGGCTTATAGGTGGTCATTTGTTGTATGTCTTTAGCAATTTTGTTAAAAATTGTGTTTCCGATAAAAAAATGTGAAAGTTAAAGGCCAAAGATGTATGTTGTTGTTATATGAGTTCCGTTTCTTGACTTTATAAACTAGTCAAATAAGCATATTTTTAAACTCGTATGTTAATGATTTAAATATTAGAGCATCCAAAAGCTTCACTTGCATAATAATATGATTGTTATATAAATAGCTCAATTTGAACTCGTTCACTTCAATTCAAAAGGACTTGAACTCGTTCACTTCAATCCAAAAACTTGACTTGCATATGTTATATGAGCCGAACTAGTCGAAATACTTGAATTCAGAAGTGGCTCGCCGAAATACTTGAATTCAGAAGTGGCTCGACATACTTCACTTGCATAATAATATGATTGTTATATAAATAGCTCAATTTGAACTCGTTCACTTCAATTCAAAATGACTTGAACTCGTTCACTTCAATCCAAAAACTTGACTTGCATATGTTATATAAGCCGAACTAGCCGAAATACTTGAATTCAGAAGTAGCTCGACATACTTGAATTCAGAACTTGAACTCGTTGAGTTGCATATGATACAGCTAAAATTTAGGCTCTGATTTAGAAGTTGATTTTATAGAAATTTTCTTTTGTTTTTTCCTTCCACCAATTTCGCCTTATGTAATCGACTATTTGCACGTAAGTTCTTCTATGCTTTGCATGCAGAAGTGATTTGTGAAAGGAAAACCATCTTGTCTGCAAGCTGTAACAAAGTTCTTTTATCGGTACAAATAACAAAGCTACAAACAATGAACATATACAAACCAATGACCCCAAAAAGAACACTAATTAAAAAACCAAGATCCCCTGTTCGAATACGAAGATTTCATGTAATAACGAGGGGTATTTTGGACTTTTAATACGTACCAGGCTAATCGAGTAGGAGTTATTCTAAGCTTTGGCTCGGTTGGAACCCTTCCTTGACGGCCTCCTGTCGCTGTGGTTTCTTCTTCCCGGGGCAGATGTAGAGTCAACAAGAGGACCCGACCAAGTCTGGATCGGGTCCTTTGAAAATGTGAAGCTTGTGCTGAAAGGAACGTCAGGGGGATCGAATGAAGGGTCCATGAAACGTGTTGAGCCTAATGTGTAACCAAGTGTACCGTCTTGGTGAGGAGGTGGGAACTTCTCGCTCTTGCTCTTTGCGTTCGCATGTGTTATCATTCGTCTCCTCTGTTCAAGCAAAATCAAAATCAAATGCAAGGAGAGAAATGAAGGATGAAAGAATGTTAGGTGACATACATCAATATTGGCTTGAAGCTCGGCATTAGCCTCTGGAGCAGGAACTGCCCTTGGACCTCTTTCATGCATCCGACTCTTCTTAGTACCGTCCACATTGCCTCTTTTTGCCGCTTTTAACCTGCAAATCACATCGGTCAACTAATGGTCAAGGGTGTAACTAGAAAATTGGCTTCATTGTATATTTTACTTCTGATGGTTCATTTGTTATTAGTTTTTTGAAGACAAAGACCTAGAACTAGATATGCTTTGTATAGTAGACATACACTAGGTTTTGTAAGGCAGGAAGAAGCAAGTATATTTGTATATTTATACCAAGAAACACTAACGATCTTATTTATAAAAAATATGATAAATTTATATTGTCTAAATTATTGCATATGATAATTATGATACCAAGGAAGATCCAAAGTTAATCAGTCTTCCAGCTTGCATTTATCACTGTTAAATGATCTCAACCCTATCAAAGGGTTGTGAGCTGTGCCATATAAGAGCAAAATTAAGAAGCTCATGCAGGAAAACATCAGTCAAATGCGCACCTTCTGGCTTCTTCGTCACGTAGCTTCGCATCCATCTCCTTAGTGGGAGGGTACTTGGGGAGGCTGGAAGGTTCACACGCATAAGGTATTGTAGTGAAAAACTGTAGAGCAAGGGGGAAAAGGTCATATACGTCAGTATAAAAGAATATAAATATAAGCATGTATAATGATCCGACGGCTTTGTGGACCTTTATTGGAATTGGTTTGCAGTTTGAACAAATAAGAAGTGTGTGAATGGCCGGAAGTGCGAAGATAAATTAACATGTGAACTTTACACAAGGAAGTTAGGAACCATTACTGGATAATAGGGGAATTCCAGGAGCAATAGAAACAAGATGATTGTAAAGTAAATGTTAGAACAGACTTGAAAAGTGATGCTGGCAAGATAATGTGCTTCCAAGAAGCATGAGACAGATGACTAGTAATGAAAACATCAGAAAGGAACACCACAAGCAGGGGAAATTTTGTGTGGGTTTTCAAATGTGGTAAGCAACAAAGCATTCCCTTCTCTGAAGAAGTTATTGGTGGAAAATGGAAATCATAGGTATGCAGCATTGCAGCCCACATCCAATATGTCATGAAATCTTATCTTTAGGTAAATTGAAATCAGAGGAAACAAAACACCACTCGGAAACGCCTCAACTAAAATTGCAGTAAGCCAATAGCAAACTTTGACAAATTGGTCTGGGTGAATGTCAATTATCTAGATTTCTTTTTGAAAAAGGTAAAGTACAGGCATGTTAAATACATCCAGGAAATACAATTAGATATACAGAGGAAGAGCTTCACCTCACTATTTAGTGCATCCGTGGCAGTCAGACGTTCAGCTGGGTCAATTGCCAGAAGAGTCTCAATAAGTGAAAATGAAGATGGTGGGAAATCCTTAAATGTCTCTGTTATGCAGCGTCTGTATGAGTGTTGAGGCTTAAATATGGTTGCATGCGGCAATCTAGACTTCTTCCAATATTCTTCTGAAGGTGAACCACACAACTTGAATATTTTATGAAGTTGTTCCACCTAAAAACAAGATCAAATAGAACTTAACAAGACCTAATTTGCCTTTTGGTTTATATACCTGAACAATATGGTAAACACCAGAACTTTATGAGCTCGTTAATTTAATCCAGCCCATGCAAGAACGCCTAGGCTCTATGCTATCTCTCTCACAGATGTACACAACACTCTCAAAGTGAAATTAAAAAAAAAAAAAAGCTGTAAGCAACAAATTGAATAACAATCAAGAAAATACATCAAAAATGGTGTCTCTATAGGAAAATATTGCTTCTGAATGATACCCAGTTTTTCCCCTCATGTTAAAAAATACTATCATCATACGCCATCAACATGAATGATCAATATACATAGTTCATGAGCCTGGTATATGTAACATTGTAACATTCTAATAACTCATGTAGTACCATCCAAAGACTTGGTAAATTCCTTACTACCTTAACCACCACTTCCTCCAACAGCCCTTCACATAATAGTGAAGTTTAAACTATCTGATGTCTCATAATAGATAAAGGAAAGACGGATCCGGCTATACCTCTGTACGCCCAGGCATTATAGGTTTTCCTGCCAACAGCTCTCCCAGAATGCAACCTGCGCTCCATAGGTCCACTCCTACACCGTAATCAGTTGCTCCAAGGAGAAGCTCTGGTGGTCGATACCACAGAGTAACCACTCTGCTTGTCATTGGCTGCTTGTGATCAGGATCAAAGAATGATGCCAACCCAAAATCAGCAATCTTGAGGACACCTTCATTATCAATGAGAAGGTTCGAGCCTTTTATATCACGGTGTAGCACATGACGGTTGTGACAATGTTCAAGCCCTGATAACAATTGGTGCATATAGCATTTAACCTAATCAACCAGTCAAACAAACAAAAGAAACACAGTTAGCAATCCAAAATAGAGTAATCATAAGCAATTTAGATGAGTCAAGTCTACAACTATCATATGAAATAAGGTAAGTCGTAATTTCACCTGAGGCTCAGTGAAGTTTATAGTTGGGCTTGCAGCTAAACCAGCCAAATCATGATCCATATAATCAAACACCAAGTACAAACTACAAGTCATCCTTGAGGTGACCAGGCCTTGCAATTGCACCACATTTGGGTGGTCCAATCTCCGCAAGATCAGAATCTCTCTGGCCATAAACTTCACACTCTCCGGCTCCAAATTGTCAAATCTTACCTTCTTCAGAGCTACGATTTTGCCAGTTAAGGAATCCCTAGCTTTGTACACATTGCTATAAGTGCCTTGTCCAATCTATATATAAGAGATTAAAGCAAACAAATATCACTACCATAAACAATATTCAAACGAAATAACTGCAGGATCAAATCCGCCACCAAAAATCTACAATTCCTACTTCAAACGGTAAGATACTAAAATTAGCAAGCAATTAGCACAAGGACTAAGGGAGTATGCAGTAACCTTAGAGAGTTTCTCGAAAGAATCAGCTCGGCGAGGGATCCAACCGTTGATAGCCTCACCGGCGACGGCAGAGAGCCACGGAGGCCAGCCAGCAGCAACCTGCTCGCCATGCAAATTTTTAGGCGGATTACTCATCCTAGGGTTCGGCCGTGACGACCGATTCTTTCTCTCTCCTCTCTTCCGCCGATTTCCGTCCTCTGTAGTCCCTTCCATCCTTTTACTTCCCCCGTTCTGTTGCTCCTCAGCCACCGCATCGCCACCACCATTCACTTCGGAAACAACTTTATCTCTCCTACCAGACGCTACTACTGCCGCCGGCAAGTCTCTCTCCCTCTCCTCCGCCGCCGCCGCCGAAACCTCTTTTCCAAACACACACCCCATTCTTCAACAAATCTAGCCCTCATTTGCTAAATACATTGTCTCAGAACTCCTCCACCACCTAACAAACCCTAAACAATAACAAACTCGGAAGCCAAAACCAGATTGACTAACCAAATCTAGAAAAAACAAATCAGATGCAAAGAATAATTCCACAACGGACAAAGATTAGACTATAAAAACGTTGTTTCCTCCTGGATTTACCAACTATAAGCAATGATTTGAAGGTCGGCACAATTAATGGCTAGTCAAAAAGAATTCCGCCATTAAACACAGGGAGAAAGAAAAGGCTAAAGGTATCGAAAAAGAGAAGAGAGGATGCTTTATCTTTCTTCTTTAGCTACGATTAAGATTATAGTTTGTAACAATCAAAAAGTGAATGGCGCCATGGGGATTGAGTTTACAGTTCACATAGACAAAGATAGAAGATTTGAGGAGAAAGAGTGAAAGAGAAAGGAGATCTTTGATTTTCTCCCTCTTCTGGTTTTTATTAATTTTTTATTTTTATTTTTTTTGGACTGTAGAGAGAAGGAATTTGACTAGTTTTTATTTTTATTTAATTTAAAATTCTAAGGTATGCAAAATGGATGGAGGGTAGATCGTATTCGTTGGACTATGTACATTTTTTTTTGTCTATTTTCCGCACACGACAACCAAGTCAAAGCTGAAAAGTGCCAAAAATAAGTTTTGGTATTTGCAGAATTGACCCCTAACTTTTAAGGATCATACTTTCTTACACAATTTTTTGAGAAAAAATATGTAAATGTGAGTTTAAATGTTGGAGATAGTCATGATGATGCAAAATTTGTAATATATTTGAGTGAAACACATCGGATTGTTATTGAGTCTAATTTTTAGATAATTGCTTCAAATCTAAAAATTAAGGGATTTTTCCCAAATACTATGAAAAGGTGTAAATAAGATGGTTCACAATTTTATTTTAATTTTTTTTATAACGGAAAGCAATTTTATCTAATAGACGGCGCACTGACTATTTGATCAAAAGACCGAAAAAAATCGACAGATGGACTGACCGTCATGACAGATCACAACAAAAAAATAAATCATAAAATCTCGAAACAAGAACGTTTTCAGGGAAAAAAAGTATGATCCAGCCATTTAGAAGCGATGAACATGAACATTTATTTTCAACAAATATGGATTGATTTTTTTTAGAAAAATGTTTAGTTATACATTTAAAAAAGAAGGACACCATTGTTTCAAATGTAAAATTTTACTTTTGTAACGCATGTTGTATGTCCTATAAAAATAATAAATAAATATTTTTGCATTATCAAATAAATTGTTGTTGTAAATTGACTTATATCGAAAATTATAAAGTTGTAATAAAATTCAAGTAAAATATATGAAAATATGGTAAGAATTTCTAAGATGTAAAAAAAAATCTAGTAGAGGTGTTTATCATAAATTATACTATACAAATGATAGATTTAATGAGTTTTTTTAATAGTTTCAAAATTATTTTTATAATTTGGGGGAGATTATTAGAAAATTGATTAAATTATACTCTTTAAAACTTAGTATAGTAAATGTGAATATTTTCAATATTTTTCAGTCTAGTCTTTAATATATTCACTCAAAAATATGTCGATAAATCTTTTACTATAAAAAATTCAACAAATTTTTAAAACGTCAACTTGATTCTTTTTGTCAAATGTGACAAAATTGAGCTAATATTTTAAATTACGATGTTTTTTTTGTGCGTCCACAAAAGTTGGTAGATTTTTAAGTAAAAGAATAACGATATTTTTTTTTTTTTTTGTAAATAGAAAGCGGTTCGAATTATGAGACAACATGTCGTCTAGTGGATCGAAAATGCCGAAAAAAATCAGCAAACAGACTAACAGTTATTGGTGGCCAACAACCAAGAAGAAAAGTGATGCTGAAATATACATCAAAGAAACCCAAAATCAAAAGGTCATCAAGGAAAATCAGGATGATCCAGTCACATGAAGCAACGAGCATAACCGTTCGTCAACGAAGGAAGTACACATGAGGAAGTCGGGGAACAACTGTGGACTCCTCGAATTTAGACTGCACTAGAGTCATCGTGAGTCGTTCATAAATCCACGCCTCCTTCTCGACAAAATACTCGAACCGTCACCAAAAACCAATCACATTGTTTCACACCATTTTAAGTACACAATATTTATTATTAGTACATAAAATAAATATATTGTTACGAGGTGGATGAATTTGGAAGCAATAGATTGGAAAATATTGAGATTTTGGAAACCAAAAAACAAGTTTCATTAGACTTCGATTTTGTTTTTGAGATCTGCAATGTCTTCTGTCTTGACTTTGATCGCATACCTCGATGACTTCAATGGGAATTTCTAACTTCTTTTTTTTTTCATTTGTTTATTACCAAGTTGCACGTAATTGTGTAACATAGGAGAAGGTAAAAAAATCATATTAAATATAAATATATAATTAGATGAGAGGTGCAGGAGAAGGGTGAGTTCTGTTTATGTTTTTAATATTAATTACAAAATTGCCATTATTTTAACTCTACCGTTGATTATCTTTTAACTAGATCTAAGGGTTGAAAATAAAAGTTTGCATAATAGGAGTGTTTCTATAGTATGTTGAGTTTCCATATGACCCTTCCCCTATATATATATATATATATATATATATATATATATATATATATATATATATATATATATATATATATATATATATATATATAGATATCAAAAACAAAATAATCAAATGGTTATTGAGATTTATAGTTAATCAAACTTTACCTTAACATTTTGAGTTTGAATCTTATGATCGATCTTTGTATGACCGGGTTTAGAGTACTTTTCCATCCATCGGTTTGGGGCCTAGGGGTGTAATACGAGCTGAACGAGTAAAGTATCAGCATGCACAAGCTTGACTCGTTTATAAACGAGTTGGGCCCGAGTCGAACCTAAAATTTATACGAGATTTAAAACTTGTTCAAGCTTGGTTCGTTTAGAAAGTGAAAGAGCTCGAGTTCGAGTAGCTCGGTTAAAATAATGCTCATATAGTGTTATTTCAGCCGAACGAGCCGAGCATTGACATGCTCAAACTCGACTCGTTTATAAATGAGTCGAGCCTGAGCCTAGCCTAAAATTTATACGAGCTTTAAAATATGCTGAAATTTGGCTCGTTTAAAAAGTAAACGAGCTCGAGCCGAACTTTTAATAAGTCAAGCCCGAATAGCTTTTTAAACTCTTTTATGATGATTAAGTATTATTAACACTTTTTTTCCTAATGTATCTTATACAAATTGTCAAATTTGACGTAGTCATTTGGTGTTATTGTTAATAATTTATTGGAAAAAAAATAGTGCATTTTATATTTTGATTAGTAATAAGTGGAGATGATTAGAAAGTTGTTAAGGTAGGTTAACTATAAACATATAAAGCTTGTTTTGGTAATGAACCACATATGAAGCTAACCACCACTTAACCTACGTTATACGTATTATTTATGATATATGCTTATGAGTAATAATCATGTCCATGTGGAAAGCAACATTGTATATCATATGTTTTTTTTTTCCATTTTGAATACTCATTAACTTTCAAAATAACACTAAATCATACCACACATTATTATTTTTGTGCTAATTTGGTAGGTAAGTTTTTTTAAAATTTTTTTGAGTAGGCTCATGATATTTTATCATAGTAAATGTATCCGTTTTTGTTTTTACTGTTCAAAAAGTCTTTTAAACCATAGAATCACAACATACGTCATTCTCCCGATAGTAATTGTGGCCGCCAACATCCTCTCTCTGCCGCTTCACCGCCAACAACTTTTGCCCCTATAATTCTTTTGTCGTCGAATCCCTAATCCTCCGCGGCTCCCACCCTCTCCCTCTCCCTTCCCCTCTCTCCCCGATTTCAATGTCCTCTGACGCTTCTCCTCTTCATGTAAGAGCTTCACTTGTCTAAACCCTAATCTTGGCTTCGGTGGTTCACTGGTTTCCGGCTTCTGATGTGGTGGCGGCGGCGGATGAAGAGGGTCTGGCTTCACTGGTTTCCGGAAAGCTTTGCCTCCTTCCATCTTGATCAATCAAATCTTCATACTTTATTAGTCATTTTACTAATAAAATGTAGATATTCTCCCATCATTTTTTTTTATTGTCTTACCCTTATCCGATTTAATTTCGTTTCCATTCCACCGCTCAAACCAAACAGGCACTAAGTTTCAATAAAAAAAATATAGATATTCTCTTTTTGTTCCGTTTACTTCTTTTACCACTTAATATATAATTTAAATAAATGAAATAAGATTTTTAAAACTTAATAATTTTTTGGCAATTTTGGTAATTAGGCCTCAACTGACAATCCAAGTAACAATAAATTAAAAAATAAAAAAATTCTAGACCACTTCTTAGATATTCTTATCGTTATATCTATTTTCAATTAAGTAAATATACCCCAACCTTTTATATTTATTCTCAAGCTCTACACACTCTTCTCTCAAGGGTTACATTTACTAAACACAAAATTAGAAAAAACCTAGTACCAAATTGTTTCATAATTTTTTGGGTATATATATAAGAATTGATTTGGTGAAAAAAAAGTATATAAGAGGTGATTTCACGTGATTTATTATATATATATATATATATATATATATATATATATATATATATATATATATATATATATATAAATTTATGTAAATTTTTATGAACTTGTAAAATTTATTATTCTGCAATAAATTAAATATTAAAAAAATGTGAATGTATAACAAAACATTGTATGATTTGCATTAACTACTAACATATACTACAGAGTTGAATTTATAATTTAGCACGGTAGCACCTACCAATATTAATACATAGGATGCTACCTACTTCTAGTATGTAAAAACAGTTGTTACAAGTTACAACATTTATCTACTTTCAGACGCCCGCATTTAATATTTATTCAATATAATAGTATAGTATTTAAAAAATAAGAGATATACCCATATTTTAAGCTAACTAAATTTTAGTACCCGTCGTTTAAATTATCAGTACGGTACCTCACTCATTGAGTCCGACTAAAGATTGACATTTAAATTATTGTTCACATGTTAAGTAAAAGGGTTAAGACAGTTGTAATGAGGCATATAAGACATACTTATTCAACAAGAAACAGAAGGGAAACTTCTATGAGGAAAGTTGTTGCGTTAATTTAATGTGTGAAAAGTAATTCAGATAATAAACTTTGGTCGAACTCAATAGTTGATGTACCGTTCTGATAGTTTGAACGATGAGGTATTAAAGTTTAGTCAGCTTAAAAGATGAATATTGTTTGGACAATTTTCTCTAAAAATAACGGTATTGAAGGTGAATAATACGGTTTACTCAAAGGTACGATAAAAACTAAAAAATTCGCTATTAGAATATTGAGATTGAAGAAGATAAGTCAAGTGTTACTAATTACGTGAGCAAATTAGAAATCACCGATATCTTTATCGATATACATGTTTTCATGAAAGTCAATAAGGTGACCGGTCGTCTTGTTACTTGACGTACACTCTAGCGGGCCATCGAGCCATATGATCCACCTCATGCCTATAATTCTTTTTCTTTTTATAAAGTAAAATAAAATTGTAGGGTTTGCAAGCTACCCTTTAAAAATTTATGGGCCAGGAGGCCTGCAACCTGTCTTTAATGGGCCAAAAGGCCCAAATGTGAAGCCCAATACTACGGCCCAACTTTATCTTCATCGTGATTGTCAGCTAAAAAAGTCAATCAGTCAACAACTCAACATCGGACGTTAGTACGTTACCAACAAACAAGGCTGGTTTTCCAGTGTGCGTTTCCATGGAAGCTATCTCCATAACCACCTTTCACCCTCTCCACAGGCAATGTTTACCCGCCAAATTCTCACTTTCTTCCTCATTCAATCCTTCACCTTTAACTTTCTCTCTCTCAAGAAACCCTAATTTGAGCTCTTTATCGCTGCCATCATCAGCATCATTAAGATCGTTGTCCAATCTCCGTGTCAACGCGTTGGCTGCTGCCGGTACACTTTATCTCTACAGAGTGTTGTATTGTTATTTTTTTTCATTTCATCCTCAATTATCACTCGATTTGTTAAATTTTCGTAGACTTTTCAATTTTGGTTCAACTGTTGAAAGATCTGGGAATTGGATAATGGTTATACCATATTCTTACTTTCTTATTGCGGATTGTTATGGATATGATCAATAGGTTTGTCGAATGTGGAATTGGAGGCTGAATCGTCCGGGATTGTTGGCGAGAATGATTTGCTAATCGTTGGCCCTGGTGTTCTTGGGCGCTTAGTAGCCGATAAATGGAAAGAGGTAGCTTATTCTGCCCGAATGCAGCTCATTATCATAAGTATTGATGTGGGAGCAGAAAATTCACATTTCTGCTGGTCATTATTTGTTGATAACATCACTGAATGTCTTAGGTGTTTAAACTTTGATCCATTGTGGTGAATAGACTGGTAGTAGTAATGTGACAGACATTGTTCGAAGGCTAGAGTTGCAAACTGTGATAATGGGTAAACTAGGTGTTTAAGATCAAATGCTATGTTTATAGGGCCATCCAGGTTGCCAAGTTCATGGGAAAACGGTCACTACAGATCATCACGAAGAACTGATCCAAATGGGGATTACTCCATCTCTAAAGGGGACAAAGCTTCCTTTTCAGTTTCCTTATGTTATTTTCTGTGCTCCACCTTCTCGTAGTGCAGACTATTCCGGTGAAGTCAGGTGAGCTAAAGGGATAATATCTTAATTGACAAATACAGAGAAAGGGAACTCATATGGTTGTGTTGTTGTTTTGACATGGTACTATATGAGTAGGGAAGCTGCATCAAATTGGAGTGGCAAAGGCTGTTTTGTGTTTACATCAAGCTCTGCGCCGTATGATTGTGATGATAATGGATTTTGTGATGAGGTATCACAATGCTATATAACATATCACTCTTGGTTTAATGTACAAGTATGCCTTTATCTCACTTATTAGTCTGTGCCTTTTACGCATGGCATTCAGAGCACACCGTCAATTCCAATAGGAAGGAGCCCCAGGACGGATATTCTTCTTGGTGCGGAAAACGTAGTGCTGGATAGCGGTGGTTGTGTGCTTAGACTGGCCGGGCTATACATATCCTTTCTTTCTCTTTACTCAAAATCATTTTAGATTGTCATGTGTATGTGTGATAGAACTCATAGAAGAAAGAAAAGTTTGCCATGCCTTTGAGTCTACCTTGACTATTATTACACAGCAGATAGAGGTGCACATAATTATTGGTTGCAGAAGGGAATTGTGGAATCTCGTCCTGATCACATCATGAATCTCATACATTATGAAGTAATAAAGCTATCTGATATCCTGCATTTGTCATTCTTGTTCCATACCTATTTATTATAGCCGTGTCGTGGAAACTGTTTATGTTTTTATATTCTTCATTGTTGGTTGCATAAGAATTAATTTAGTTAAAATCTGCCTTCTTTGTAAAAGTATTCTCCCGGCATTTATAAGATTTAACTTAAGTGCCTGATAAACGGGTTGTCTGATGGATCTGTTGAACCTCTCTTAGCGCTTCCATTGTTGCTTTTCTTGTTTTGTAACAGGATGCAGCTTCACTTGCAATTGCGATTCTGAAAAAGAATTTACATGAACGGATATTCTTGGGATGTGACAATCATCCTTTATCCAGGTCTTCTTTCTACTTGATTTAATAGTTCCTTTTTAAACTCATGCTGTGTTATCATGGATTGAATGCTTGGTTCTCTGTTGATCACTTGATTTCATGAACTATGTCCGCTTTCTGTAGACAAGAGGTCATGGACTTGGTTAATAATAGCGGAAAGTTTGAGAAAAAATTTGAGACCTTCACAGGTATACTGAACCTTTTCATCTAATTTATGTCACCTGTGTAGTTTTGCACTTATGTGCCGTACACAATATCATACAAGCGTTGTTTGATACTGGTGATGTTCTTCTCTTAGGCACTAGCGGTCCTCTGGGGAAGAGATTGAACAACTCAAAAACGCGTTCAGAGATCGGATGGGAGCCAAAGTACCCTAGTTTTGCCTCTTTTCTTCAGACCATGTGAACGATAGGTCTAAGTTTTGTGAGTGATCAAAGACCTTAACTTGTTTCTTATCTAAACACCATCGATTGAGTTGAGACAGAGGTCTCCTGTGTGGAAGTTGATACTCATCCCAAACGTTACTGCTCTTTTATATGTGCTTGCAAATGTGGTCAGTCTGTGTAATTTCTTCTTGTCTATGTACCACAACAATCTTACATCATAACTTGCATTAGTCCTATGATCTAGTATTGTACTTTTGATGTAACTCAAGAGGCTTGCATTTAGATGTTAACTCAAATGGTTATTCAAAGTTTATCATTAGCAATACGCTATCACATAAACTGACCACATCAAAGTAAAGTATAGCATTTTGGTGTGTTTAATTTGTTTAAACAAGTATATAGTATTTCTATTGCTACTTTCGTCAAATAATTCTCAGTAAAATCGTTTGACATGCAGAACAAGCTGAAAGGTACATGGCCCCTTCCCCTTCAGGCCCATCAAATAAGCAGCCCAAAGCCCAATTTGCTAAGCCCATTCTATATGTCATCATCATCATTTGATATCCACCTATCATTCAGATTCTTTCGCCATTAGAGGATAGCTTTGGCCCCCAAGTTCCATACCACAGCCATAAAATATGGCACTTTCAAAACCATCAAATTGTTCACCTTAAGAGAAAAGAAGTGGGGAAAATGTCTGTTTCTTTGTCTTCCATTGGATTCTACAAAGTTCATATACCAAAGGGACAGCATTTAACGAGTGGATTTAGCTCCAATTTCACCAGCCAAATTCAGGTGAACCCATTTCGTTATCATCTTCCTTCTGCCCTTAATTTGTTTAAGCCTTCACAATTTAGAAGTAATAAGCTTTGCCCCATCTCTGCTTCTGCCCCATCTAGAGTAGAAACTACTAGTACTAAGCAGGCATTTAGGAGCAAAAGCCCTAAGGATGTGAATGTTCTTGTTGTTGGGTCAACTGGATACATAGGAAAATTTGTTGTTAAGGAGTTAATCAATAGAGGGTTTAATGTTATAGCTGTTGCTAGAGAGAAGAGTGGGATTAAGGGCAAGTATGGTAAAGAAGAAACTCTAGCTCAACTGAATGGAGCAAATGTGTGTTTTTCTGATGTAACACAATTGGATAGTTTGGAGAAAAGCTTGTCAAGCTTAGGAATTTCGATTGATGTTGTGGTTTCATGTCTTGCAAGCCGAAATGGCGGAGTAAAAGACTCATGGATGATTGACTATGAGGCTACCAAGAACAGTCTTGTAGCAGGGAGGAAATTTGGTGCTGCTCATTTTGTTCTCCTTTCTGCAATCTGTGTGCAAAAGCCGCTGCTCGAATTCCAACGCGCGAAGCTGAAATTCGAGTCTGAATTGATGGAAGAAGCCGAGAAAGATGATGGGTTTAGTTATAGTATTGTGAGACCTACTGCATTTTTCAAGAGCCTTGGAGGCCAGGTTGATTTAGTGAAAGATGGGAAGCCTTATGTGATGTTTGGAGATGGCCGGTTGTGCGCTTGTAAGCCAATAAGTGAGTCGGACTTGGCTTCGTTTATAGTGGATTGTGTGTTTGGTGAAGATAAGATCAATCAGGTTTTGCCCATTGGTGGGCCTGGGAAGGCGATGACGCCATTGGAGCAAGGGGAGATGTTGTACAAGCTTTTAGGTAAAGAGCCTAAGTTTTTAAAGGTTCCAATTGAGATAATGGACTTCGCCATTGGAGTTCTTGATTTCTTGGTGAAGATATTCCCTTCTTTGGAAGATGCTGCCGAGTTTGGCAAGATAGGAAGATACTATGCTGCGGAGAGTATGTTGCTTTTGGACCCCGAAACCGGAGAGTACAGCGATGAGAAAACTCCAAGCTACGGGGAAGACACGTTGGAAGAGTTCTTCCAGACGGTTATCCGAGAAGGCATGGCTGGACAGGAATTAGGGGAGCAAATGATATTTTAGGATGTTACAAAAATGTTTTTTGATCTAGTATGAGCAAGCTACAACTTCATTAAGGTAATTCGGCTTTTTTGCTTGAATTTTGTGTGTGATTTGTACATTATAGATTTGATGTACCAAGAAAGATGTCCAAGATTTTGGAAATGGAAGAGGCTGATGATTACTTAAGGTGTATAGTTCTACCTTTCGATATGAATACTGTCTTGCCTGCATTCTTCTTCATTTGGTGATTGATTTGTCTAAATTGTGTTGCTCTGCCTGAGGATTAATAATTTTTCAGTTTAGCTTTGATCTTAATGCTGAACAGTTTTGTGTACATGATAAATGACAGCTGCTGAACTATTCTATTTGGTAATTTTTGTTTATATCTTCCCTATATGAAAAGGCTGCGATGCTGTTCAAAGGAGTGAGTACAGATACAGATGTGCTAATAGAAGGTTAACAGATTGAGATCAGCCATTCACTTGCAAATACACATACACAATGACTGATACAATGTTCAAACAGCTATTTACGCAGGAACCCGGTTTCTACACAGCGACATGAAGAACTGGAATTTTCAACAGAAAGGATTCGAGTTTTGAAGACATGGATTGAACTCCTCGGTGAAGTATCCGAATACTATGAGAGGTTTGTTAGCAACCCAAGCTCTGATACCGATTATCGGATGAAACTATCATTCAGGGAACTTCAATGTTTATCCGGTTTTTCTATACAAGTCTTGATATCCTGATACTGAACAAAATTTATGTTCCAAAACCCAGTTTAGAACAATTGATTCTACCAAAACAGATGTTCCAAAAACCAATTTTTAACAATGAATTGGGAAAATGCTACTCAAACAAAACTTGCACAACATCCTTGGTTTGCCTTGCTAGCTGCCATAAGTGCCACTGCCACCACCGAAGCCGCCAGGAGCAACACTCTAAGGACGGCATTGCTCAGCCAGAAGCTGGCGGGGAAGTGGGACCTGCTTCCCGGGTCCCATGAGGCGGGTTTATCATTGCCGTCATTGTAACCATTGAAAGATAAATTTTGTTTGTTGTACTTTCAATGTGGTGGTTATACTTCATATCGGATTTAGTCGTATGGGGTCTCGCCCACAGTCCGGAACGGGGTCTTGTTGCATGGTATCCGTGTAATTTGGGTCATTTGCTATCTACTTGAAGTTATGTTTCATCCATTTGATATCTACTTGAACTTGTGTTTGACCCATTCGATATTTGGTCGCTAATAATGAGATGGGGATTACCCGAAATTTTGATTCCCTTGCTTGAGGATGGAGATGGGGATGAAGATAGTAATATCCGCCCCACTTTTCAATTCGAACCCCAACTCCGATGGGGATCCCTCACAGAGAAAATGTGTATGCGATGGATTAACAAACAAATTGTATTTATATTAAACTTTCATTGTAGTTTTAAGATTAATTCAAAAATAGTTTATGATTACTAAAATTTCAAACTATATAAACTTTTGTAATTTAAATCTAGTTGGTCCTACTTACCCAAAATGTATTTGAACTTTAAATATGTATGTGATAATTACATGTGTAACTTATGTTAATGCTAACATGTATTAATTTGGTTGTCGATCATATGAGGATAACACCTCGTGAAATTTTTGAATATGTCGTGGACGTGAAATTACGATGATCAAATGCGTGTCACACTACATGTGTTTTTTTACGTGTCTTACTCTTTCAGATACGTATTTTGATGTGCAACCTAAATCTTAAACCATAAAATTAAAATGATAAAATAATATAACACTTTATCTTGAGATCGTAATCTAAATGTTAGTAAGATATAATTATTTCAGTTTACACTAGTGAATATCGATCCTACTTGAACGAACAAAACTTACTATATACAAAATATACCTATATTTTGGCAGACTGAATAAGGTGATGCGTTAAACAACCAACTAAGTCAAATCAACATTTCAATTAAAAAAGTATATTAATATAATATAATGAACCAAAGGTTAGTAAACTATATAGACTTATCATACTCGTTCCTACTTAGACTTTGTTCGGTATCGTAAGCTTTTTCGCTAGTTTTAGTTTTTTTAAATAGATTTGTTGGTAGAGTTTCAAAGAATTTTATAAATTATGAAAAATCTAATGAAAAATCTAACACTTGTTTGGTAGAGGAAGATTTATGGGTAGATTTTCAAGGTGAATTTTTAAAAAGAACAAAAGAGATTAAAATAGTTAAAGCTAGATTTAAGGAAAAAAACTAGTGTATTACCCGCACTTTGTTCGGGCTGAGTTTTGATAAATATTTAATACTTAGAATTTATTTGTATATTTGTAAAATAAAAATCCGGAGAATTAAATTATAATAATAATTATGATTTTTAATTCTCTTTTAAGTTTTTATCTCTTCTAATTAATTATATTTTTAAATTGATTTGTTAAGATATGCTTGTTGGTAAAAAAATCCGTAAAAGTTTAAACATTATTTTTGTAAAATATTCATTTAAATATTTTAAAAAAATTTGGAAATCAATTTCCAATTTATAATAACATTTAGAAATCACTTATTAAAATAATTTTTTAGGCTTCGAGAAACACGGCGTTGACACGTGGCAATAGAGGCTTCTGCTTTAATAGATATATAAGATAAGATTGTAAATAAATTCGATAATCTACAAAAAAAACTAATGGAATATATCATTTGAAATTTTTCATAATTGAACCAAAAAATTTCTAAAAAATCTAATCCACCAAATATTCTACTATAACAAGCATTCAATAGTTTTCATTTTTTTCAAACCTCTACAAAAAACTTAAAAAAAAACTCCGTCGCCCTCACAAAAAATATATTTTGAAAAAAATATTTTGTACCTTTTTTATTATTTTATCAATTTCACACCTTAATAATTTTCTTCTCAACCAACACCAACCCAACGAATTTGTTTCGTTCTCGATTTTCATCTTCACCTTCAACTTCAGTTTCGTCTACCAAAAAACGGATCGATGATGTGACATTGTGACATCTCCCCTATGTTTGGATATTTATACATCGATCTTCCTTTTTTATGTGGCCAACATCTAAACTTCTACCTAACCTACATTTTTCAACAAATGTAAGGCTAAGGTTGTATACATAAACCTGTGAGATTCACGCATTTTGTTTTATTTAAATTACGTATTTAAAACTATTTTAAATATAAAAAAAAAATTCTTACCATTTACTTAGAACTCATTATTTGCATACTAATAATAGAGGCTTCAATATGAATTTCAAATACAATACAGGATTCTATAAAATAATAGAAATAATTTAGCTAAATAGTTTATTTTTAATTTTCAGTGTACCCATTCAAATTTACCACTTTCATCAAACTGTATTTGGAAGATAAGGGGTTTGATTAAGGATATATTTACTAAACATATTTATACATAAATCTAACTACTAGAGAAAATTCTCAAAAAAGCTTATTTAGCTAATTTGATCAAACCTTATAATTGTATGTCTCCTAAAATCAGTTAGATATTAGATGCATGTGTATTGACGTTTTTTTTAAAATAAAGGAAAGTCGTTAGAAGTATTAGACGACGTATTGTCTAATGAATCAAAAAGCTGGAAAATCGGGAGAGGACATTGTAAAGAAACGGGAACAATGAACATCAAAGAAAATACAGAAGTATAACAAATAGACTCGTAAACAGCGAAATCTTGAAGGGAATTAAAGGAGAGCGAGCATGTCACTAGAGATCGGAAAATATAGCTTATGTCTTTGAAGGATGTACAGAGGACCGAGAGTTTGAGAAACACATGTAGACACATCAGATATATTGAGGTATGTTGTATCGACTTAATCGTGCCATATTCGATATTTGTTTTGGTAAATATCTTTTTCAATTTAATGATACCAAATGCATCATAAGTAACGCATCGGTAAGTCATTGCTAATAATGAGCGGTTGGTTGGTTGGTTGCAACTTAATTGCCACACAACCTACACCAGCTAACCTAACTAGTACAAAACAAGTTGATATTGTAATTCTCTAACTACTTTTGAATTGCAATTCAAATTATATTCAAAAACTCATTCTTGTCTTTGTTGGGAAAATCTCCGCGTTTCCGACTCTCCGAGTATATATAAACGGGTATTTTGTTGCGCACTCACACTCGAACAAAACCTCATTTACAAGCTCTCTTTAGAAGCCTTTTATTACTCTCTTGTGGAAGAAGTTACACAAATGAGGGGTGGTCCCCCTATTTATAGCAATTGTCACCTCCTCTAAGAGAAACTTCCGGATCTCGATTCTCCTAGATTATTCCGGACTCTTCTCACTCAATCTTATACAAGTCTATAACTCTCCCTAGATTTCTAATATAGTCTACATGGTTCCATCGAGTTCTAAATGTCTCCATCATCTTCCGGGGTGATCCGTCTCCTTCTAGAAGGTTCCTCCAAGTTCCGGAATATTCTACTTCATTCCAGAAGGTTCCACCATCTTGCGGAATATTTCGTCTTCTTCCGGAATGATCCTCCTTCTTCCGGAATAATCCATTATCACAATATTTATATTTGAAAATATGAATTAGCCTATCAGTCTTGCCTATTTTTTAGATTTTGAAGTAAATGCAATTGATCTTGTTGATAGCCCAACTCTTTCTTACTATTAGTTATTACCAATTTAACCAAACTAATTTAATTTCATATGTTATTCTTTTTAATAGAGTAAATTAATGAAAATTATTTGTTAGTTAAATAAAGTCGGTTACAACTAACCATCTATTAAATAACTTATCGCATAAAAACACTCTCATTACATGTGTTCTATTAATAAAATTAACATCTGCCCTCATATTCCGTCTAAAAAAATGTTAAAGGAACTCACTTCTCATTATTTTTATAGTAATTCCTCTAAACCATGAATCATTTGTATTTAATCTAGACTGAACCGCTTTTATGTTAACTTTTTACAAAATAATTTGTATCTTATATACAAAACCAATTTTCTCAATTTTTTTATCACATCAACAATAGTTAATGACACAATTTTTTTTCTTCAGTTAATACTTCAAATTATCATATTATATATAATTTTTATTATTTTTTTAATATATACATGACAAATAATGCTAAAAGTAAATATTAATTAAAAATTATACATTATTGATACATTACACATTAAATCATTAAACCTATAAGCTTATTTTAACATGCACGATTTTTATTTATTTATTTATTTAATCATAATGAACTTATATCACAATATTATTACACTAGTATCGTACTAATATAAACATTACTACTATTAAAATTAAATCATATTATTTTTTATATGACTCGTTTAGATATGCTAAAAACTGTTCTAAAAAACAGGTTATTATCTCAATCTAAAAAAGTATTTATTTAATGACTAAAATGAGTATTAGAATCGTTTTTGTTTCGTTTTCATTTTACTCTTCTGACCAAATGTCATATTAATTCGAATACCTTTTTAATATAAATATCTTATGTTTCGGGTACTAAGTATAATCATATTATCTTATGTTTTAGATCCGGGGCCAATGACCCCGCAGAATTTTGGGAGAATTTGACATACTAGGCCTTTTTGAGTTTTTGTTTAATAAAATGTGCCCCAAATTTTTTACCACTTTCATTTAATAGTAGGTAAAATATATTAACCCTTCTATTTAGAAAGAAAGAATAAATGATGTATGTTATTTGTTATATAAATATAAACTTTAATTTTTAATTACTACATTTGTTTTCTTTTATTATTTTTCTTGCCTTTTATTTTTTTATTTTTTATTTTTTTATTTTCTGGACTGAATTTCTATTACCGGAATTTCTCATACCAGAAATTTCATACCAGAAATTTCATACCAGAAATTTCATACCAGAAATTTCTTACCAGAAATTTCATACCCGAAATTTCATACCAGAAATTTCATACCAGAAATTTTCATACGAAAACTAGATACCAGAAATTAAATACCATAAATTATATACCATAAATTAAGTACCATAAATTATATACCATAAATTAAATACCATAAATTTACATATAAAATCATACCAGAATTTTGTATAAAATCATACCAGAATTTTGTACAAAATCATACCAGAATTTTTGTACAAAATCATACCAGAACTTTTGTACTTCAACATGAAGCACTAGACTAGATTCAAACAGGAAGCTTAGCACGTTATTCCTCTGTTCCACAGTTCCACTTGTCAAGTTTCTTGCCCCTTTCCCCAGAATTACACAATTCATATTCATCCACTTATACTGTGATAGCCACCTAACCCTCATCCTAAATTCCTACTTTATATATATATAAAATTTTATAACAAACAATCACCCGAATTTCCTTACCAAAACCACCTCTGTAGGAGCGCTCTCCGTCTACAAGAAGCTCTGTGTTCTCAGCCATGGAAACGGAGGTACGGTTTACAAAGTCGAACACCGCTCTACAAGAGCCATCTACGCACTCAAGGTGGTCCACTGTAGCTCTGATCCACTCATTCGCAGACGAACACTCCGAGAACGTGACATCCTCCGTCGAACCGATTCCTCGTTCGTCGTCCGGTGTCATGACATCTTCGGTGAAGCTGACGACCTCGCGATTCTCATGGAATACATGGATTCTAGAACCCTAGATTTGCAACTCCGACAAATCGGCCCATTTTCGGAGACTCAATTATCGAACGTCGCTCGTCAGGTGCTTAGTGGACTTCACTACCTTCTCTTCCAAGTGCCTGTTCTTCAGCAAAAGGGGTATTGTCTAGATCTAGGTTTGGATGAAGATCTAGATCTGGACTTGATTCGATATCCTAAGCATACGCTCCCTCCGTGGCGTTTGATAGAGCAAGCGGCCTTCTAGATCTGGACTGGATCTAGATCTAGATCCAGATCTAGATCCAGATCCAGATCTTCACAACTAAATCCTCCATGTCTTCATGTTGTACCTCGTATTCAACGGCCTTGTACCTCTTCCTCCTCTTCTTCATATCAGTCTTCCTTTTTAGCTTTTGGATTGAAACCTTCAGCCTCTCCAGAAGGGCCAAATCGTACCAGAAAGGAATGCAAAGTCCCGGTTCCAACAGTTCATGGGGCTACAAATGGAGAGGAGACGAGTGCTGGGTGGATGTCGAGGGTGGGAGAGATCCGATCGGCGAGGCTGAAGCAAGAGAGAGATCGGAGATGTAGAAGAGGGTTGAAGCAAGAAAAAAAGGAATATCATAACGTGACAGAGAAAAATGTGAGGCAAGGGAGGTGAAAGGGGCGGTGGAGAAGAGCAGTAAAAAAATATATATGGGGTACATTAACTTAATAAGAAATAAGAAAAACCTACTTAGTAGATTAGAAACTCAAAAAGGCCTAGTTTCCAAATTAGCCCCAGAATTTTTGTAAATCAGTGTTAAATACTGGACAAATTTAAAAATATTAAATAAAATGGGTAACATTTTTTAAAAAAAATTCAATAATTCAGCAAGATAAATCATGTATAAAAGGAGAGACCTTCTTTGTCACGTGTTAACGTCACAATTCACGAAGCTCCCCAAAATATTTTTAGAAAGTTATTATTTAAGTTATCTTTGATAGAAAATAAAAAACAAATCTCCAAATTTATAATTAATTTTTAAGATCTTACTAATTTTTAGAAATTCAATAAATCTACTAATCAAATTCTAAATATATTTATTTTCATTCAAAGTTAATATATAATTATTATAAAAAAATTATATTATAGACTACAAATGTGTGTTATTTAATATTTTATAGACCACTGTTATTTACTCTTCTGACCAAATGTCATATATTAATATATAATTAATTATAAGAAGAAAAAACCTAAAATAAAATTAAAAATAATAATAACAATTATACTTTCATTCTCTGGATTTTAATCTTACAAAAATATAAACATAAAATTTTAATTATAAAGTATTTATTAAAATTCAACCCACATAAGGTGCGGGTAATACACTAGTTTAAACTTGTAGAGAAACAACCCAAAGATGATGACTCATTGACTCTAACCCTAAACCGTTATCTATCTAACCACATAAATACATATACAAATAATTCAATACGTATTTGTATATATATGTATATTAATCTCCACCAATTATAATTATTATTATATATAATAACGCAATAAATATTGACAACAACGTAGATCGAACACTGGCAGAAAACCATGCAGCTTTGCATGTCTAATATCTAACACATACCCAACTGCATTTATCACCTCCAGCTCCTTCATTTTGAATCTTCAACTATAAGGTCAATTTTGGTTTATAGATTTGAGTCAAAAATTTTCAGTCTTTTTCACACTTGACTTCATTTTCTCTCTATATAAGCAATAGTGTCATTAGATCAATATAAGTTTAAAATGGAGAGTGGAGGGTATAAGGAGAGGAATGGGATGGATTTGGAGGGGCCGAGATCGGAGACGAAGGATGGCGGTCGAGGATTGGAGGTGGCGATGAGGGTTTTGGCCGCGGCGTTGACGGTTGCCGCGGCTATTGTAATGGGGGTTAATAAGCAGGAGGTTGATATTGGTCTTGGTCCTTTTAGTATTCCTGCTACTGCTAAAACTTCTTACATGTCTGCCTTTGTGTAAGTATCTTGACTTCTCTTTGGCTTGAATGATGTTTTTATTATATGTATATTTTTGGGTAAGTGAGACGGGTATGTGTGACCATAATCCGTGTTTATTTAATTAAAATAGAAGGCTAACGGTTGACGTGTTGTTGGGTCGTCAATTTTTGGGCATCATTGTTCAATAAACGTAAAATCTTAGTAAGGGGAAATTTGAAGTAAAGGACCAATGCCAAGAGATGAGTACAAATGTTTATATTAGTTTGTTGAATGTGTTTTTATGCAAACTAAATGATAGGTTTGGTTGAATTTCGCTTAGATAAGGGTTAGTTTGGGATCTTGTAGTTTATCGGAGTTGGAATTGAAGATTATTGTTAGTTAAAAGTATGTTATTTGATAATTGAAGTATATATGTAGTTGGTTGAACAATCTTACTTTGATAAACTTGACTAGTGTTTGAGAGAAACAAAACTTGTTGTAAATTTATCAAAATGGACATTTTTGATAAATTAGGTTAAATTTTACATTAAATTGGAGAACAATTTTTTTTAAATTTTCATATGATCCATCCAAATATCTAGTTGATTAAAAGATGAGAAGCTATTCATGTCACAATCCTTATAAAAAAAGATAATAGAATTTCATATACTTGCATCTCATATGATCCGTTGAGTAATTAACATATAGAACCAATTGCAGTTAAGAGAGTGCATGTGAGGGTGTTAGCGGTCTAGGTCGACCATTGAAGTGATCTAGATAATTTTTCACTCTCACAGGTGTCAGAGAAGTTCTCGTCTTATCAAAAAACCAACATCGTTTTTTTAAAGTAGTTCTTTCCATGCTAAAATCACAGATTCGTAGTAGTGGCAAACTCAATAGCAAGCGTCGTTGCACTTCTCACACTTCTAACCGGACACCAACCAAACATATTGAAGACGATGGCCGATGTCATGATGGTGGCTCTTCTCTTCTCGGCTATTGGATCAGGTGGGGCCGTAGGCGTGCTCGGCTACAAAGGCAATTCTCACGTCTTGTGGAACAAAGTGTGCGATCAATTCGGGAAGTTTTGCCACAATGTGATGGCGGCACTTGCGCTTTCACTCGTGGCAGCGATTGTGTACCTCTTGCTCGTCTTACTCGCCTTCCGCAAGCTACGTAGAAACTAGAAGTTTGTTTATTGCAATTGTATGCAAGATGTGTATGAATACTTGAAGTTCAACTTCTTGTTACCAATGAATCTCAAACTTGCACTTGTTTTATGAGTTTAGTTAAGTTAATTCTACATTGTATTGTGATATTACTCTTACAAGTGTGATGCATAATTGAGTGCCTATTGATTTGAATTTATGTGTTTGGACTTTGGAGTTTGATTTTGGATATTTATTTGCCCCCTAAATGAGTGGCAATTGGCAAGTTGGTTAGATGAGATTGATATTGAGATTGATTGATTGAGGTGTTTATGGTCTAGATTTTGCAAGGTGCAATTTTGTGGTGTCCATATAATTAATAAAAGTGAAATAAAATCCATAAAAATATATTCACCTTATAAACTACAATTACTTTATATTTATAAACTTCTATTTTGAAAAAATAGTTTTAAATCATTTTATAAAAAGAAGGTCATTTTTATTTATAATTACTCTTACAAATTTTCATAATAGAAGTTTGTAACATATAGTTATTGAAATTTATAAGATACAATATTTTAGTCTATTAATATTAATTTTATTGGACACCAACAAATGGATATAGGTGAACTAAGTACAAAATTGAAATGAGGTTAAATAATACCGTATTTTTTTTAAGAACATAAAATTATTCACCTTCTATTAATTCACACAATATACTTTTCGACGAGAACTAACGGTTCAAGATCAATAGAAATGCTCAATTTTATTAGAGAAATGTCTTAGTTGCGTCAACCTAACAACTACACAATAAATTTATGACGCTATAGTTAAGACATAGGATATATTTGAGAGCTTGTTTTAGCAAACTTATGAGAGTTTATCAAGCTTACGAAGATTACACTAACTTATAAAGCTATTTTTTGTTTATTTAATAAGCTAATTGGGAAAACTTGTGAAAATTATCGTAGATTATCGAATGCCATGTTGCACATATAACACAACAAAAATCCAGCTTTAAATATATATATATATATATATAGAAGATCCTATGAGAACACCCCCTAACGTGAGAACATGAAAACATATTCGTAATTATTATCAGTTTTGTTACGAATATGCCATATCGTTTAATGTATTATTCGTAGTTATATATATATAAAAGTTCGTTCAAACAAGCATCAGGTACTCAATAAGCTTCAACTTTAACAATGATAAACCGGTGGTTTCCAAACGGACCCTCGTTCAATCTCTTAACATCCCATCTCTTAGCAAATATGGTTTCAAAGTTTGTCAATGGTGTATGTAAGTTGACTAAAAATAGGCTGCATCCATTAACTATGTAACAAAAATCAAAGGGGAAATCTCAGGCCTCAAACTCTTATGTTCTGGACACCAAATTAAGACATTACACTTTCACCAACAAACTCTAAACGAAAAAAAAGGCCAAAAACAGAAAAACCTGCAAAGTTTATAGGACATTAAAACTCATCATCTTTCATATTTCCTGTCTACTACGTTTCATAGTTCTTTCCTCAAGAGGTTATTAACAAGAATGGGGTGTGGGGAATCAAAGCACACGGTTGCAACGACCGAACCCATCAAGAAATCTGCTTCAAGAAGCAGTAGCAAGAGGGTTCAGACTCCCGACGTTGCAACCGAACCTGTTAAGAAATCGGCTTCAAGGAGTAGCAGCAAGAGGGTTCAGAATCCTGACGTAGCAACCGAACCTGTCAAGAAATCTGCTTCAAGGAGCAGAAGCAAGAGGAGTCAGAATCTTGACGAGAATAAACCAACGACTACAACAGACACGATTGAAGAAAGACCCGTTGGAGTCATTCCAGGGGAGCCGTTTGTTGTTCAGAAGGCAACAATTGAGGCACCTGATGCAGCCAAAAAGGAGGAGGAGAAGAAGAAGGCGGTGATGGCGGTCACCCATGATCGAACAACATCAAAGGAATCTCAGGGTTCAGATAACTTTTCTGAAGACGGGATTGAGGATAGGTCTGAGTATGAATCTCCACAGCTTGATGCTGACAGGGGAAGCACCGAGGCGGTGGCAAATGTGGTTGTGATTGAGAAGGTGAAGACAAAAGAGGAAAAAAATGGCAAGAAAGAGAGCATCATTGTTGAGGAGTTCACAAAAATGGAGAGTGGAATGACTAATAATCCAATACAGGGGATAACAGGGGAGGAAATGAAGCAACAGAAAGAAAAACTAGAAACACAAGAAGGTAAGATATTATGATGTTTTCACAAGTGAGAGGGACATGGATATCAGATACGTGATATCCATACCCATATCTCATATCAGGATAACAAACTATCTATTTAACTACGATGTTTTTAGGAGGCACACAGATGTATGTAGTAAAAAATATAAAGCATTCACTGTGTTGGAAAGGATGGAAGTTGAAGAGAATTTGATCATTCAATGTTAAGCTGGTTTGGCTTATTTCTCTTCATTTGTTTCTATAATCAACAGGAATGACACAAAAATTAGATGACCAAGTTCTGGTAGCAAAAACAGATGTTCAGGAGACCAAACCAATCTTATTAGAAGATGGAACAATAGTGGCTACAGAAGACACAGGGGATGCAAAGAATGCAACGAATACGGTTGTGATAGCACAAGAAGAAGTTATGGAGCCTAAGACAGCCATGGCAGAAGAGACTGAAATCACGGTTGAACAGGAGACCAAGATCATGGAGACTGATGAGGTCAAGCCAACTGAGCTAGAAGTCAGAACCGTATCAGAGGAAAAGATCAAGGACAGTAATACTTAAGGTATTGATGTATGAGGATAAGACTAAGAAACAAATGATGATTCTTCAGACAAGTCAAGCTGAAACGCTTGGAAAAGGGGGCTAATTTGAATAATCTTTCTTGATTACATGATCAATGACAATGTACAGAGCCGAGCACAGTTAAAATTTCAATGTTCAAGGCATATTCAAAATTCACACTTCTCTTTCTGTTTAAGTACTAAGTTCTGTTGTATAGCCCTAGAATAAAAATTAGGGGGTGGATAAGCAAGGAAATCATTCAATGACATGATCTATTTTCAATTATGTTTTTTTCAACACAGATAATTCAATTTTGTATGAACTAAAATTATACAGGTTAAAAATGGTGAAAATATATTTACAATCCCCTTCCCCTACTGGTTAGGTCCCTATTTGTAGGATATAACTTGCAAATGACTAAAATGGCAGATGAATGTAAAAGGAAGGCAAGGGGATAAAACCATGAATTGGGTATTGATTTGAGTGCCTTAATCAATGTTGGCGCTGGAATCTAATTGAGACTTCATCTTCAGAATAGACGAGGCTGATTTTCTTAAGATGATATTACCAGCATTATCCGTTGTCGTGTATTCGGCAAGACGAGGATCTCTTACGATTTTACAAGAATTCCATGTATCGGCCTGCAAATTAATCCCGAAATAAACTAGATGATCTGCTATGCTGTTCCCCATTACTGACCTGCAAACATCACCAATGGAAAAATTAATCCAATCTCCCCTTGATAAGACATTTCAAATTTAAGCTTTTTCAATAAATGCCAAAGTGACTTTGGATGAATCCTTCACCTGCTGCATGATTCATCTTCACCAGATCCATCACAAACCTTCTCAGCAGTGTAAACCAAACTTTCAAATTCAAGGTCATACAGCCAGACCTAAAAATTTTAAAGCACAAGTGATCAAGAAGGTAAAAAATGAATGATGGATTATTGCCAGAGCAATATGAAAGCTGAACAGGATCCTGCATATATCTTGGCATGGATGCAAAATTCTAGATGAAAATGCTAAGGTGCTTGAGGTGACAATTTTACCTCTCTAGGAAAGTGATGGTATGTTTTCCTTGGGAAAAAAGAATAATATGGAGGCAAATGGGGCACAATATCATGATCATGTGTGACACGAATTGTGTTGGGTACGCGTTTACTGTAGCACGATGCAAAAACTGCATTGCCAATACGAGGCTGGCCAAATGTCATGACATGAACCTTCTTTGCTTGGTGATGTACCTGAAACAAGATAGCAGTTCTTCTGTTCAGCTGAGAAAGAAAACAGCAAAATGACACATAAAGGCAGTGAGAAGTTCGTATTCAACATATTTGTTTTTTAGGGAACACTCAACGTAAGAATAAGTTATAAGAAAGCGGACGAGAGACAGGCTGAGGTGAACATCGTGAAAGCATATCAAGCTTGAGATCACAAATATTTCTGATTTTACAGTGGTCCATTGTCAGGCTATGCACAACAAAAACTTATCTAGTATAAATGACTTATCATTTATAATCAGCATAGTGAGGCAAACTTTCTTTCTTTCTTTCTTTTTTTTTAATCCGGTGACGTGAATAAGGCAGTTCACAATTGATGAAACTAGTTACTTCACTGTTAAATATGGCACATATTCATACTTGCAGGTAAATAATTACCTTGAGATCCAGTGCACAAAATGCAGCCATAGCCCCACCCATAGAATGTCCTAGAACTATAATGTCCAGGTCTCCATATGATTCTTTTGCTCTCTTAACTGCATGTGTAACTCCAGAACGCAAAGTTGTATTGTGGTAGGCATAATAAAATCCATGATGCACCTGAAGAATTGCAAAAGACACAAGAGACTCGTGTTGTCATATGACTGAAAACATCGAGCAAAAAGCAGGAGAGCAGCAAATTTTATTCCACTTTGTACCATTGCACCAGGCATGCCAGGGTAATTTATGTCAAGCTGCTTCCAGTATAAATCTTCAACCCAATTTTGTAAGCTGTGAAATATCAGTCAGGGACTTCACACACTCGGGTAAAAAAAAACCATGATAAATGATAATGATGCGGTCTTTTATATTATGAAACGAATACAAGAAAAAGTCAGAACTGTAAGAAATCAACTGGCAAAGATGTTGTCTCTACAGTGGGAACGTCAGAATGCTACTTTAGAACTATGCAACTGAAGGAAAAGTTATATGCAACTGAAAAACAGGAACAGTAAAAACAGATATCCGAGCAGTTAGACAGAAAAGGCAGTCAAGTACTAAACCTGTTTTCCTGGGTCCCCCTGAATGCTATGATAATCGCATTGAGATTCTTTGCCACCCCGACATATGACTGCATTGATATTTGCAGATTCATAATTCAACAATGCAACGAAAAACACTTCTTACTTTCTTAGGTACAATTATACGAACTATAGACCCGATAGGAAGGTTTTATGAAAGTAAAAAAGATTCCTTTCAACGCATGTATGTAAAGATACACAAAACATACCTGCAAGCAGTGTTCGATGTCAACAATCAACTCTATCACCTCAAATCCCTGTTAGGATCAAGAGATCTAGTGAAAAGAGTGTCGTGAACCTTAAAAACATCAGGCAGAGGATCCGTTTTTACTTTTTTAGCACAAAGATGCAAAAGAATGCACAAGTAAAATGTTCTCATACCTCTGTTGGCCCATTGCATCTTGAGCAAGTCCAGCTGAAGAGTTCAGTTAAATCTGACTCATAAACCTAAAAGGACGGAAATTTCTACTTAATAACCATCTAAGTAATAGAAAATCGTCATTTTCAGCCTAAATGTAATTAATGAACAATATAAAATCAAATTCATACTCCATCAAACTAGGCAATATATGGCTTCTTAAGGTTCCTCACTCTAATATCTTATATTACCAACAGCGTATTCTTGGGGGACAGTCACAACTATACTACAATAAGCTGTCAATAGACATATTTTTACATGTTATAATTTAGTAAGAACAAAACAACATGCCTTTTCAAAGCCATCCAAAGACATGACAAATGCATCCATCTTGGTAGCTGAGCATAGATTGCAATTCATCACAACACTTTGCATCAATATATAACGTAACTGTTAATATACATAACTATAGAAACAAGAACTACTTACAGCTGCATCATATTGGACCAATATTCTAGCAAGCGTGTGGTTATAAACTGGGACATGATCTTCATCCTCAACAAAGAGTGCTGCAATTATGAAAGAAACTTGAGAACATTAAGATTAAGCTCTTCTTACTTTAGCCTATGAAGAAGATCAACCAAGTAAAAGTGACAAGTAACCTGCATAGATACACAAAAAAGGAACCCTATTCTCTCTTTCCAGTCTTTTCAGAAGCCAATCATACAACAAAAATAAGAAATTGCTTTTTTAAAAGACCATCCGCATCAGATAAGTGTTTCAACTGACATAATGCTCCCACCGAAATCAGATGTAAATTACAAAGTAAAGTAGATTTCATTCGAAAGTTACAACGTGAACCCTGTAAATCGTAAACCAAAGCATATCCAATTTGTGAAGGGACAAACTACAGCTTGATAATCGATTACACACATTATCAGCAATGATTAATTGATTATCACTGGCAGTCCAAAACACCACATAAAAACATCAACAACAACAAAAAACTAGTGATATTTCAATACACGGCGACTGTCATAACTCACACAATAACCAGGAAACCAAAAGAAGAATACCTTTAGCTGAAGAAACAACAAACAAGCAACAAATAACCACTACAGTCCTCAACCACTCACTTTTTCCCATAACCTGCTGCACCAAATCAAACAGAAAGCTCAAACATTGAATAGTTCAATCGCAACCCTAAAATCCTCGATAAAAACTGACTGATAAATCGACAGATACGTACCGGCGAAAGAACGAATACAATATCGATCGGAAAATTTAAAACTTCTAGCGATTGATGAGTGACGTTTATGCGATCATTGTTGATGATTCAGCATCGCCCCCTTTTTACGTGCCCCAGTCTCCGGAAGTTTCTTGCTCAATTTCTACACATAATCGGAAGGGGAAGAGGAAAGCGTGTACGATTAAGAGGATTGCAGGATTTGATTACCGATTTGAATTATGACAAAATTCGCCGTCGTTTGATGTTGACGGTTAGTTGAGCTCCTGCCATACTTGCCGGCAAATTCGCTGTAGCCTGTATCTAATGTGGATACCCCCATACATTATTAATATATTTTATATTTATTAAGTACCGCTCTACATATTTTCATTAAAAAAACTATTGTAAATACATTACAAATATAATGAAATGAGAGCTTTTTAAATAGATATACTTGTAAAATGAACGTTTTAAATTAATATGCGAAAAATATATTTTGGTTGTTTTTTATAAATATAATTTGGTGGTTTACTATTTTTTTTTATTTACAAGTCACTGTCTTATTATTTTTCTTCACAAGGACTAATTAGTATTTTTTCTAAAAAATAACTTATGGAAAATTTTGGATGACGTAATTTGGAGTTTTTTTGGATTTTATTCAAAGATTTTTTTTTAGTTCGAATGTTGTTCCGTATTTTAGTATTTTTTGGAACAATGTCAATTAAAATTTTTTTTTAAAGTGAGAAAAGCTTTTTTATTTTAAATATGATAAAAGAGGCTAAACATTTTTAGAAGGTCTTTTCACAAAAAAATATTTTAATTTGACATCCCTTACAATTTAAACGGAATTAAACATTTTTCAAAAAATACTATAGTATAAGGGCACCATCCATACTAGTATAAGGGCACCATCCATACTACAAAAAATCTTTGAGAAAATTGGTGTAGAAGGGCCCTTTTGTATCCATGATACAAAATACTGAAAATAGGCCCCTCCATTTTTATTCCAAAAAATAAAGCTAAAAGAAATTATAAATCATGGATAATAAGGTAGATAGTTAAGGGCAAATTAGTAAAGTAGCATAATAATTGCCTAAAATTTAAAGATAATAAAATTTAAAAACGGCAATTGTGAGATACGGTATCTGGCGGTTCATCTTATTTCCTAAACATTTCATCCAAAAATCCAGCGCCATTCGGAACCTCCATTGTATCGTGCGATTCTCCATTTGCAACCTCCATCTTCAAATCGCGAACTTCGACCGTCTTCAACCTCCTGTCTCATCTATTATTTGTGTAACAACAATCAATCGTTGTAAGTATTCCAAATTCTCTCAACAATATACCATTTTAATGGCTTCGATTTTGGTTCAAACCGAAAACAGTTGATGAACGTTTTCCCTAAAATCCATACTCAAAACCGCCATTGTTGATCTTTAACTACGTGGCCTTAATTTTGAAATTATCCATTTCTGTGAAATTTATGTATTCGAATCAACAGTGATGAAAGATTATGTACATAATTTTAAGCAGATACATAAAAATCAACACTACATAAATTTAACAACTACATAATATCAGGAGATACATAAATTATGTTCGTCACCTTCGTCATTACTGACACATAAATTTAACAACTACATAATATTAGCAGATATATAAATTATGTTCGTCACCTTCGTCATTACTGACACATAAATTTAACAACTACATAATATTAGCAGATACATAAATTATGTTCGTCACCTTCATCATTACTGACACTCAGCACATAAAAATCAACGCCACATAAATTTAACAACTACATAATATTTAGCAGATACATAAATTATGTTCGTCACCTTCGTCATTACTGACACATAAATTTAACAACTACATAATATTAGCAGATACATAAATTATGTTCGTCACCTTCATCATTACTGAGATACATAATTTATGTATCTGCTAATATTATGTAGTTGTTAAATTTATGTAGGAGACCACGTTTACAAGGAAAATATATTTGATATCCTAACAACATCCTAATTTGTAGGGGACCACGTTTACCAGGAAAGTGTATTTGATATCCTAACAACATCCTAATTTGTAGGGGACCACATTAAATAACCATATTTATTTAAAAAATTGCCACATCATATTAACTTGTAGGGGACCACATTAAATAACCATATTTATTTAAAAAATTGCCACATCATATTTTTTATTTCCAGCAGGGTATCAATTTATTTGGGAATTAATCTTTATCGTAAAATTACTAGGGGCCTACTTTATTACATTTTTACAAAAAAGACTAGTTAATCTACATTAATACATAATTAGCCTACTTCCCCTTTTATCTCAAAATCTTTGGACATATTCCAAGAAAACTCCAACTACACAAACGTCATCCGGAATTTCTCTAGCTTATTATGGTTCCTGCTGTTCGTATCACATTAACCATGCTATACTTACCACATCTACGCCTACGCTATGCGTAGACGTAGTAAGTTTTCCTTCATTTTCCGAACCAAATGTATGTTATAGACTACTACGCATGACGTATGCGTAGTCGTAGCTGTACTACGACTACACATGGCGTACGCGTAGTATGACTACGCATCCGCCATGCGTAGTCGTAACCATTTTCCTTTATTTTTTGAACGAGATGAACTTCTTACTACGGTTACACATTGCGTACACGTAATCGGAGTATGAATATTTGTACAAATAGCAATCGCTTATTATTGACAAGAAATTTGAAAGGATTATTGGAATATCCTGTAGATATTCGGGATCAAGAAGAATTGGGCCTTGGTCACGTCGTTTGGGTTATGACGGCCCATCAAGAATGGGAAGAAGTCCATTTAAATGGGCCGAGTCGGCCCAAATCGTGTCCACAGAGGCGGGAACGGAGGGATCATATATATTTCTCGAACAATTGGCGGGAAATGCTCGTAATGAGACGCCACGTCACCGCTCCACTTTATCTCCCATATAAAATGCCTCTAGCCCTCTATTTGGTGCTTATTTTTACAAACCGGTCTATTTTATAGATTCCTGTCTCTCTATCCCTCTCCGTATTTTCGAAACCCTCGACTTGTAACCCCAATTTTCAGTGCCCAATCCATGGCGAAACCCTCGAAGGCGCGATCTTCCTCCGATGACAACGCATCCGTCTCCTCTGACGACGATCAGCTTAACGATCAGACCAATACCGAGGCCGAAGAGGAGGACGAAGATGAAGAGGAGCTCGAAGCCGTCGCCCGGACTGCCGATTTCGACGAGGACGGTGACGAAGATCCTCCCGCTGCGGAAGATGATGAAGCTGACGACGACGACGATGACGACGAAGATGAAGACGAGGAGGTAATTGATGTTTCCAAATTCGATTCTGTTTGGCTGCTTATTAGATCTGGTTAGGCCTGGCCTGTTTCTTAGCTGCTCAGTAGTTTTTTCTAGGCCACATTTCTGCTTCTATGTTGCGTGGTGGGTGTGTATCTGAGACGAGGTTTCTGCTTGTTGAGTTGCTCGTTTTGTACTTGAAGGAGTGATCTTTTGTAGCGGGTTCTGTTTTATTCGATTGATATATGGAAACCCTAGTGGCAGCTAAATTTGGGGTCAAATAGAATTGGACTTAAGTTGTTATAGCTTGTTGAAGCTGACGGTGTGAACTAGTGCTGAGTTTAGTTCTTCCGTCAATATATCGTTCCAGTTAGTTTAATTTAGTTTTTATAGCTAGTCTCTTGTGCATTAATCATATAACAAAGAAGGAATGAGTGAAGCAGTTCTAGGAAGTCCTGACGTTTGAGTAAATTGGTTAATTCTCATGTAATCTTTAGGGTGCTTGATATGGCTTGCTGCGGTGAAGGTACTTTTACATAATAAGGCAGCTCATAGAGGGTATTAAGTAATGCATGATGATGAGGGTAGTTTAGCTAGAAGAACCGGAAAACATGTGAAAGAAAGGGTTAACTAGTTAATGACAGGCTACTATGAACACAAAATTTGGTTAAGAACGGCATAGGTTATCCTGTTGGCAAGTAATTTTTACCGTTATATACGGTTATACGGTTATCGCGTAACGACAAATTTTTCGGTGGTTGAGAACGCCATGCCTCACTTTCAATACAGTTATCGCATAACGACAAGTAGATTTTCCAAATCTACTGAATTACCATATAGAGAAACTCAAATAGTTGTCAAAGCACAATTACAAAATTTGTAGTTTGTCAAATTAGCAAACGCTGCCTGAATTAAAAAATCCTTTCCTTGGAAATAATTCATTCGTTTGAGAATTACATAGGGTGAATTTACTAACTTGAATTGAATTTGTGGGTAGCCTTTTCCCCTTCCCTCCCCCACATATTTATTCATATGTATAAATTTTAACCATCATATAGATACATTCCCTCTCCCACATCTATTCGCATAGTAGCAATTCTGTGATGTCAGGATTGTTTTGCACTGGTTGATATCATATATGGAAAAATGATAGACAATCATGTGTATGGATTATTACGGCTATGAATTCTTCATCTTAGGATTTTTAAATTGGATTCGCTGTGAATTCAAGTGAAATTGTTATCTTATTTTTAAACTGAATCCTCTGTCTTGAGCAAATTCTTAATGAAATCGTTGGTGTCTGAATTCTAGTTTGGGCGAGCTGATTCGAAACTCGTAGGGGGTGGGAGCAAATTTGGCAACCCTGGTCCAAGTTATGCATAAGCTTCTAAATGAGCTCTCTAACAGACATAAAAAAATTTGTTTAGCTTCATATATGTATAAACATTTTATGTACATTCAACTGCTTTGCATAAACCCTGAGCTGTTGGCCTTTACCGGTGTTAGTTGTGATGCTTGATTACACGGGCTTGTTCTGTAATAATGTTTGTCAACGTGCTTTCTGAATCCTTTTTGCCACATGTAAACTTTCTCTTATGATTATTTTTGTAGGAAGAGAATGCTGTTTCTGAAAATGAAGTTGCAAAACGTGAACGGGCAAGGTTGAAAGATATGCAAAAGATGAAGAAGCAAAAGATTCAAGAAATACTTGAGCAACAAAATGCTAGTATAGATGCTGATATGGTATGTCCTTTTTCCTTTTTTTCAAAAACTCCCTTGACCCTATTCATGCTATATTTGTTTCCATCCTCTTCTTTTGAAATTTAGATGGATTGCTGGATGTGCACCAGTAATGTAGTTTAATGTTTGCACTTGCTCTTTCAGAACAACAAGGGAAAAGGACGCTTGAAATATCTCCTGCAGCAAACAGAAATATTTGCACATTTTGCCAAGGGTGATCAATCTGCATCCCAGAAGAAGACAAAGGGAAGGTATGATAAACCCAGATGAAATAAGCTTTGCTTATTTTTCAGTTGATTACAAGATCTCTTCATTGCTTCTTATAGTAATTTAACCATATATCTCTGTTTACTTTTTTTGCTGTGCAATTTATTTTGGTCAGGTTGAATTTCCTGCACTGTTTACTTTTTTCTTTGTAATTGATAAAAGTTAAATCATCAAACAAGTTTTTGCATCTGTAGTACTACAGTTTTGTACTGCTACTGACATGTTGATTTCAGGGGTCGCCATGCATCAAAAGTAACTGAGGAGGAAGAAGATGAGGAGTATCTGAAGGAGGAAGAGACAGGGGCAGGAAATACCCGGCTGCTTGTGCAGCCTTCTTGTAAGTTCTTTGCTCATAACCATTGTAACATCACAAAATGGAAGTCAAAATAGCAAAATTAAGAGTTTGCTTATGCATGCTTGATGCTTCTGTGTTTGGAAAAGTTTGTTCTCCAATCATGAACATTGTTGGGTTTAACAATATAACCTGCTATCCAAACGTGTCAATTGGTTACTATGCACGATAAGGTACTTGCAGGATATCATCCAATTAGCATCATTGATGTCCATCGTGATCATTTTGTTGCTTTAGATTGGTAAATGCTTATTTAGTATTTACCTAGAAAGTTCAGGAAAAGCTGTAGATCAGGAAAAGGAGAGAAAATTATAGAAGTATGATAGGAAAAAAAGGAAAAACTGTAGATCTGAATAATGTACCCTTTCATTTGTGTTATGAACCAAATTGTTATCTTCCTGTTTGATGAGTAAGTTAATCCCAAGTAACGCATTTTTCTGCTCCTTTTCCATTTCTTTCCATGTTTCATAACCCCAGCAGGAAAGATAATGCTTCTCCTTTCCTCACCTCTTATTTTCATCAATGTCCATCTATCCAAATATTTTAATGTTTTGCTATATTTTATGTAACATGTTTATTATGCAGGCATCCAGGGAAAAATGAGGGATTACCAACTGGCTGGACTAAACTGGCTCATTAGACTGTATGAGAATGGAATTAATGGAATTCTTGCTGATGAAATGGTATTTATGAAAATATGTTCTTGATCGTTTCACATGTCTTTGTAGCTATATTCAAATGGCAATGATGATGGTGTGATAATTTTACAGGGACTTGGTAAAACTCTGCAAACAATCTCTTTGTTGGGCTATCTTCATGAGTTTCGAGGAATTACTGGCCCCCATATGGTTGTTGCTCCAAAGTCCACACTTGGTAATTGGATGAATGAGATCAAACGCTTTTGCCCAGTTTTACGCGCAGTGAAGTTTTTAGGGAATCCTGAGGAAAGGGTACGTTATTCAGAGCAGCTTGGTATATTTTCGGTTACAATGTTGATTATTGAAGCTTCTGTTTACCACCATTTTTTATTGTTTGCAGAATTATATCCGTGATGAATTGCTAGTAGCAGGGAAGTTTGATGTTGTTGTGACTAGCTTTGAAATGGTCATCAAAGAAAAATCGGCCCTGCGTCGGTTTAGCTGGCGGTATATTATTATTGATGAAGCTCATCGGATAAAAAACGAAAACTCTCTTCTTTCAAAAACAATGAGGCTTTACAACACCAATTATCGTCTTCTTATCACGGGAACTCCACTTCAGGTATATTCTATATTCTTTTCCGGAGTATAACTTGGTAAAGTTTATGCGAGGAGATGTTTGTGTTTTTCTACAATATAGAAGTAGATGATTTTGTATGGTATAAAAGCTAATAAAATATTATCTTCGTATGTACTTATGTGTCAATGTACTTCATATATGGAATTTTAGTCATTAATTTGCTATGTGTTAACTAGTAATGTTGAATTTTTGACCATATCACTTTACACAGTTATGCTTTAGCCTTGACGTTTTTTTCTTATCTACAGAACAATCTTCATGAGCTGTGGGCTCTCCTTAACTTCTTACTGCCCGAGATATTTAGTTCAGCTGAAACTTTTGATGAATGGTTTAAAATTTCTGGTGAGAATGATCAGGAAGAAGTAGTTCAACAACTTCACAAGGTAAGTTTTAGTTAGTAGCTATTTGACAGCCTTTGCTATATAATCCGGGTCTCTGATATTATCTTGTGTTTTTGTTTTCCTTCAACAAAGGTCCTTCGACCATTTCTACTCCGAAGATTGAAGTCTGACGTTGAGAAAGGTTTGCCACCCAAAAAAGAAACAATTCTTAAAGTAGGAATGTCCCAAATGCAGAAGCAGTATTACAGGGGCTTGCTGCAGAAGGATCTTGAGGTTGTTAATGCTGGTGGAGAGCGCAAACGTCTCCTTAATATTGCAATGCAATTGCGCAAATGTTGTAATCATCCCTACCTTTTCCAAGGCGCTGAACCTGGGCCACCCTACACCACCGGAGATCATCTAATTACTAATGCTGGTAAGTGAACACTAAATGGGCACTGCTATGCAGAGTATATCTGGTTGATGTCCATTAACTCTGGATGCTTTTGTTATTTTGCAGGAAAGATGGTTCTGCTAGATAAGTTGCTTCCAAAGCTAAAGGAACGCGGTTCAAGGGTTTTGATATTTTCACAAGTAAGTTTCCCTTTCCAGAAATGCTTTGAAGCACAAAACTTTGCTGTCTAGTTATTAACTTATTGCTTTGTATTTAGATCATGTCTTTAAAAACATTTATATTGTTTCCCTACTATAATCTCAGATGACTAGACTGCTTGATATTCTTGAAGACTACCTTATGTTCCGTGGTCACTCATATTGTCGTATTGATGGTAATACTGGCGGGGATGATCGTGATGCTTCCATTGAAGCATTTAACAAGCCGGGAAGTGAGAAGTTTGCCTTTCTGCTGTCAACCAGAGCTGGAGGTCTTGGTATTAACCTTGCTACTGCAGATATTGTCATCCTTTATGACAGTGATTGGTAAGCTGTATATTATGGGTCTCTTGGGAAATGAGATGTTGTCAAACTACCTCTTTAATCATTTATGATTTCCATTCTAAATTTGCTTAATTTTGCCCTTCAATCTATGTAAAGGAATCCTCAAGTTGATTTACAAGCTATGGATCGAGCTCATCGGATTGGTCAAAAGAAAGAAGTTCAAGTATTTCGTTTCTGCACAGAGGTTTGTCTTTTTTTAATGCTCTATATCAGAAGCCAATGACTAGAATTTGTTGCATATCTTAATGTACTAGTGTCTCTGCATTTTTCTTACCAGTATGCCATTGAGGAAAAGGTGATTGAAAGAGCATACAAGAAACTTGCTCTAGATGCTTTAGTTATTCAACAAGGGCGATTAGCAGAACAGAAAAGTAAGAGGCCTTATTTTCAAGCTCCTTGAGTTCACCTAACAAATCGTATCAAATGCTCATTTCATTTTGGTGTTATATTTTCAGCTGTTAACAAGGATGAGCTTCTGCAAATGGTGAGGTTTGGTGCTGAAATGGTCTTCAGTTCCGGGGACAGCACAATTACAGACGAGGATATTGATAGAATTATTGCTAGAGGAGAAGAGACAACTGCTGAACTTGATGCCAAGATGAAGAAGTTCACAGAGGATGCCATCAAATTTAAGATGGATGACAGTATGCCTTTTTCCATGCTAATGCTTCAACACGTAGCATGATTACTTTTATACGTACCTTTATTACCCTGGTCTAACTAGTCTAATTTTTTTGGTTTTGAACAGCTGCTGATCTGTATGATTTTGGTGATAATAAGGTGAGAAGTATGTTGTTTTCATTTCCAGTATTTGGGACTATCTGATGTTCATGTTGGCTGATCCTCTGCCTTGTCTTACAGGATGAAAACAATGTTGATTTCAAGAAAATTGCTGCTGACAACTGGATTGAGCCACCAAAACGAGAGCGTAAGCGCAAGTAAGAGTAGTACTTCAAATTTAATGCTTACTCATCACCTGATATATCCGGCTCTCACATTTTATCTATTACCAGCTATTCTGAATCCGAGTACTTCAAACAAACGATGCGTCAAAGTGGACCTTCAAGACCTAAGGAGCCTCGAATTCCTCGCATGCCTCAGCTGTAAGCTCTCTACACCTTAGTTGCTGCTTGCCTACATGCTTTCTATGTGCCCTCCATACTTCATACTTAAAGGACATGAAGCAAATGAATGGTCTCACATGCTATATACTATTTATTTCAGCCACGATTTCCAGTTTTTCAACACCCAAAGGCTGACTGAGCTGTATGAAAAGGAAGTCCGCTACCTGATGGTAGGTAGCACTCCCACTTCTATATTTCACTTAAATTGCTATAATCTAATTTATCCTCCTTTACACTTCAGCAAGCTAACCAGAAGAATCAGCTCAAAGATTCCATTGACATGGATGAGCCAGAAGGTATTTCTACTTTTCTTTTCTTTTCTTTTCTTAAGATCCATTGCTAATTGAATTTTGGAATGTAGAAACCACAGATCCTCCTTTGACTGCGGAAGAACAAGATGAAAAGGAGAGTCTTCTTGAAGAAGTAAGTTTCATCCTTATTGAATTGTGATATGCTACTTTAATTTGTGAATTCATTTTCTGGTTTTGTTATTCATCTTTATCAGGGTTTCTCGAATTGGACAAGAAAAGATTTCAATACTTTCATCAGGGCATGTGAGAAGTATGGGAGGGCTGATGTGTCAGGCATTGCTTCTGAAATGGAAGGGAAAACAGAGGAAGAGGTTGAGAGATATGCCAATGTCTTCAAGGAGCGCTATAAGGAGTTGAATGGTAATTCTGACTTGGGAGTGCCAATGTTAACTTCTGATATATGCTTTTACGTTCATCTTGTTTTGTGAATCCTTTGGCAATAAATGTCCAAGGCATTGTCACCCAGCATGTTTTCTTACTAGATTTAAGATGAACTTTTGTGATTTATCCTCCAATATTCATTTGTTAATTGTGAACGTGTTGCTCACTGATAAGCAATCAACTGTTTACTAGTGTCAGCTGATTGTTTATAGAAAACCTGTACCAGTATCAGTTAATATAACACTTTGTCTGTCTCTGCTACTTGTAATGCACGGCTTCTCCTAGAAGTTGATGCTCCTGATCACGTGCGGCTAGATTTTATACTAATATAAGGGACCAAAATCCTAATGTTTCTTAAGCTTTGATTGATTCTGATTTGGCTGTTGTTGATGTGCAGATTATGATAGGATCATTAAGAATATTGAAAGAGGGGAGGCAAGAATTTCCAGGAAAGATGAAATTATGAAGGCTATTGGGAAGAAGCTGGACCGCTACAAGAATCCATGGCTGGAACTAAAGATTCAGTATGGTCAGAACAAAGGAAAGCTCTACAATGAAGAGTGTGATCGGTTCATGGTGAGACATAACTTTATTTCCATCTATTTTGTTACACACATGCAAGCTTTGCCAATATGATCATTATGTTAATTCACCAACTTTGACAGATTTGCATGGTTCACAAGCTTGGTTATGGAAACTGGGATGAGCTGAAGGCTGCATTCCGAACATCGCCTCTATTCCGATTTGACTGGTTTGTGAAGTCTCGGACAACTCAAGAACTGGCTAGAAGATGCGACACCCTTATCCGTCTAATTGAAAGGGAAAACCAGGAGTATGATGAGAGGGAGAGACAGGCTCGCAAGGAAAAGAAGCTTGCCAAGGTTTGCCACAGTTTGTTATATCCGAGATTATATACACATATTATGGGCTGTCTAAAAACTCTTTATTCACACGTTGCCTGTTATTTGTCAGAGTATGAATACCCCATCAAAGCGTGGAAGCTCAAGGCATGCTGAGAGCCCACCATTATCTTCCATGAAGAAGCGCAAACAATTGACAATGGACGACTATGCAGGCTCAGTACGGATTTCTCCCTTATCATAGTGTTTAAGATGTCATATTCACTTCACTAAATCTCTTGAATATCTGATGAGCTTGTTTTCTTCTCCAGGGGAGGAGGAAGTGAAAAGTTATTTGACGACGAACTTGTTTTGTTGGCACCCTTCTCCTTGGTGCAAATGGAACTGAACATCTTGTAGTAATCGAGTTCCGAAGATTTCAATCTAGTTGGTTTCATCAAAATGATATGAAGCCCATTGGAAGATGGGACCATGTATGAACAATCTAGTAGAGTTGGTTTTATATTTAATGTACTGAATTTTCTAAGGTACATGCTAAGTAATCTTAGTTTAGTTCCATGTTTGGAGTTATTTACATCTCACATGATTGTTCATTGGTACTGAACCGGACCAACGCAGATCCGAACCGAAACAACACAATATGCGCAGGCCTGGACCAATTGTCCGGGTCTGGTTCTAGGATCAGCCTTGATTGTTTCAGGTTGACTGTACTAATTTTAAGCCTTTTGGATCGTTTTACTAGTCTGGTCCGGTTCAGCTTGACCCGCAAATTCGGTCTGGATTGGAAAATGAACACTGATACTGACTCTAAACAATGTGTCTTCTGCCGCTTAATGAAGAATTACAAATCTTAGTTCAAGAAAGGCATACCTCAATGCCATAAATTTACCAATAGTCCGCAAACCCAACATTTGAACAGTCCTCTCATTTCCCAAATTCAGTTCTGTGCTGTACATTGACAAATCGACCAATACTCCCAACAGCCAAAGCTAGGCACCAACTGATTCTTCTCGATCTAGACATCGAAAACATTACTACCATTTCATCAATCATTTGAGCTGTCAAAGCTTCCCATTGTACTTGCACGCTTCTTCTCCCTCCAATTCTCGCCCCAAACTTTAGCTTCTGCAACTGCGCGCTCTCTATCAAGGTCTCTGTTCCTCGGTGTTCTTCCTGCACTAGCCGGACTGCCTTTCTGAGACTCAGCGTCATCCAACATCCATCTCCTCCCAGACCCACCACCTGTTGTGTCACTCCTTCCTGATCCCCCGCCTGTGCTAGGCTCTCGTGCATGCTCTTTCCTCCTTATATCAGGGGAGTTCCTATGTGTAGAAGGTGATCCTAGCCGCGCACCACGTCTATCTGGACTATCCAAACTCTCTCCTCCAAGGCTCCTCCTTTCATCCCGGTTCCTCCTATCAGTAGGTGTGTTCGGGTCATACATTTGAGAAGCCAGATAAGTGAGAGCGGTTACCACGTCTCCTATAAGAGGCCTTGTTGCTGCTTGCTCCTGTAAACACATAGCAGCCACAGCAAGTGCTTGGTATAGTCCTCTCATGGGGTATTGTCCTTGTAGAAGTGGGTCCGCCATTTTCGGAAACTTCCTTCTGTCTTTGAAAAGGGGTCTTGCCTGTAAACAGCTAACTACTTAGGCAAACAACTTACTTTCAATATCATACAGATAACAATGCCTAGAAGCAGAAAGAAAAATACTAACCCAGGCAACGAGATTGTGCTCTCCATGAGGCCTGTTATTGTCAATTGCCTTGCGCCCGGTGATAAGCTCGAGAAAGACGACCCCAAAGCTGTAGACATCAGATTTCAGGGTAAGCTGGCCAGTCATTGCATACTCAGGAGCACAATACCCGTATGTACCCATCACCCTTGTGGACACATGAGTCTTATCTCCTACAGGACCCAATTTTGCAAGACCAAAATCGGATAACTTCGGATGGTATCCTTCATCCAGAAGGATGTTAGATGACTTAAGATCCCTGTATATTACGGGGGGGTTGGCTTTGTCGTGCAAATACTCTAAACCTTTGGCAGCACCAGCTGCAATCTTCATCCTTGTGTTCCAGTCTAAGGGCTCCTTTCCCGGGGGGATATCTGAAATCAAGACTAACATACATTGTAGATATACAAACTTAATCTTGAAAATTTAGGAAAGGAACCCAAGCTTTCATAACTTGTGATTTTCTTAGTGAAATGTTTGGGTGTACGAAAAGTTTAGTCATTCTATCAAACTAGAAAACAAATGACATCAAAATTGACTGGCACCATCTTGCCAAACTCTTATGTCATATTTCAAGTGTTTGTGAATAAAAAAAGTAGTTTGTCGAAAAAGCTATTGTTACTGACCGTGCAAATGATCTTCTAGAGATCCGAGGGGCATGAATTCATAGACAAGAAGACGTTGGTCACCATCGGCACAATAACCAATCAAATTGACAAGATTTGCATGGTGTAGAAGACTAAGCATGAGAACCTCCACCAAAAACTCCCTGTTTCCTTGAAGGCCATTTCGATCAAGTTGTTTCACAGCAACTACCTACAGATATATTAGTTTAACCAAATCAAGCAACATCAATGCAACACGATAACCCGTGCATAAAAAAAAAGTTGGCCTAGGATTTGAGATAACTATTCAGCAAATCTTGGTGTGCATCATACTTTACATAATCAGCCAGATAAGAATTTTCTTTCAATCCAGTTACCTGTCCCGTGCTTTCCAACTGACCCTTGTAAACACGTCCAAACCCCCCCTCTCCCAGCAAGCACTCTGGTCTAAAATTCTTTGTTGCGGTTGCAAGTTCACGGAAAGTAAACGTTTGTGCAGCAATATGTGGAGTTGATCCATCCTTGGAAACTGGTGGATCTTTCTTTGCATCAGTGCCATTGTGAGATTTTGATTTGTCTAAATATCGAATATAGCAACCCGGGTTAGTTATGTAGACCCAAAATAAGCAAGCACATCAAAACAAAGTGTGCTAGTCATAGAGAAGTACACCCTATTAGAAGTCAATCATCAGAAACACACTAAAATAGATCATATGAACTCATTGCTAGTAAAATCAACTATAAGTACATCCTCTGAATTACAGATGCAATATATGAAATCATCTCAATTTTGCCAGTGTGGATCAAATTTGAAAACCTCATTTCCACAATGGCATTTCAATGGTTGTATTTGCTGCTAATTAAATTCCATCTTCCTCCCCAACCCTAAATCTTAACTAGAAACGCCTTAACAGATTAGTAAATTTCTAACCATTCATCAGCAAGACTTTAACCGAGATAGTATTCAAGTAACTTCCAGTGAATCTTTCCCAAGGAATACCAAATGAAGGTAACTGGCAAACATCTAAACCTTAAAATTAAGCTTAGATCTCCATAACAGCTTAGAATTATGGATATATAGCTCAAACCAACCAAAATCCACTTCATACAACTAGAAAACATTCAAGGGATCAGATCAAAGCAGTAACAAATGCCAGAATCAAAGTGCATTCACTTGAACAATTTCCCTATCCTCTGATAGATTTCTCCAAAATTGAAATTTCTCCCAAACAAAAGGATAATAACTCTTTACCCAAAATGAAATCACCTGAGTTGAGCTTGCCGACATGGTGAAACTGAGGAGCTAAACCTTCTTTACCAAAATCCTTGTTCACAACTTCCTTAACACCACTCCCTCCCTTAGTTGATGATCCAAAGCATGTAAAGCAGCCTCCCATGTCAAGCAATTCAAGCAAATTTCTACAAAACCCACCACCCAAAATCACTCGTAGTGGTCTCAATTTCTCACATCCGAAAGAAAAGCCTAAAAACAAGGCAAAAAGCAAAAGACAAATAAACCTATTATCACTCCCACAGTTCACTGTATACTTCCTTCAATGGGTTTCATCACATTGCAGGGATCCATTATCGTGTAGAAGAGAGAGGTGGAAATGGATTGAAACAGATCAACAAATCGAAGAAAATTTTGATGGGTAGAGTTGGAGAGAGAGAAAAGGGAAAGGGAGGGAGACAAGGAGGAAAGTTAATGATCACATCACCATATGTGTGTAAATAAAGGCATTGTTTTCGATAGGGGTAAAGTTGTTATATTCTATTGAATGTTTGGTGACTTTTGTAACTTTTTTTTGAGAATAAAATTTGGATATATAAACAAAGTACTTTTGTTTTTATTGACTAATTGTAATTAGGCTTTATAAACTTTATCATTCTAAAAAATAATACTTTTTTTATTTTACTAATGGGAAATTCCATATTGTTTAGTCTTTTTGAATTTTAAATGGTGTTATTAAATTCTATAATTTTTAAAAATATACTTATATATTTTCCCTTAAAATAATAATAAAGGTTAACCTCATAATAATATGATAAAATTAATTATAAATTTTACAAACACAATTTAAACTATATTTTTTAAAATATAATCCGACAAAATATAAAGTATACGAGATTTATTGGACGTACATATATATAAAGCGATTTTATTATATTTAAAATAATGTAAGTTGTTTTTTTAATGGGTGTTATACTTACTATATATATTTGAAATCCATTATTTTAAATATTTATTGCATGCTTCCTTTAATCTTGGAAACCTGTTTTTTTTGGCAGGCAAGGTCCGAGAGTATGGACTAAACTGAAATAATAATATTTATTTTGTTTTTATGCATATAATATAGTTATTGTTTTGAAAAATACAAATTATATAACATAGTAATAGTATTTTAGGGGCCGTTTGGTTCCAACTCCGGTAACGGAACGGAATGAAAACGAATTTAGTTCATATGCATATCCTTATTCATAAAATTTTATGGAATATTTTATTGTGGTTTAGTGTAAAGTACACTTGCTTTCCTACATTTTGTTATCCTATATGGTATCAAAAGTAATCAAACTCTACTCCAATTACTTCAAAGTACAAGCAATGACTCCAAAAATTTTTATAAAAAAGAGCATATGTATGAACTAAATTCGTTTTCATTCTGTTTTCGATTCCGGAGTTAAAACCAAACGGGCCCTTAATAGAGTAGAAACACAAATTATGAATAACCCTCTTTTTCTTTTGTGAAGACAAATTGTTTCTTTTAGGTGAAATGTAGCATGAGAGAAAAAGTAAAGTTATATAGTAAACAATGACTGACCCAATTTGAATTGTTGATGTGACTCTTGAGATCAAATCACCTAATCCTAAACTACCGTTATGTCCCTAATTAAGATTTTAAATATTGAATCATAAGTACTTGGTTATGCCACGTCCACATCATCATTCAGGGATTGTTTTTTAACGAGCAAGTTCACCGTTCAATTTTAACCGGTCATCACATAAATAAATTGATGTGGTGATATATATTAATGAAAAAATGATGTTTACCCGTACGAGCAAGTTCACCGTTCAATTTTCTTGGAGTGAAGGATACGACATTTTTTGAGTTTTATCGATTTTTGAAGAATTTCGTCTACTATAGCCTTTTAACTTTTTCAAAAAAAAAAAAGAAAGTTTTAAACCGTTGAGTTTATTGAACGGACAGGACACACTCTATTCATCATAACACTTGTCCAAATAAAGTTTCACATAATTTGGAGCAAAGGATGTGACGTTTTTTGAGTTTTATCGATTTTTGAAAAATTTCTTGTATTATACCCTTTGAACTTTTCAAAAAAAAGAAAGTTTTAGACCATTGTGTTTTTTTGTACATACATACTCTACTAATCATAACACTTGTGCAAAAAAAATTATGCAGTTTTTGGAGAAAAGGATACGACGTTTTTTGAGTTTTATTGATTTCGAAGAATTTCGTGTACTATATACCCTTTGAACTTTTTCAAAAAACGACAAGTTTCAAACGATTGAATTATTTTGAACGGACACACTCTATTCATATAACACTTTTGCAAAAAAGGTTTCACGCTTTTTGGATCAAAGTGTACGACGTTTTTTGAGTTTTATCGATTTTCGAAGAATTTCTTGTACTATACCATTTGAACTTTTTCAAAAAAGGACAGTTTTAAACCATTGTGTTTTTTTTCAAATAATTTCGTATTCTATACCCTTTGAACTTTTTCAAAATACGAAAAGTGTTAAACCAATGATTTTTTTTTGAACATACGCACTCTATTCAACATAACACTTGTGTAAAAAATGTTTCACGGTTTTTTTTAGCAAAAGATAACGTTTTTTTGCGTTTTATCGTTTTTTAAAGTATTTCGTTTACTACCCTTTGAAAGTTTTCCAAAAACGAAAGTTTTATAGAACATTAATTTTTTTGAACTGACACACTTTATTCATCATATCAGTTGTAAAAAAAAAGTTTCACGATTTTTGGAGCAAAGGATACGACGTTTTTGAAGTTTTATCGATTTTTAAAGAATTTTGTGTACCCTTTGAACCTTTTCAAAAGAATCAAAGTTTTAAACCATTGAATTTTTTTCAAACGGACACACTCTATTTTATCATAACACTTGTGCTTAAAAAATTTCACGTTTTTTCGAGCAAAGGATACGACGTTTGTTGAGTTTTATCGGTTTTCGAAGAATTTCTTGTACTATACCTCTATAAACTTTTTCACGAAAGGAAAGTTTTAGGCCATTGCATTTTTTTAACGGACACACTCTATTCATCATAATACTTGTACAAAAAAAAGTTTCACGGTTTTTGAAGCAAAAGATACGATGTTTTTGGAGTTTTATCGATTCAATATAACACTTGTGCAAAAATGTTTCAATATAACACTTGTGCGCATTCTAAAACTTGTAAAAAAAATTTCAAAGTTTTGGAGAAAGGGATAAGACGTTTTTCTAAGTTTAGAGTTTTTTTTTTCTATGAATTTTGTATTACCATTTGAACATTTTCAAAAAAAAAAAAAAATTTGAATAATTGATATTTTGTGAATGAACACACTCAATGCATCATAAAACTTGAACAAAAAGTGTCAAAGTTTTCAGGGCAAAAAATGAGACGTTTTTCTAATTTTAGATTTCGGACGAATTTCGTGTATTATATGGTGTGATCCGAAAAATCGATGCAAACGGCTTCACTTCAATGCAACATTCATATCTTATTATTCTGAAGTCCGTTTGAGGCGATTTAAAAAGCTTTGAAAACATAACTTTAAGCTATACAACTATTATCTTAAGTGTTTCATCTTTTGAAAACTTAAGCATTTTTCAAAACAGACGTTTTCAAATATATGTGACAGAAAATCCTTTTCAGTCGACCCTTTAACATTTTCGTCATAACGAATGTTACATTTATCCAATGAAGGTGTGCAAATATTTTTTGGAAAGCTATTTTAAAGGGATACAATATTCATGACTACTACAAGAACATATTCGTCAAATAGATGAGTCATAGATGCAGTTCTTCTAGCATTCGGATTTTTGAACTCTTCACATTTTAGCCATAATTCCAACTGATGGAAGAACTGCATTTACGACCCATCTCTTGTACAAATCTGCTATTGTAGTATTCATGAATATTGTATCCCTTTAAACCAGGTTTCAGTTTTATCTTCCATTTTTGTTATTGAGAATTAGAGAAAATTAAGACAAACCATGTACAAACTAAAAACATGTATATACTTAATAAAATCAAAGTATTTAGACTTAACTATATGCAAATGAAAGTCGTAAAATAGTTCTGATTCGGTTCAAAACGGTTCCTTTGTAATTCGGTTCCAAACGGTTCCACTAATTAAAAATACAAAAACCAGACCGTATACCTAAAACAGTTTTGTTGCTTATTCGGTTGGGTTCCAAATAGTTCCACCTCTTAAAAATATAAGAACCGAACCGCATACCTAAAACGGTTCCTAAAAAAATCATTATTTGGGAACTTACAGCCATACATAAATACACGTAGGGCTGAGCGGATTGCAACCGAACCGCGGTTAGTCGGTTCGGTTTGCGGTTCATAAGATTTGGCAATGCGGGTTGCGTTTCGGTCATCAAACCGCAAAAACCGTAAAAAAAAAATCCGTAAAAACCGCAACCGAACTGCAACCGCCAGTTCAATTTGCTGTTCACTTTTTTTGGTTTTACGGTTCGATTACGGTTGCGATTCCTGTGGTTTTGGACACTGCTCAGCCCTAAATACCCGTGACAAAAGCCAATCACCAAATTAAAATCAAATGAGACGTGAAAGATCTGAAGTTTCAGTTTCACATAATGAGTGGGACATATTGGTCAAATTAATCATTCATGTTAATAACCTTATTTAAATCGTTAAATACTATTTATAAATATTTAATATTAAAAAGACAATTTCCGCATCACGTGATTCGCGTGCTAACCGAAAGATTGGAAGTTAATCATGAAACAGTAGACGACAATGTAGTGTGGTACAAGTAATAAACATAATTTAAAATAATAAACAAAAAAAATAAACAAATCTATTATATTCTTTTTTTAAAAATATATAAACCTAATATAACTAATGCAGATTTTGGTCGGAATATCTGAATTTTTACTGATTTTAAATAAGTGTATTTATGTTAAAATACACATTTTAAATATATTCACTATAAATATATTATATTTTTATATTCAAAATTTCAATTAATAAAATGTTTTTAAAGAATTGATTAGTTTGGACCTACTTATGCTTTATTGCTTGTAAGTTGAAGCATTTTATTTGACCGGAGGACGGAATAGAATAATCGCGCTCCAACATACCTTTTTTTCGATAAGAGACGGTTATTTTAGAAAAAAAAGGCAAAAATTAGCCTAAAAGAATAATTTTTTTTTATACAAATAGCTCGTATCTCGTCTTAAACTCGTCTTCACAACGAATACGTCTACGTAGGGGTGGGCATAAATTCCGGTTAATCCCGTCCCGATCCTCCCGATCCCGGCGGGATTTGGAAAAAAAAAATGTATATCCCGTCCCGTAAAAAATTTGCGGGACAGGACGCAGGACAAAGACTTCTCATTCCGGTTAATCCCATCCCGCATATATATATAAATAATATTTTCATATTTTTGTAAATATTATTTAGATAAATAATATAAATAAATTATACTTTTTAAAAGTATTATTTTAAAGTTTTTTTTTATATTTTTTAAATTATTAGATCGATATTTTCATCAGTCATTCACTCATTCTTTACGACTCATTTAGTTGTATCTAAAATACTAGAGTTTCTGCTCTCCCTTGATTTAGTCCGTTCGCCGCCTTACTCTAGTCCATTCGATCGCCCTTGTATTTGTGGATTACCATAATTATAATCGATTGTTAAATACATGTAATTTTCTGTAAATTACCTGTTGTTATTTTTTGAATGTGAATCGGTAAGACACTTTGATATAACTTGAATTTGTTTTCAATGTATTAACTGCTAATGTAGGCATCATGAATCGATAATTCGGTATCGAGTTTTTTTTCCCGATCATTTATGTCTTTAAACACGAGAGAAAACAAATATACATATTAAATATAATCGGTGCATAATTTTCGCGGAATTCATCCCGTCCCACATGGAACAGGGTCCGCACAGGACAAATGAAAAATGTCATAAATCCCGTCCCGTCCCGCTTGCGGAACAGAACGCGGAACGACCCATATCCCGTCCCATCCCGTCCCTACGTCTACGTGTTTCCGTCGCTCTTCGTCTCGACGCGGAATTTGTTGATTGCTTAAACAATTGTCTAAAGATCGATGGTATGTACGTATACACAAATCCAACAAAAGTGTGGTGTAGTCTCGTGGATGGAAAAAGATCGGATGCAGATTGAAAAGTCAAAGATAGAAGTCAACGCTTAATTACCGTCCAAACCACCATTATTCGACACGTGCCAATTATTTTGTACTATGCATATACGTACTTTTATATAATAAATTATACAAAAATATCTTACACCAAGCAGGTCCAATTTTGTCCACGTAACGATGATGATATTCTTATACATATTCATATTTTGGATTTAAATAAAATGACAATTTTTTTTTAATATCAAATTGACAACACTTTAGTAGTCATTTTTATCTTTCACATAAGATTATCCATAAAAATGTAGCATTTATTTATTTTATAATAGTTTGTATTGTTTTGATGGTTCTAAAGATAATATTATTTTAGTTTATTCTAAATAAGTTGTATTTTTTAAATTAAAAAAATATTGTATTTTCTTTAAAGTTCATTTTATCCGCTTTTGTTTTTTTTATGGAATAACATTTTTTTTTAAAATTGATTTGTTGAGTTTGAATTACAATATGTTGGATGAATTTAGCGAAATTTGTGAAAACTAATTCTTGTCAAATGTCAATAAACAACTTGGGCCGATATGTTGAAATCTGGTTATTGGGCCAAAATATTGGGCTTGGCCCATTTAAGTGGGCCACAATCCAAATCACACCACCAAAATTAACTTTTTTTAAGTGAGTATTACATGTCAACATCAATTATTGATTTACCGTGTAAAAAATATAGGGTATAAAAAAATGGCATAAAATATTTAAGAATAATGTGATAATTAACCTTTATTATATAGTTTGTTAGGTATAAAAAATATTATGGGTGGTTTTTAAAAGAAAATATAATGTATGGGTAATTTTGTGTGTTTTAAAAAGTTATGCTTGATTTTTGTAATAAAATTGGTCATAATTTTACCCCGTATCAAAATTAGTTTAATATGAAATAATTTGTACCCCAACTAGTAACTTCTAAAATATGTATTATTTATATTTTATACCTTATAGCTGATATTATTTTTGGTCATTTTTCTATGTAATATACAAGTTATACAAAATAGTTTATAAAAAAAATGAGTGATACAAGACAAACTTGTTTTTATCTTAATTTTAGATAAATTTTTTAATTTAAAACCATAAATAATTCAATGACAACTCAATAAAAATTCATGTTTAAACATGATTTTTTACCCCTTAACTCATTATTTTATTTTATTTGCCTAATATCATTTTAAAATTATTAATTAAATTATTTATCTATTTAAGTTTTACATCAAAACATACAAGAAGCCACGTGAATTATACTAGTTAATTTATAAATGTTTTTTTTTTCAATTAACAAAAAAATCTTCAAATAATGAGGATTACATTATGATACTTTGTATATATATCATTACTTTTTGAAAAAAAAAGAATTAAAAAAAGGAACCACTAAATAATTAGTTGGCCGGTTAGATTAGATATTCCCTCCTAATGCATACCTAAAATTAGTTAAATACGAGTATAATGCATTAATTAGCTATATTAGGGTAAAATTATTCGAGGGATCAAAGCACAACATCTTACCTATTAAATATTATTTCTTCACAAAAAAAAAAACTATTAAATATTCTCTCTTTTTTTCCATAATATATGACTATATGTATTAACAATTGGGGGATTCATGTGGTGCACATATAAAATGAAAAAAGTTAGTTGAAAAGCTTTAAAATTTGGCAATATATTAATCACGATTTTTTCATGGTTTAATGTACGAAAACTAATCTAATAAAAACTTTTAAGATAAAATGTATATATTTAACGGATAGGACATAACCTGAATGTTCAATCTTGTTGTAACAATTAGGACTGTGCATACAGTCCGGACCGTAAATTGATAAAACTTTGGACCGTAACGGTCCGGTCCGGTTTCGGGTTGGACCGGTTTGTACTTAAATTGTGTAATTTTAAATATTTCGGAGCGGATCGGACCGGACTGGTTTGTACCTAAATGGTGCAATTTTGGTGAGGTTTTCAGGTCTAAAACCGGACCGGAATGGACCGGACTGGAAATCCGTAGTTTACGGTCCAACCCGGGTTATGGTTTTATACGGTCCAAAAACCGGACCGGACCGTAACCCGAATTTTCAGAAAACCTTGGACCGTAGACCGGACCATAACCGGTCCGATCCAAATTTGCACAGCCCTAGTAACAATAGTATTCTAGTATTAAGGTACATGTCCGGTCCAAAAAACCGGATTTGCAATGGAATTTGAATAATCTTAATAATATCAATGAAAAAATGTTTTCTTTTACCCATTTATATATACTACTAAATTAGTCTACACTGATATGATACTGACGTGGCACCTCCAGGTTTTTTCGGATTAAATCTTTAAATCAATAATTAAGCCATAAAACCTTTTTTTACTAAAACAAAATCTAATTAGAAATCTTTTTTCAACTAATCGTCGTCTAAATATACCCGCACAAGATGCGGGATATGAACTAGTATTTTTTAAAAAAAAAACTTTATTAATCATTGCTAATTATCAATAAAGAAAGGAACATGTGTTTAAAATAAAATAAAAACATAAAAAGTACTCCAACTATAAATATACCAAAAACCATTATGTAAAATAATAAGTAAAAAAACATCATACTATAGTATTACTCAAATTAATTAGAATTTTTCATCTTACATAAAATAATAAAGTTGACATTCCTCTTGCGAAATCGACACCGTTCATATCGTCACCACTTTCATGAATCTGATTCTCATGAACACATATCTCCCAACCCTACTTGATAAAGGAAATCGTGGGTGAATAACGTTATCCAAAATATGTTAATTCATATTTGTAATAGAAGTCCCATGTGGGTTGGGAGTGTGCATATGCTCGGTGTGAGTGCGTCTCATAGACTTACGATAAATTTAAACACGGTATAGTTGGGTTGAGATGTAGGGAAAAGTATCCCACGCCGATAACACGCAATTAAATGATACTACTATATAAGCATTCGGGTTACTTCTCCTATTGTCAATTGGTTTTAGATGGAACCTCGTGTGACATCCGCGTCATTTGGTCCCGAGACGGACTTAAGAAACTTAACATTGCGTGTGCACCCCGCTTTAAAAAGAGAGGGTAAGTTTTATAGGGTTTTATGGGGCACATTCCCGTTGTATCTTGTGAGTTGTTCTTATCTTCCGTTTGCTTTGGGTAACTGGTCAAAATAATCGCGGTATAACATTACTCATGTCAAAAATAAGTTTTTATGGAGTGAGATCCAAACGTTCACGTGTTAAGTAGATTATGTATGTGTATATATTTGAGATTGGGGGATGCTGAGCCTAGTATATAAGATCGGTGGACTACTCTTTTTATTGTTAATTGGTTTTAAGATGAAACCTCATTAGGTTTATGTGTTGAGTTTGAGCTTAATGTGATCTTCGCTCTACTGTCCGTCTATACCGAACTTTGACAATATATGTATATTTAAGCTCGATGACAATTATTTAACTTAATTAATTGACAATAGAAAGAATACACATTCGACCTTATATACTAGGTTTTGAATTTGTTTGTAGTCGACGTGAGATAGTTTTACTTCCACACGTCCCTTAAGTCCATTTTAACTTCGGAAATACTTGACAATATGTCGTAAATCTAGTCGATCGAATTAAAATTTTGACAATTAGTATTTTGACATTGTTAAGATGTGTGGAATATTGTCCCACATCGACAATATGATAATACCCAAACCTAACATATAAGAGTTAGAACTACTCCTCCTATTGGCAATTGATTTTAGGATGAAACCCAAAACACATATGTGTAAGGTTCACTTTACCTGCAACCCCTCCACGTACATATATCGACCCTTTGCCCCTTCTCCACGTATTAGACCCATCAGATTATAACGATTTAAGATCCGATTTGAAATATTTTGATATTTGACGATAAAACCCCACATGTTAATTATCTACTACGGAAGATATTTATATATAGCCGACGTTTTTATTTCTTTTGCAAATGCATGTATGATGTAATGATCGTAATATGTCTCTTGGCTTATCCAAACGGGCGATTACAACTTACAAGTGCATGAATGTAACCCGACCCATAGGCCATATCCATTACCATAATATCCTTTCATATCTTAACTCATACCTTTCCGATGGGACAGTACTATGAATGATACGTACATACATCTTATCATCGCATCTACCTTCTAAATGTAGATGTCTTAAATGTCACATTTTACGTAGTTAATTAGAAAGACCGAGTCTCTTGTCTAGCTCCGAAGGATGGCATCTACGGACGAGTCCGATCCGTGAATTCGAAAATCCAACCTGGAAAAATCAGAATATGAAAATATCTGACAGTTGGTGATTCGAGTCCGATCCGATCTGAGAATTTTTTTTCCGGATCATTGGAACAGATGCAAATTGAGGTTTTGACAAAAAAAAATCGGATCGGATATATCCGACTAGTCTAGTAATAAAAGCTCGGGTCACATATCGGATTAGATATGATCTAGATAAATGTGATATCCGAATACTCTCGGATTTCAATCAGACTTTTATAAAATTATCGGATCAGATATCCGAAAATACTCGCCCCTAATTTCATCAACCCCGAATCTGAAACAGGGTCTCTTATAATATGAATAAGCTATTTATGTGTAATTCAAACTTCTCAATTCAATCTTTTTTTAAAAGGGTGTTGAGTTGTTCATACGTCAAACCCAATATAATATCTTAAGGGTATATAATTTAAAATATTTTTTGTCTATTCTATATTTATGTTGATTATTGTAATCGTTATCATAAAATACGGTATAAAACTCAGACTTGGTAGTGTTCTAAAGATAAACACGTATTCGTGGTGACTTAAATAACATACTTTCGTGTTATCTCTTGATTATTACATTACGAATTCTAACAAAGTCTCGTTTTTTCTCGTCTGTTTGTTAAATATATTACTGTTCTTTTTCGTATTCCGCATAAGATGATATACAAAACAAAGGGAATTAGCTTTTGAAGATAGAATATTTTTCCGACCCACAATGACAATACAGGTGTCATTATCCATAGATGACCATATGAGAGAACTCTATACTATTGTAATGGAGGCTAGAATCTTAAACATTTGTGACGAGTGGGGGAACTAATTAACCCCAAATGGATAAACCACAATCCACACCTTCTTTAGATTAGATTCTCCTGCAATGGCTACCAAGGGACGAAACGTGGAGATATGTATTATTGTATTGTCTTTTCTCACCGTACATTGCCAAAGATTCTTATATGAACTCATCGATATGATAAGTTAACTTGAATGTGTTACAATAGCTAGAAATTTAGGGTAGTCGAATGTGTTCTTCATGTGGCGTTTTCAGGTGCTAACAGTGTCTGACTGGATTGACACTTGATGTCATGTCTTAAGATCAGTCAGTTAAATCGAACGGATTAAGTATGGTTCATGTGCACAACCAATATCACAAACATGTCTGATAAGCCGGGACCCAAATATAACAATCTTATATCATGTAAAGTTCTGATGGACCAATATAATGTGGTGTTTCAAACGTTCGAGCGTACATTGACCTAGGTCTTAGACCAAAACAAAGTCAATGAAGTTGTATCCGAAAACCAAGTGACAATAGAGAAGAAGTCCAACAACCATACACATATATTAAATCGTAAGTTCGTAAGTTCATGTATTATCGATAGAAGAAAATTGACCTAGTCTGAGTGTTCCTGGCTAAGGAATCTCTTACTGGAACTCCATTGTCCTCTTCCCAAAGCCACATTGGTATACACTGACAACATGTCTGCAACGTATCTGGCCAACAATCCCGTTCAACATCAACGAACCAAGCACATTGAACTTGACATTCATTTCGTTCGCGACAAAGTCGCCCTTGGTCACATCAAGGTGCTTCACGTTCCTTCAACTTTCCAATATTCTGACATATTTACAAAGGGGCTAACACGACAATTGTTTTTAGACTTTAGATTCAATCTTACTGGACATCATCATCTAGTTTTGACTGCGGGTATAATAGATTATGTAATAATGTTAATATAGGGCTGTCTTTGTAATTATATAAATACGTTCTTCTACTAATATGAACCATATGTCGATGAAAACCCTAAAAAAAATTTATCCATATTCTCACCTTTCATTATAGACGTAATTGTACGTTTTCGTCTCAAAAGTAAAAAACGTCTCGAAGTTAAAAAAAAACAAGAGCACGACGCACACCGTCGCCGTGCATTCTACCGGCGTCAATCGTAACATACATAAACGATGATTGCATGACAATGCGTGAATATATACGAATCAAATGTTTCATCTTTTCGATCTTTTCTGAAGGCAAAGAATCCTTAGGGCACTAACTCGATCACCTTTATATTTTTGTTTGTTATTGCCATCTCATTGCAATGACTAATGATCCAAACATCCATCCAAAGGACAACTCCTTTTACTTGCCCGATATTCTCTACCCCTACCTAAAACCAAAGGTGTATTTTCATATAACAAAAACACTTTCAATATAGTGAATCAAAACTTTCACTACCCTTTAAATATAGGGTCGTTATTTAAGTCGAATATGGCGAACTTTAGTATGTCTATATTAAATTCGTTTAAATTTAAACGTGGTTTAAAAGTGTGTTCATATATATTTGACTTTTTTTTGTTAAATGATCGATCAAGTTTGAGTTGAGCTTTTTGCGAGATAACCCACTAATATAGCAACACTCGGATAAACGAGCGGATATGGACAACATTCCCAAGATGATAAGGTCAAAAAATTCGATTTGGACTCCGGATCTGACGGGTACGTACAAGGTACATGTCATCCTGGCCAGGTGACAGGATTTGAACCTAAGACCTCAAGGTGGTTCAAGTTTCTACGACCATCAGGTTACTTTAATTTGTGTGTGTTTTTTGTGCAATATCTTTATCTTTATAATTAATATGAATATTTTTTTTTTCATTTCACAGAAAAACCCAAGGCCGTCGGACCCGAAACTCGACTCGAATGTGTTAATTTAACTTTTATATTCAGCAGGTCTAATACGTGGAAGGGAAATGCAGGTCAAAGTGAACCTACACACAAGTCTTTCATACGTAGTTTCATCCATAAACCAATTTGACAATAAGAAGAGTAGCCTTAGAACTTATATTTTAGGTTCACATAGTATCATATTGTCAATGTGATACATTTCCACACATCTAAACAAACACGAACAAAACTTTAGATCCGAATTGCGAACCTCGACCCAATTCCAGCCCGAAAACGGGTAAATTTTGTTTTTTCCAAAAAACGATTTAAGTCCAGATTTGTTCATATCTAATGAGCCAAGTTAGGAGTATAGGTTAGAAAGAAAGAAATCACTTGATCAAGTCTACTAGCAAGTAGCAACTCCTTGAGGTCATTTCCAAAGAATAGCAAAAAAAAAACAACATGTATGCATGTATAGTACACTAGAACATTCGTTTACTTTATATCAACATCATCTTATCTTCCTTTTTTGGCAAGCCATTACGCAATAAACGCCAATCGACAACTCTCCACGTCACTCTATCCTCCTCCTATATAAACAACTTATCCACAACCTCATTCTCCTACAACTACAACAACACAACTCCAACCAAAAAGCCTCAATTCAATCATATATATATATATATATATATACACAACCTTCAAGCTCAAGATCATGGAGAGGGTAACAAGAATGGTATCCGAAAAGCCGGTCGTGATCTTCAGTAAAAGCTCATGTTGCATGTGCCACACAATCAAGTCCCTCCTCTGCGATTTCGGGGTTAACCCGACGGTCCACGAGCTCGACGAGATTCCTAGAGGCCGCGAGATCGAGCAAGCGCTTTCCAAGATCGGGTGCACTCCGACGGTTCCCGCAGTGTTCATCGGAGGCCAGTTGATCGGAGGAGCGAACGAAGTCATGAGTGCTCACCTTAATAGATCCTTGATCCCCATGCTCAAAAGAGCCGGTGCTTTGTGGGTTTAGTATACAAAACATGATCTTGTGTTTTGCCCTAATAATTTGCATGCTTGTACGTACCTACGTACGTCCATGCATGTAATTTTGACCTACTAGCTAAGCATATATATATACATGCATAACAGTGTATAATAATGACCGATGAATATATATATATGTATCCTCCAACACCTTTTTAGTGTTGGCAGAAAGGAGGATAAATAATTCATTAGGTCAGCACTTATAATTGTATAATTATATAAAAGATCCATCTTTTTGTGTATGTGTGTAATTGTGGTTTTAGTATTCAACGGCTACGATCATTTTTCTATAAGAAGATATAACTTTTCACAATATTACTTAAAGAGGATATATAAATAGTTTAACTCTTAAAACGTCACTATGTTGACCTATTCAACATATATTACACATAATCACTATACAAACATATTAAATACTAGAACTTTTACTTGGCCCTAGCCAAAATAATTAGGAGCTTCGTTCTACGTTACAAACGAGTCAAATATAAACACATTTTAAAGTTGGTTAATTTTAGGTTCGAGTTTAACTCGTTTATAATCGAAATTAAGCATGTCAAAACTTGAATCATTCGGCTAAAACTTTTACAAATTATTATATTTAGTCAAGATACTCAAGCTCACTCACTTTTCAAACTAGCCGATCTATATAAGCTCGGTTAAAATTTATCAGATCCGATTCGTTTATAAACAGACTGATTATATGATTATGTGTAGACATGGGTCCCAAACCTAAACCTAAACCGGCCCAACTCAAACCGCCAAATCGCCGGTTTGGCGGTTTGACACACAATTTTTTTTTTTACAAAAAACTAAAATGCAACGGCTTTTTTGACTAAACCGTCGGTTTACCGAAAGGTTGTCAAACCTAAACCTAAACCGCTAACTTACGGTTTGGCCAAACCGGCAAACCTAAACCGCCGGTTTGGGCCGGTTCACAAACCGCTGGTTTGGTTGGCTCAAACCGGACCCATGTCTAATTATGTGTGTAATTGTTAAAATCTTAAAAAAATATAATAGAACATATAGAGAAAAAAAAATCACCAAAATCCATTTTGCAATTAAGATCAATAAATTCGTAGGTGTACAAAAAATGTCCTTATTTGTAACTTAACAAAAAAGTTCGTCCCTATGTTTGTTATTCTTTCCAATTTGCCGCTCGCATTTACTATTCGTGTCAGATTTGCCCCCATTTTGTCTGATCTTCGTCCCTACAAGCCACACCTCTTCATGTCCGATCCAACGGTCCGCATGGGCCCACGTACAAGATCAGAATCCAAGCGCATTGTAGAAAACCAAAGTAACACCTCACTAACATGCGCCAATATCCACCTCGTTCACTACCTAATATCTTCAACTTCTAGCTGATTTGCTGATGTTTTTGCCTGTCTGTCATTGTCTCCTATTCCAAATTTCCAACCCAGAGCAATTAATCGACCTGAACTGGACCACGTATAACAGGACAATGAAATGTTAACGACGAGTTTACACGTTACCGAAGTAGAGGGGAATTTGATATAAAGAAAATCGAGTTCTGCTACATTTTCCGAGGACGCACCACGAAAGGAAAATCCGCAGCTGTTTGTGGCATTTTCTGCTCGTGCGACGTCGTTTTGCAATCTGGGTTTGTCTTTGCTGCGGATTTGGAATCTGATCTACTTTTTAGGTTTTTTGGAGAGCTTTGGGTTTTGGGTTGTCTCTCAATCTAGCTTAAAGAGTTAAAGGTTCTTTCTTTACCTTTTTGACATTGCTAAGCTGTTTTGCTTCTTTCTTTTATTTCCTACTTTTGGTTTTGTGACTTTTGTCAGTTCTACCTTTTTGCTGATACATTTGATTGACTTATTGTTATGTCAAATTTGCTGTTTTGGGTTGTAATTTCAGTTCACTGATGTTTTTTTGGGAAAAATTACTGTTTGATATTGATGGGTATGATTATTTACGCCTTAATTCGTATTTGGATTGCTTTTTTGTAGTTTGGAGAGTGTCTTCTGTAGTTCTGTTGCAGTGAGAGTTGAAAATGTTTGGGTTCTCTCGTCGCCGGATGAAGCATGGAAGGTTTGTCTTTGTTTATCATCATCTTTAGTTCTGTTAGCCTTTTGATTTCTTCTCTTTTGGGGGCTTTTCTTGTTTGTTGGTGAGTTGCATTATGTGTTAAATCAGTAAATTTGATGTAGTTATGATGATAATACATGTAAAGAAAATTATAGCTTTTGAGTTGATCAGATCTCATGAGCACATTTCCAATTCTTAAGTAAATACATAAAAAACTTGAAGCATTTCATTTGTTTACTACATATTTGAGCACATATTTTCTTCAGTAATTTGTTTGTTCAACTCACTTGATATTTCTGATTCAGGCTGAAAGTGCAACAACTCTCTGATCCTGCTCAAGGTTATAGAACCCCAATTAGACACTCAAAAAAGACTGAAAACCGTCAAGTATGGCGTTTCCTCCTTTGATTCTTGCAATTTATAGTTAACAAGTTTGCATTGTAAAACATGTTTGGTACACGATAGGATGAAGTTATTGGCCCACCAATTGACGATACAGATAATCATGAGAGACAGTATCCATCTGCTACATCTGAGACGAACAACTGTCCATCTGGTAGCTCGGAAAGGTGGATGGTTCTTTCAATAGCAGGAGATAAGCCAACGCCTCGGTTTAATGTACAAATACTTCTTACTTTTACTTATAACACTATATGTTATTGAATTAAGAACTGTAGAAATTATCAGTTTTTGTTCCTGAACAGCATGCAGCTGCTGTAATTGGGAATAAGATGGTGGTGGTTGGTGGCGAATGTGGAAATAGAACATTAGATGATGTACAGGTAACTACTACTTTTTTTCCTTGAGCAATCTTAGGGCCCGTTTGGTTTTAACTCTGGAAACGAATTTAGTCCATATGTATACCCTTATTCATAAAATTTGATTGAATTATTCCTTGTGGTTTAAAGTAATTGTAGTAGAATTTGTTAGTTTGGATGCCCTATAGCGAAACAAAATGGGGAGAAGTAACTACATTTTGCATGAAACCATAAGGAATAATTCCAAAAAAAATCATGAACAAGGTACACGTATGGACTAGATACATTTCCATTTTTTCCGGAGTTACAGCCAAACGGGGGCTAAGTGGTTATTATGTGCTTCGTTGAATACTATCCGATCAAGTGTAGTAGTTATGTGTTATGACATATGAGCTGATTTTTTTATTTACGCAGGTGCTCAATTTTGATCAATTTTCATGGACAACAGCTTCCTCAAAGATTTACTTTTCACCAACTGGCTTGCCCTTGAAGATACCAGCTAGCAAAGGTCATAGCTTGGTACTACCACAACTCTTTTTGCACTCTAAATTTTCTAAAATGCATTGAAATCATAACGAATGATTCTAGTATATCGCCTTTTGAGTAGGTTGGGCCCTGTTGTGTATTAATCTAGGTTTCTTGGGGTATGAAAGCTCTTCTAGTTGGCGGAAAGACTGATCCTTGTACAGACAAACTTTCAGGTGAAGATTTTGTTTATGAACTCTGTATCCTCACTTTGTTGGGGATTATAAGGAATCTGATCTTGCTGTTTTCAATTTTAGTTTGGGCATTTGATACAGAAACCGAGTGCTGGTCACTGATGGAAGCAAAGGGGAATGTTCCGGTATATTTCTGTTTCTGTCTAGCTTAAGTCATATGTAAGTGAATTCTGTTTTTATAGTCATGTAATGAAATTGAAGAGCTTTACCATGGCATGTAAAGGTTGCTAGAAGTGGTCATACTGTGGTTAGAGTAGGTTCTCACTTGATACTCTTTGGAGGTGAAGATTCAAAGAAAAGAAAGCTAAATGACCTACATTTGTTTGAGCTAAAAACAATGACATGGCTTCCGCTTCATTGCACGTAAGCAATTCTCATTTTCTCAAGTGGAAGATCATATGTAATTCTAATCGCCTTAAAAAAGATCCACTTATAGTCATTTTATTGCCAGAGGAACAGGGCCTTCACCGCGATCAAATCATGTTGCTGCCATTTATGATGATAAAACTCTTTTCGTATTTGGTGGTTCGTCGAAGTCAAAGACTTTGAATGACTTATATTCACTCGATTTTGAAAAGGTTTGTGCAATAAGCTCTTACCGAGATTTCGTTTTGAATCTTGATTTTGCTAGTAGTGTTAGTTTGTTGTTGTGGTTACTTACATATATGCCTGTCATTGATCAGATGATATGGTCGAAGATTAAGGCTCATGGCTTCCATCCATCACCAAGATCCGGATCCTGCAGCATCTTATGCGGAAGTAAATGGTATATCACTGGGGGTGGAAGCCGGAAAATACGTATGAGCCATATGTTGCTACTTTGTATTGCTAACTTGCTAGACTGTCCTTATGTTTCTTGAGGATGTAACTAGTTTGCTTATGTTCTCCACAGGCTATGGAGAAACTTTAGTCTTTGATGTTCTGAAGCTTGAGTGGTCAGTGATGTTCACATCACCTCCATATTCTATCACCACCAATAAAGTGAGTTATCTTATATCTTCGTTTATTCGTGTTCGTTTTTTCACCTCCGGATGAGTGTTATGAAGCTGTTTTCTGAAGAATTAAGCAACATTGCATCACTGCAGGGATTTAGCCTAGTATTGATCCAACACAAGGAAAAAGACTTTCTTGTCGCTTTTGGAGGGTCGAAAATTGAACCATCTAATCAGGTAAATAACACTGAAACTACCCGGTTTTATATATGGTTTAAGGATAGTCAAAAATTGATGCATTTTACAGGTTGAAGTATTAGTTTTGGAAAAGAACGAACGTTCATCGGTCAAGGATGCTGAATCCAACAAAGTAACCGGAAAATCGTCTCATCAGAACCGCACTTTATCCAGTGATTTGACTTCTCAGCTTAACATTGCTTCTTCGTGTATTGTTGATTTTGTTGCTCGCCAAAACTTAGCTTCCGTTGTCAACGAGCATGGCTCTTCTAGGAGATCTGTTTCAACTCTCGGTGATCATAATCCCTCTTCTGGAAACGTCTCCTTAAGGAAGCAACTGAACGAGGAGGAAGCGTTGGCGTATAAACTGATGAAAACCTCACTAGATGATATTTCCTTCATGCAGGTAACATGCCAATTGCCAAATTGCATCTTTATAGAGAGTTAGATATGTATCATGAACAAAATTTAAGTGCGAGTTTGCCTAATGCGGTCTGCAGTTGATGGAGCACACGAACCAACCAGAAACGCGCTCTTTCTCCCACACCTCTGGTAAAGTGATCAAAGAAGTGACAGCATCACCCGAATTGGAGAACACCGTGGCTCACTTCACTGTGACTGATAAGCTTCCTATTGATGAGGAGAGACGCTTTCCGGATATTGAAGATGAATCATCTGCAACATCAGCTCCTTCAACTGTATATCAGTTATACGGAACCAAAGTTTCGGAGTTAATAAGAAAGAACGGAGTTCTGGAAGGACAGTTAGCAGCAACGTTAGCGGGATGTGATGCAGCTGACAAGAACTTATCTTCTGCTTTGAAGAGCAGACAAGAGCTTGAGACGAAACTGCGTAATGCAGAGAAAACGGCAGAGCTGTTGCGGGAGAAGCTAGCCGGTTTAGAGTCGGCAAATGAAGAAGCTAATAACCTTTCTAGCATGCTGCATTCTGATAATGTAAGACTAGAGCATGATGTTGCTTTCCTTAAGGCTGTTTTGGAAGAAACACAGAAGGTAAATTTTCATCCTTGCCAATCATTTTCCAATATTTAAGAAACTAAATGTCACTGTGTTTAAGTCTACAGTTGGGACTATTTTATCAAACTACCTCCCAAAGAAGGGTTATTTGCTGCAATTTTCTCATTTTTTTCATGAGAAAGACAAAAAAGTTTGATTTGAATCTTGAAATTTTCCACAGGAACTGCATTCTACAAGGGGAGCCCTTGCAAATGAAAGAGCAAGAGCTTTCCAGCTACAGGTATGTTCACTGTTGAACTCTTTTTTTTTGAAAATATAACACAAAAACAAACAGAAGCCCTTACAACACTGATTGTTCTTTTGTACATTTCGTCACGTATCTCATAGTATACATCAGTAACAATAATAGTAATAATAAGCTTGATTCGAAAGATTTTGCTGTATTTAGCTAATTGGTCTTATTTGGGTATCCATTTGTTGGTAGGAAAATTTATCAAAGCAAGTTAGGGCACAAGTTATAGAAACTGTAAAACAATTGCTAAGTTTCAATGTCAATCCAAATTGCAGGTTGAAGTATTCCAACACAAGCAAAGACTGCAATCAAGGGAAAACAAAGCACCAGCACCCAGGAAACCTTTCTAGGTACAGCACTATAGCTTAGTTCCTGATGATGTTTAACTTTCATAAGTGAACATCTTCTTGGATGTTGACAATTTGATCAGAATTCATTGTATATTTTAATAAAATGTACTTATTTCTTTTGATTTCGAAAAGGGCATATTTTGTAATGTATAATTTTATGCCCACGTAGTTATATTTTTTATTTTTCATTTTTCATGATAAGAAAAGTAAACTAATATGCCCTGAATTGCCAAAAACAACTACAAGTTTACAACAATTGAATGTGATTGGATTCCATAAATATATCATAAACTTACATGGGTAATGTTACACTGAGTTAATTCTATGCAAGGATTGCTCATCGTCATTGCAATGTATCTTCACTCATAGAAATTCGGTTTCTTCCGGGTCCCCTTCTCCATCATCAACTTCATTGTCTTCATCTTCTTCAGGTGCATCCGGATCCACACCCTAAAACGAATACGACATTGGCTAATTCAGATGTTACACTGAGTTAATTCTATGCAAGGATTATATTTTATCAGAGAGACAAGTAGCTAAACCTTCATCTGTTTCTCCAATCGTTCTAACCCCTTACTCGCAGCTTCGCTTTGTGAATTTATCCTGAAAAGCGTAAAAGAATCAAAAGTAAGAAAAGAACAATTGCAGAGATTGGGACAGTTATGTGAGTCAAGGTACTTGAGCTCGTTTACTTTTTAAACCAAATGAATATGAACACGTTTTAAAGCTCGAGTAAAATTTGCGCTAGGTTCGTTTGGTTTACATCCAGGCTCGGCTCATATGACGGGCTTAGTTGTCATTTATCGAACGGCAAGCAAACAAGGAGATAATGGCATAATAGAGCTAAAGATTTACCTCAATGCAGCCTGATAATGGGAAAGTGCCTCCTGCAACATATTTGTGGCAGCAAAAACTTGTGCAAGTTTGACGTGAAGAGAATCGTCAGCCCAATCTTTGAGATATCGCTCAAGAAGTGATATGGCATCACTGTTTCGGCTCTCCATAACATGGAGCTCGGCAAGGGCGAGTGCAGCCCCGAGATACCCAGGTTCCAACCTGAGGGCAGATTCATAAAACTTCTTTGCCTGTCACAAACGACGGTCAGACCCGAAGTAAAGTCATGCCTGTCTAAGTTATGCCTGTGTCTAAGTTTTATCAGCCAGCTATATCCGGAAAGAAAGAGAGGGGAAAAAAGAAAAAAAAAAAAAAAAAAAAA
>BSUD01000005.1:149495797-149638487 GCA_033239045.1 Fagopyrum esculentum
AAAAAAAAAAAAAAAAAAAAAAAAAAAAAAGTAGCTGCTATGTAAAAGTTCGTTGCCAAACAAACCCTGTCGATAAGTGATGTGATCGAATGAAAATTTGAAATTTTATGAAAAGAGATTACCTTCTCTCTCCCACTAGTACTACTAGCATGCACATCTCCAACTAATTTTAAAGCCTTGGCAGATTGAGGCATTGCCTTCATAGCCTCTCTAGCAGCATACAAGGCCTCTTTTACCTTAGACAGTGCCAAATACGAGCGGACTAGACCTGAGAGTACATCGGATATTATCAAACAAGAAGAAATGAACTAAGCTATCTTTAACTCTAGTAACAAATTACACCTTGATAGGAGCGAAGATCCGGTCTCAACTCTTGAGCCGTTCTGAAGGCCATTACAGCTGCTTCTGGTCGATTCATTGATAAATATAGGTTACCCTGGATCATTATAACATGATAAGATAAATTTCATATTCAAGATTCATTAGAACATAGAATATGATTCATTGAGATTTTCCTTGAAACATATGTCACAATACCTTCATGATGTAACCGGGTACATGCCTTTCATCAATTCGGATGCTCTGAATCCAAGGTAAAAGTAACTGTGTGAGATTCATGAAGAATATAATGCTGAAAAAGAGCAAAAAAATCAATGAAACACGTACAAACCTTCTCAGCGTACGATAGGGCTCCCCTCTCATCTTTTCTTTCCCACAACGCAGACAAGGCGACAAATACTTCTGGTCTTGCCGGATCAGTACTCAGCAAATCATGCACCAACTTGGTCAGCTTTACATGATCAGACTTCATCTTTAGAAGCATTGCATACTCATCCATATATGTAATCACATGTGGATCAATACTCCGAGCCTGGAAGAAAAAAATAAGTCACGTACATCAGAGTATCTGAAGTATCAGTATCATTGGCTCATTGCACCATCAAGCAATGCTAACTTACCTTTTCAAAATTCATAATGGCTTCATCATTCTTTCCGATTACAGCCTCAACCTTCAGACAGTAATACAGCAAGTGTGAGTAGGCCCATATTTGACGATCATTTACCAAAAAAGGTATGGAAAAGAATTTACACAGGAGTTAGGATAAAGTCAAGAAGCAATCGCAAGCATAAATAAATAGTTCCTACTAACCTTCGCCATTTCTAGTAGTACATGTACATTATTTGGAAAACGTTGTAAAAGGTCCTTGTACAGTTCTAAACCACCTGTCAGGAAGACATTGGTAAACTTACAAAAATTAAACATGAATTAAAAATCAGCAGAGGGGACTTCGAAACTTAACAAGAGGGTAAACATCAAACCAACTTCGGCAATCATACTAGCCACTCTTTTGAATATGGGTGAGATACTTCAGAGGTAATTAGAGGGATTAAATTCACTCGATAAACTTAAGTTGTTAGGACAAAGCCTCTGGATTAGGGGGGCTTAAAACCTGACACAAGCCTGTGTTATCGCTTGAAATTAATTCTATTTAAAGAACTTGAGCTAATATGATGCAAATATTGAAGTCTAAAGCTTTTCGGAACAGAGTCTAACTCTCTACATTTTACAAAATTACAAGAAGCTGTTTAACCAGGCCAAATACATGCCCATCAAAAACCATACCTTTATAATCATTTGAAGCAATACAACATTGTGCCTCAACGTATCGCTGCAGCCAAATGACAATTCGTCAGTCCATGGCTAAAAGTCAGTTCCAGTAAAATAAATTAAGCAGAAGAAACCATTGTCAACTAGCTTGCACATATTACTCATTTTCTTTTACAAAAGAAGTGCTGGTAAATTAACATCAACTTTCTATTTCTATGCAACTTAGCCGGGCACCCGGACAAAGCAAATTGTTCATAAAGTACTTAACCTTTTAGTGATGCTAAAGTTTGCCAACAACCCACCTGTAGCCAGCGAATAGAATCAGAATTATCAGAGATAGGCCTTCCCCCTCTACTTGCTGCCTGAAATTATAAATCAAAGGAAAGGGTCAATAAGTGTGGGTAAATCATTTTTGGGGATGCATCTATCAACAAACAAAACTATTGTGCATATAATTTATTTCCTGTTAAATTTTAGCTACTTCTCACTCAGTCTTTTAACATTGAATTGTGACAAAGCCTGAAGTATATATTTGGCCCCCAGCAAAAGATTTTCAGATTTTTCACCTCAGGATTCAAACTTGATTTATTGCCCAAGCGTTGGAACATAGCTTAGTTACAAATCTTACTTGCCTAAATTCTTTTATATTTTGGACAACAAAAGTTGGAACTCAGCCAAAAAATTTAATAGAAACCCTCGCTGAGTAAACAATGGTCGGAACTCAAATTTGTGAAAAAATAGGCGAATTTAGTATATCCTTTACTTGATCATAGTTTCCTAAACAATTGAAATAACTACTTGCTAGTTTAGTGAGAAACACGAAATCATAACATGCCAATACTCACAAATTTAACAAGTAATTTCGAAAGACCAACAGTGACACCTGAAGTGTTATAACTACAGAGTCAGAAGGAATATATAGAAAAAAGAGACTGTTTTAACCCGGTGGACACTGACCAGAGACCACTAATGTTCTAGTACATCATATGGGATCTTTCTTCCAAAATACAAAAAAGGCATTATATCTGGACTGACCGGAAGACCGTCATGAATTTTAAGACTATCATCAACTTTAACAATCTAAACTATGTAAAGATGGCTTGGAAATGACCTGAGGAAACAGGGAAATGATATCTTTGGCAGAAGCTCCCAGATCAGCCAAAGCTGTTATAGCCTCAAGGATGTAAGGACAATTTCTGTAAAAAGAACACAAAAAGTGCACAAAAGTTGGTTACATAAGAACTACTAAACAAATGAAGGAATATCTTATTTTCACCCATTGCACAAACTTCAACAAGGATGTCATACATAGTTCAGGCCCTTTATAACTAAATGCAGAACATCTTGTAGAGGTTGCGCCAAACAAGAAACGATAAAATTAAAGATTTCAAGAGAGACTAATATCACTAGTTTTTATTCTGTAGAAGGTCAAACATATTAACATGATTGTCATATTCACTACAAATCTGGATGCAAAATATGAATGTCGTTATATGATGAAAACCTTTGGTTTACAAAGGGACAAACCTCAAGCACTCCTTGAAACATGCAGCTGCCGCACGGTTATGCCGTGAATCTCTATAAAGCTTTCCCATCATCAAAAACATTGGCAAAGTTCTGGCCTTGCTTTGGATCCCTTCCAACTATAAAGGTAACAAAAATGGTTTATATCTAAAGTTAAAGCAACTAAAAACCATAACCTTTTCAAGACAAGGACATGTTAATCAGAATTACAGCAACATCAGAATAAGATCCATACAACATAGGATACGCAAAATCATATTCCAGCATTAGGATGAACTATTGATGATATATCATCCAAAAATATTCTATCAAACATTTCATATTTACCATAGTCAATATCATACAAAAATTCATGATGTGCAAATTGCATAACTAGGAGGACGAAGAAAAACCTCAGCAATAGCAGCTTTGTTCTCGTTCAATGCATAATGACATGAAGCAACTTTGAATTTCACCTGTCACAGGACAAGGATTTTACAGGTAAATTTTGAATTTCAAAACTGAACTTACAGGGAAAAACAATAAAAAGACAAAGCAAGTCTACCTCATTTTCATTAATCGCGGACACATTGAGAGAACTTGGAGATGAAGGCCTGTTCAATTTGGTTAAGGAACTTCTCAATGATGTACTTTGTTTGGGCAGAATCTTGCAGAGTTGCAGGGCTTGTTTGTAAGAGTGCTGTAAGAAAGACAAACATTTGAGACAAAATTTAAGACACTATATCATAAACTTCAATTTATCAAACTAATTGTGCTTCCAGCTTCTATCATATGCTCAAGTGCACATTTGAATAAAGTAAAAAGAATGCAACAATGATACTCTAGCTGCTATCAAATTAAACAGTAACCAGCCCAAAAAGATAAAGTATCCCTGGGCAAAAACTAATTTTAAATTTTATCTTCACCTTGCGAACCTTTTGCATCACACATCTAAAAGCACTGGATAGAGTGTAGCAAATCTAGCCTGCCATATCTCCCTTTGATAACAAAACACCATCCACCAATTAACAGCTCATAAATATTTTCCTCCATGAAGAGACATCATTCTTAAAACTAAAGGGTACATTGAGGAATTAACCTGATAACTGCACCAGGCTGATAAGCTCCTATCAAAATCACTCATACAGGAAAATCAAAACACTATGATTCATGGCATTCCCTTGAGCAACCGTGAGTATATTTTAGCTGATAAGTGAACAATCAAAAACACGCTTTGCTACACACAACCTAAGACAGTATCTGAAAGCAACCATGTCTCACACTCGAAAATTGTATACCTAAAATTAAATCAAAATACGCAAAAACATGAGAACTTTGTGGTGGTAGCGTAACGTATAGTACTTACAATGGCTCTCTTGAATTCTCTTTCCTTACACAACGCGTCGCCAAGAAGCACCTTCACAAATACAAAAACAAAACTTCGGAAACGTCGCAAATGAACTAAACCTCCAAATTCGAACTGATTCTAGTAAGAGTAGAATTCGGCTGAGGGAGAAACAATCACCAAGCTTTCGGCCTTGAGGCTAGGGTTGGTATCGGAAACAACAGTAGGCGACGACACAAGAAAACAACCCTGGAAATGAAAAAAAAAACAAGATTTCAATCGAAACTTGAAATCGTCAAACAAAAACCCTAGAGAATTAAGCAAGGCGAGAGAGCGAGAAAGTACGAGGAGTTCAGCGGAGGTGTGGAGGCCATAATCGAGAAGAGCGGTGATCTGGTCTTTCGGAACCTCCATTAATCTCCTTCGAATTGGGAATTTCAACAGCCAAAAGTTGTGCTTTGCTTTGTTTTTGGCAAATATTTGAAGAACTGAACCGTACCTGAAGAAGAGGGAGGGAGACTGACTTTTGAGACTTTCACTTGAAAATTTAAGTCAAATATGTCATCAACAATCTCTTTTCATAACACATCATCATGGAAATAAAATGTTGTATAAATCTAACAATCAAAGTATCCACATCATAGATAAGAAAATCTAAGAAATTATACCTAAATTTAGACTTAACAATTATACGAGGAAAAATACTCATACCGGTTATACCGGTAGATTACGTAACATTTTAGGATATTAAGTTGCCTTTATTATATTTATATTTCAGATGCGTACTAAAGAAAGTAACCCAAATTTAAACTTAACAATTATACGAAATAGAATACTCATACCGATTATACCGGTAGTAGGGGTGAGCAAAAAGATCCGATCCGACTAGTCCGATCCGCCAATCCGAAGATCCGATCCGAAAAAATCCGAATCCGAAGATATCCGGCAATTGATGATCCGAGTCTTATCCGATCCGGGCATTTTTTTCGGATCATCGGATCGGATAAGGATCGGACTTTAGAGGAAAAAGTCGGATCGGATCGGACATATCCGACTAGTCCAATAATAAATGTCTGGATCGGATCGGATATCCGGATCGGATCTTCGGATCGGATATCCGTCCGGATAAAATTGTCGGATATCCGAGTATTGTCGGGTCGGATTCGGATCGGACTTTTTAGAGTTTGTCGGATCGGATCGGATCGGATCGGATATCCGGAAATGCTCAGCCCTAACCGGTAGATTACGTGACATTTTAGGATATTAAGTTGCCTTTATTATATTTATGTTTCAGATGCGTACTAAAAAACAAAAATACAAAATGATTAATATCAACAATCCACGCAGTAGTTTTATACGTTGTTATTAAACTTGTTATCGGGAGGTACGAGGGTATAAATTGTAACACGAGAGTTGAACGAGAATCCACAACTTGTTATCAGGAGGTACGAGGGTAAAAATTATACGAAAATTTGAACTATTTATTTGTGATATGAATCTTGATATTTCTAGTTAGTTTATATTTTAGCATAAATTAGTTGATTAATAAATTTAAATTACCCTATTTTTTATTTTTCCGTCTTATTTGTAATATTTGAATATAAAATATAAAATCATTTGTGAGGTGTTTATTAATGGGCCGGGCTTGGCGTAGACCAAAGTTTAGCTCAATACTATAGCCCATTGGGCCAGATACTCGCCCCATTGGGCCAGGCTTGGATTTATACATAAATTTGCATAGTCCTCTTCATGTTGTATATATGTCAATTTTCAAGGCAGAAGTCTTAAGACATTTGAATTTCATTTTAAAATTAATTAACAACATATTAAGTAAACCATATATCTCATCCAAAAAATGTAAAGCTATAAAAATGGAGTCAAATGACGGAGAAGAAACCACGGCCGACTAGACGATTAGGCGAAAAGATAACATAAATATTACCTTATTTGGTTAGGTTTACAGTTTAGGTAACTTAAACCTGAACCGCCAGTTTGAGTCAAAAAAAATTAAAAAAAAAAGTGTCCAAATTGTCGGCTTAAACCGGTGACTGCCGTTTGGGCAAATCAATAAACCTAAACCGTCAGGGTTTGGGTGGATCGACAGTTTAGTTCAAATCGAACTCATGTCGAGTTTTCACAATCTTTACGTTAAACATCTAACTAACGTGTCGTCATTATACAAATGTTGTGTGTTAGGTAACTAGTGATCGTATTAGATACTCTTCGGTAAGCTTAATCAACGACTGATTTTGATTACTCTTTGACTAATCTCAGTGGAGGCAAGGAACAAAGTTGCGCCCTTTCTGCCCTGAAACAAGGGAAACCCAAATCACAAATTTTGGACTATTCAAAGTTTAAATTTAACCAAATAACCAAGAAAAAAAAATTATAACAATCAAAATCATATCAAATCTCAGCCGTCAAAAACCCATCAATCATAAACCAACCTTCCACATAATACTATATTCCTCTTTGACTGAGATTCTTCCCTGTTCCTCATACGTGGGGCCACATTCCCGCATTTCTCTCAAACAGTCAACACTGAGTATCAAATCTCAGTCGTACATCTAACCTCGTACGCATCACAGTACTGTATAGTAACCTCTCCTGCTCGATCAACGACTGTAAATTAGACACGTAGTCTAGTCCGTACATTCTGCCAAGTCAGCTCCTTAGCGTAATTAAGGGTGACACTGGACACGTATCTGAAGTGGGAGCTTCTGTTGATGACGTGGACTGAAGGAACGTCTACGTGTCAGGATTTGTCAGCACAGTGGAGTTATGACTGCGTGGCTAGGTTTGATTGGCTGTTGGATATATGCGACGGGGATGAGATTTTTACAGGCACGTGGAACCCGGATTTGGTGTTGGGATCCGATCGGATTCGTACTCGGTTCGGATTTTTTTAGTGAAATTAAATAGAAAATCATTATTTTGTTTTTTTGCTCTTGTAGTACTTCACCCAGTCAGAAGATCGTAGCTTTGAGGTTTTACTTTTTTACAAATCGTAATTTATGCTAAGATTTGCATTGCATTAAGAATAGATTGCTTAAATGTTCTGTGAGAAAGTTATGAGATTCAAAATTAAGTATTTGTTTGTGGCGGATTGAGTCTAACGTGTATGATGTATGTCTAATGATGTGTGAAGTTGATCTATCGGAATTTCTCATGTTATTGGAGTTGTTCTAGAGGTGGGTCGCAAACCTAAACCGTCAAAATACAAACCGGCGGTTTAGGAACCTAAACCGCCGGTTTGGTCGGCGGTTTAGCCGGTTTATTTAAAAAAAAAAAAAAATTGAAAAACTGGACCAAACCGGCGGTTAAACCTAAACCCCAAACCGCCGGTTCAACCAAACCGGCAAACCTAAACCGCCGGTTTGGTCAAACCGGCGGTTTGCGCCGGTTCACAAACCGGCGGTTCGGCGGTTTGGTTTGAACCGGCCCCATCTCTAAGTTGTTCGATAAATTGCAAGCTCGGGCTTTAGTATATAAATTCGGTAAATTATTTTTCTTATTGTCAATTGATAATGATCAAACTTAATAGTGAGCTCGGATCTAACGCATATGATGCGAGTATACGAACATGTGGACCCCACGACATCTTGAGCCAGATTTTCACATGTATTTCAATAATGTACCTCATAATTTTTTTTATAATGAAAAACGGTTTGAAATATTGGACAAAACGTTGTCTAATGGATCGTTAGCTTTTTGACTAAATTGAAGAATAATTTTTATTCATAAATTAATATTTGTTATATGGGTCGTTGACCTACTCATCTTGATTATCGAATAAGGTGATTGGGTTGAGAAGTTGTATAAATAGAGTTTAATAAAAAGGGAATGAAGATTAAACAAATCATACATTTCTTATTTAATATTCGTTTTATGAGTCGTTGACCTACCATTTTATGGGTCGATGACATACTCCTCGATTATCAAATAAGTATAATATTTTGAGAATTTGTATAAATAGAGGATTTTAGATTAATTTTGGTTTATATCACCAACTTTCAAATTATTTCTTAACAAATACTCGTGCAAGTTACTCGATACAAACTATATCATAAAATATGCTATTGGAGTTACTTACTAATTGGGGAGACATTTTACTATATTGTTATACAGTGATGTTCATTCACTATTGAATCGTTGTCACAATACGTCCAATCCTTAATATGTTTGATTTTGTTTTGTATTTTTTGTTCATGTGTTTTTTTTTACTTCTTTTTTTTTGACAATATTTTATGGATTTAAAAGGGCAATCAAATAAAAATTATCCTAATTATATTTATTTAAATAAAATGGGATTCCCAATAAACGAATAAAAGTATCGCTATCATTAAGGGCAAAAAAGTTACATTTTTCAACATTAACGTCTAAGACTAGCCTAGTTCAATTGCATTTTGATTTCCTTAGAAGAAAAATGACAAAAGTAAATGAACATTTAAAAACTAATTAAAAAAAGGATTTTTCCGTTTGGTGCCCCTGAGTTTTTGGCTTTTTCGGATGGTGCCCAAAGTTTTTCACGTTTCCGTTTGGTACCCCTGAGTTTTTGGCTTTTCCGGATGGTGTCCAAAGTTTTTCACGTTTCCGTTTGGTACCCCTGAGGTTTCGGCTTTTCCGGATGGTACCCTTATTTCTTATTATATGTCTAAAATAATGTTTCTTATATTAAATTTATAAAAAAAAAAATAGGGGGAAAGATTATAACAATTTTATATTATAAAATTTGAAGACAAGTATATTTTAATTAAACAAATTTAATCAACTATTAATAAATTATGAAAATTTTTAAAATATAAGGTTCTTACATATTATTATATGATTTTTAATATAATTATTACTAATTGATTCTTTATCAAATTTTGCATCAAAACGTGAAATTTTTTTATGTTTTATAGATAATAATTTTTATAAAAAAACTTTCCCTATTTTTTTTTATAAATTTAATATAAGAAACGTTATTTTTGCATCAAAACATGATTTTTATACAATTTTTTTTTATCATATTTGTTAAAATAATTTTTATGTTTTATTTATATGATATATGAAATAAATCATTGATAAATGTATAACGCAAAATATTCAAATTGGACATTCGGTTTTTCAAAAAAAATTAATAATTATTGATAAATGTCCGTTTTGAATACTATTTCCACTTTTCAAAATGAAAAAAAAAATAAAAAAATCCTACTTAAATTTTAATAAAACTGTTAAAATGTACATACAAAACTCATTTTTTTTTATAAAAATTATTCTGTATAAATATTTTTTTTTTCATATTTTGATGCAAAACATGATAAATTATCAAATAGTAATAAACATATTAAAAATCATAAAATAATATGTAAAATCTTATATTTTAAGAAATATCATAATTTATTAATAGTTGATTAAATTGGTTTAACTAAAATATATTTGTCTTCAAAATTTATATAATATAAAGTTGTTATCAATTTTTTTTATAAATATAATATAAGAAACGTTATTTTAGACAAATAATAAGAAATAAGGGTACCATCCGGAAAAACCAAAATCTCAGGGGTACCAAGCGGAAACGTGAAAAACTTTGGACACCATCCGGAAAAGCCAAAAACTTAGGGGTACCAAACGGAAACGTGAAAAACTTTGGGCACCATCCGGAAAAGCCAAAAACTCAGGGGCACCAAACGGAAAAATCCTTAAAAAAATTAAAAGTAATAGAGTTTAAGATACAAATTTTGAACCTTTAGTGATGAAAATGACCCGTGACGTCTCATTTCACATTACTTACATACAATTAGTTAAGCTTTTTTAAAATATTATTGAAGGATATGAAAAATATCAAAAGGCTAAAACACGCATATAAAAATCCGCATAATATATATGATCGGTGCGAGTTAAACATTATCGTAATAACACCGTCGAAAAGTCATCAAAACAAAATACGACCCAAATACAATATCTATTAAAATACAATGTTTATCGTATATAAACTATTTAGTTGACAACAGATATCGAGACACACGAGTGTTTTATAGATAAACATCTCATTTTATACAAACGGATATTTATCTAATAGTTATACATATTGGTATGAATATTAATTTTTAAAATTTATAGATAAACACCCTTTTGGATCGTAAAACCAACCTTATGGAATATAAACTCACTCTTAGACCCACCATTATCAAGACTCTTAGCGACCCTTCTAATACACTTCAAAAAGTCAATGGCATCTTTTTCAAGCTCACCAAAGGTAGAGAACGCAAAAGCCATGTAGTTATAAAATTTTGCCGCACAAGCGTCTCCATCTTTCTCTCTTTCTGGTCCGTCGCTTGAAGGATCGCTTTTCCGGACACAAAAGAGTCATACGAAATAGATGTGAAAGGAGAGGCACCCACCATGTCGGCGCAATTGTCTCTACCTTTATCCCACCGATAAACCAATATGATGGTTATATTCATACTTGTGTGTGGCTTTTTTTCGAACCTTGACACCGGCTTTGTAGCAAATGTGTGTCAAAACGTCATGAACCATGTTGTGCCTATGCTTAGTCCCAAGGTCACGACTGCAATGGAGAGCATGATCCCCAAACGGATCCATCTTATCAGTTTCACAATCGGGACAAGTGTTGAAACCTTCTAACATGGGAATAGAGAGATGATATTGAAGGACGTACAACACGGTATTGGTCAGAGAAAGGCCCTCGATGGGAGCGGACAACAGAAAATCTTGAGATCTTTCCCCCTCACAACCTACAAGATGTAAACCTGTATAGGAGTTGGATGGAACATGTATAGGAGTTGGATGGAACATAACCATCATATTGTTATCAATGAATTTAAAGTATCGATCCGCCAAAATAGTCATGTATTTTTGGGGGGCGGGGGATACAAACAAACCATCGATGTTAGAACCAATAAGGGTAGCATAACTCGCGATGGATTGGGAGAGAACACTATCAAAGCAAGGGAAGGGAAGAACACTACTCCCCGAACAGTTCTCAACCGACTGCTTCCGGTTGGCAAAACAACCCAAGATAGAGGACTGAAGCTCATGAGACTGAAGTCATTAGGCAATGAAAGCAAAGAAACTAGTATTGTGCGCCGAAAAGACACCCAAACTCCAAGGATGTGAGCCCCAACTTGCTAGTCGACTCACATTCAACTTCGTAAAATCTGTTTGTTCTATGTTTCTTAATAATAGTAATAATAATCCATACCCATATGACATATTTATGGTTATATAATATATCTTTTTATCCGATAAATATTGGATATAATAACCTATATATATTAATGAAAATGTAATCCAACATTCTACATATATATTAACCTATATTACAATATATCTTACATTTCATTGAAATAAAAAAAAAAAGTGATTATGCTTCTTAAAAAACATCATCTCATGTCGTCAAAGTCAAAGTCCATCGAAGAACAATTCTATCTTTCCCCTCAAATTCCGGATATTCTTCAAAATAATCAACAATTAAACCATTAAGTGACATTTTTAATATTTTTTTTATATATTTCCAAACCTTTTTATTTCATAAAATGATGGTAATAATTCCAATATGCCCCCATAAATTAAGATTTAAATATTGTATAATCTCATTTAAAAAGCAAAAAAAATAGGCCCCCTACCCACATCAAGAATTTTGGTCCCTTTTAACACATAATTATTAATAAATTGTCAATTTTTAAGCTCTTTTTGTTCCATAAAATTGGATTCCTCACATCTTTTCATAAAAATGAACTCTTCCTTGACTGTCCCAATTGCCTTTCCAACACCTCAACATATTATTGGCTTCAAAAAATAATACACTTTAGCACGATTACACGTGTTTACCCTTAAACTATGTGTAGAGTATAAATGAAAATAAAAGTTAAGAAAATATTAAAAAATAAGTATTTTTCATATATAAAAAAACATTTAGGGTTTTATTTGAGTGATTAAGTAAATAGTTTTGCTAAGCCAATTTAATCTCATATTTGATCTATTACTTTTCGAGAACTTTACCGGTGCAACTATTACGACTCGTTTATTGTAGATGGGAATCAGAACTCGAAAAAAAAATGAGGAATGACCTAGTTTGGTTCTTGAAATATAATATTTTGTTAAGGTTATAATTAAAGATCTAGGTAGAAAAAAACATTGATTTGATAAATTAATTGTTGACGTGATAGTTTGTTATAATAATCCAATGACATAAAACATTATATTTGAAAAATAAGTTTGAATGACTCAAACACATGAATAAAAATAATAATCAAGAAGTATAAAAAGAAAAAAAATGTAAAACACTCATTTTTCTAAAATCGCCCACCCGGTACATTTTTGTTCACAAATACGTGAATAAGTTTGAGTGCTTTCGAAACTGATTATCGGTTCTCATAAAATCGTATCAAGTGAACCCTAACATTAATAAGATATTTTTCTATTCACTAAGATCTATTTTCATACCAATACTCAGTTGGTCTAGTGGTTGTGGTGATAGACTCCTTAAGTGTTGATTCGAGTTCGAATCCTCCTGGAAACATGTATGGAAAAATTGGTAATGGGAGGGTATCCCCTTAGATGGGCCACTAACTTACCTACCCTATCCGAACCGAAAACGTACCATTTCAAAAAATAAAAAAATCTATTTCCATGGAATATATTGGTTGGAGATTTTTACTACAATAGTTATTTCCATGGAATATATTGGTTGGAGATTTTTACTACAATAGTAATGTTAATTTGGGCAAATAGCAAAATGTAAACCCTAATTGTGAAATAATCCTAAATCTTAAAAAGTAATATAAAACTAACAAGGGTGAGTAGTCTTGTAATTATAACATATAAATCACTATTATAAATCACATGTTACAAATTAATTTCCACTTAAACATTAGTAATTAAAAATACCATCTTTATAGTATTGAGAATAAACCCAAATCATATTATAATAATTTTTTTTTTTTTTGCAACTTTACAAAAATAATTTTATTTTCACTTTCACCTTCAAATTTAAAAGAAGTAATGTTGACAACAATGCTATGAATGTGTCTATAAAATCATTAGTGGATGAGTCAAGAGTCAAGGTTATAGGTATAGGCATTCTTAAAAGGCTTTAAAAGAAAAAAAAAATACTTATAAAATTATATAATTTATGATATCCAACCTTTTAATAGCTGCACCCATGTGCATCCCTCAATTTTGTCACTTTCTTTTTTAAGAAAAATATATTTATAAAAATTTAATATGTTTCACTTTTTTCAAACATATATTATTACTAATATTTATTAATTGTGAATTAGGTGCAATTATGCAATATGGAGGCATACCAAACAAAATTGGCTAATGAATTAGTATGAGGATGTGTAAATACAATTTCTTTGATTTGTTGAGTGTGGGTTTTCCTTCAAAAATCTTAATTTAAATTTTAATATATATATATATAAAATAATAATAATAATAATAATATTTTTTGAAAATCGAGTGAGAACACTTTAAAAAAAAAGTTAAAATGTAATATTATGAGTCATAATTTTTTTTATAATGAAAAGCAGTTATGATGTTGAATTACTTTCTCGAAGTAGTTCCATATTTCAACCAAAATACGGATGTTAAACTTAAATTTATGATCGTCAAAAAATTGGTGTGGATTATCGAGTGTCTGAGGCAAGTCAAGCACACAATTAATTTTTCTATAAATATGTTTGTTACGAACTTTGTTATAGTAAAAAAAAATTCAATATGAAGAATCACGATCAACCTGAGGGCACCTCCGCTCCCCTTAGAGGTCCCAAATAACACTAAGGTTGTTGCCTTCGACTTTTACCTTCTTATTTTGCAATGTAGAAACCTAAGCCTTCTAAATTAGGGTGTGATTTTGTATTGTAACTTTTAACGCAATAGTCTAAAAGATAGGTTCATAAAAGCACCAGTTTTCGTTAAAAATAACAAATTTCAATAGATCAATATAACATGGGATTTCATACTTCCGTCTCATCATATACACAACTTCCATCTCACTGCATAAGCTCCATGAAATTTCACATTAAAAATCATTTAAATATACACCAAACATTTTATATCTTTATAATAATTTTGGATAATTCTTCCAAAATTATTTCATTATATATATATAGTACAAATTAATGTTCTTTTTATTTTACTTAATTTGTATATTTTGTGAGTTTATATGTTACATATGGTTCATAAACTACTACTATTAATACTTGTAAACAAATATCATAGTGGATTAGGGAAGTATTTAAAACTAATGGACATTTTCAATTAGCACTAATAAAAGATATGATTAGTTCATGTTATTCCCAATGCAATCTCATGATCAAGCATGTGAAGCCCAAATAAAAAGAGGATAAAATTTATTTTCAGGTGATATTGAAACTATATAATATATTTAAATTATTGAAATGAAAATAATATTATTATTTAGTGTCTCCACTCTAATTAAGCAACTTGTTATATAGCCCTCTAGCTAGCTTAATTAGCACTAATTACTAGTGTACATTTTGTTTTATTTTTATGATTGCCCTTTTGACTTTAGCCTCTATTTTTTCTTAATTATATTTGATAAGTATTTTTTTTTCTTAGGGAGACAACTATCCCTCCTCCTTAGCTAGATCTTGTAATTTTCAAGAAGAGTTTTGGTTTTTACTAGAAGGAGAATAAATAATATAATCATAATTCAAATTCAATACTTAGTTCATGCATATATCTCATAATACACAATCATTGCACTTGACCAAATGATTTTGTTTCACTTATTGGATCATATATTAACTATGATAATATATCCACAATTTTTATTATATATTTAATGAAATTATATTATTACATATGCATATAATACTCATAAAATGAATTAAAATTTTATCTTAAAGTTAATTGATAATATTATTTAATAATTTACATTGCACCTCCCAAAAATAAACACTATAAAATGATAGTCATTAACTTTTGTTCATAATTAAAAAAATATTATGCTAAAAAATAAAATAAACGACTAACATTAAAAAAATAAATCCAAAAATACCAATAAAATGCATCAAATTTCTCATCACATCCTCTTCACAAGAAGTCTTTTCACCGGATCTAAAATCCATATATATATATATATATATATATATATATATATATATATATATATATATATATATATATATATATATATATATATATATATATATATATATATATGGTTCATACGAGAACAACTTTATCGTGTAATCATGAAAATAATCTCAGACCGTCGGACGGTGAGTATTAAGGGTCGAGATATAGGGCAGATATCATAATTATTAGATAAGTAATATTTAGAAACTAATAATAAGTACGAATAATGCATTAAACGATATGACACATTCGTACCAAAACTAATAATAACTACGAATTGTTCTAATCATTACACGATAAGTTCTATTCTCATATATCTATACTCTCTATATTGGGATGAAGCAAGGCCTAATCAATCATCATTATAACCTATAAGCAATAGTTTTCCACATACACCAAAATAAAAATAATAATAATGGTGTTGGTAACACCTTCATCAAACCCAAAACAATGCTTGATTATAAAATCAAGCAACAATAAAGTAAACTTAGATTAAGTATGTGTTTAAGCATTGACATTACCATTAACACATAGTATATATATATATATATATATATATATATATATATATATATATATATATATATATATATATATATATATATATATATATATATATATATATATATATATATATATATATATCTTAAAACTTACCTCATCCACGTGATCTCATGAAAATCAAAAGAAAAAACAAGAGAAATAAAGACAAACAAAACATGGCAAAAACATTGACTTTCATGAGCCACTTATTGGAGTTTGTTTTTGCTCTTCTATGTCGAGAATGTGATTTTTATTTATCCTATTTTGTCTTCATTTAAAAAGGACATGCAGAAAAGGTTATTTCTTGCAATATTTATGAAATATAAACCTAGTTTCAGAAATAAATAAACTCAACTGCTCCCTTTGAAACTACAAGAATCAAACAAGGAGCACTTGAGTAAGAATTAAAATTTCATAAGCTTGAATTTGCAAAAAATCCGGGTAATACATGTGGTAATTAGGTACTGGCTTTATGTGAAAATAATGATTATCATTCTAAATGCTAAATAAAGGGACATTTATAGAAAATAATAATTAAGATAATATGGAAATATTGCGAAAATAACACTAAATTAAGGGCCCGTTTGGTTTCAATTCTGGAAACGGAAACGGAATGAAAACGAATTTAGTTCATATGTATATCCTTATTCATGAAATTTTATGGAATCATTCCTTGTGGTTTCATGCGAAATGCACTTGCTTCCTCGCATTTTGTTTTCCTATAGGGTATCAAAAGTAATCAAATTCTACTCCAATTACTTCAAACCACAATTCCTTCAAACCATAAGGAATGATTCCAAAAACTTTCATGAACAAGAGTATACGTATGGACTAGATTCGTTTTTATTCCGTTTTCGATTCCGGAGTTCAAACCAAACGAGACCTAAGTGTTTGAGAGTATCTAGGAGACCACAATACAAAGTTGTACTCGTTTCTTTTGTTTGTACATTTTATCTTCATTTTTTTTCTCTTCATTTCACTCACGAGTCATGGTGACTTATTTTTTTTGAGACTTTATATCTATGCCTTTTTATAATACCTAATTACCACATGTATTGGTGTGTAGTTTAAAAAATTATAATTTTTATAATTTATTGGTGTGTAGTGTAATAAAGGGGCTTGATATATATATATACGATGCTCAAATTACATGTTGCCAACAAAACTCGCAAGGTGTCGGCGCCTTTTCTCCCAAAAAAAGGTTCCGTGTTGATTTACAAATTTTTTGAAGGCATTGAAAAAACCACTTAAATAACTCCCTCAATTTATAGAGGAAGTTTATGAGCTTGAAGTGAATGATTGAGGATGAGATTTATAGAAAAATTTCAACCGCATTGAGAAAATTTTACAAAGCCGGCTACGAAAATTTGTTGAATAATCATTTTTAACAGATTAACTGAATTTATTTATAAATTTTTTTTTGAAAAAATTGAGTTAAATAGACTCTTTTTTTATAGGTTTTTATTTTGTTAACTCCTCTAATTTTACCCTATATATAATTCTCCCTAATGAAAAAATTGAGCTAAATAGGAGTATATTTGCAAAATGAGTTTATGCTACGAACATTCAAATAGTAGTAAAAGACCTAATTAGTCATTTTACTTTTTTTTTTTTTTCAATTTAGGCGCCGACGCACACCAACATATTGCAATTTTATTTTTATTTAAATAAAACGAAGACCGTCTATATAATTTTTTTTTAATAATATACCATATCCATAATTTTCATCATCATAAGTCCCAAAAACAACATAAATCACCATCATTGAACTCACCTTTTAACTTGTCCATCAAACCATATGTTGAACTTATATTCCATGTTGTTTTCTTTTCTTAACTAGTCTTCACACTTCAGTCTTCATGATATTATTCCTGAATTATTAAAAAGCTGCAGTCTGGAGAACCCTATAATTGAGGGAGTTGTTCAAGAAGACATTTTAACACAAATTCTGTAGAATTACACTAAGAATTTATTTGAAAGTGACTTGCTAGCTGAACCCTAAAAAGAAAATCAGAAAAACAAAACAAAGTATATATATATATAGTCTGAAGTCTAAACACTATTCATCAGTGAGTCTCCAATTTTAACTGAGTTTGATTTGAACTCAAAAGAAGTTATTATTAGTATGTACTTTCAAAAGTATTAAAAAAACACAATAATAATTCTAATGTTTTAAAAATACACCAAAAAACCCTTTGAAAGTGGGTAGAAAAAGTTGTCAAAGAAGGGTTTTTGGTCTTCCAATGAATGACATCTTCATCTTGTCCTTTTTTCCTCACCCCACACATCAAACTTTGTCTTTAAAAGCCCCAAAACCCTCACTTTCCTAACACACACAAACTCCATAGAAGCTTCAAAAATGTCTCCTCCAAAAGCCACAGAAAAAGCCTTCAACACCATTGAGCTTGGTTGCCCACAAACTGAAATCACCATGGCAATGGGGATGGAGTTCCCCCTAATCCTCCAAAGAAACACGGCGGTCTCGCAACCGAGTGAGCGGCGAGGAAGGCGAAAGGCGGCTGAACCGGGTCGGTTCCTCGGAGTCCGAAGACGGCCTTGGGGAAGATATGCAGCTGAGATTAGAGATCCAACTACAAAGGAAAGACATTGGTTGGGTACTTTTGATACTGCACATGAAGCTGCTTTAGCTTATGATAGAGCTGCTTTGTCTATGAAAGGAACTCAAGCTAGAACAAACTTCATTTATGCTGACCCAAATACTAATTTTCACTCTTTTCTTACACCTTTTGATCTCCAAACCCTAATTCCTCCTCAGTTTCTTCAGCAAAACCCTAATCCTCCTCCTCCTCCCCCTCCTCCTTCAAACCCTAATCGACCCATTAATCAGATTAGTCAAGAGAGTAATATGTTTAACGTAGGATTAGGGTTTCCAAGTGTTCAGTCAGATACTACTGAAACTTCTAGAGAAACTTCTTCTTCATACGAATCAGTCAATCATGATTTGATCTTCTCAACTTCGTCTGATTCATCTTCTAACTCTGGATATCTTGGTTGCATTGTGCCTGAAAGTTGTCTTAGACCACCTCCTAAAGAAATCAATGGCGACCATACCATTACTACTGCTGTCACTGCAAAAAATCATGATAAAAATGTGTTTCTACCGGCTGATGAAATGATGACGTCATGCGGATACCCGGGCTTCGATCTTCCATTTGTTGATGAAGATCAGTACTTTGGTTGCGGTGGCCAATCATGGGGCGGGTTTGAATCCGGATCTGAATTGATCAGTTCGGATCCTACTGGAGCTTGGTATCCAATGGCGGATATGTATGATATGAGTGTTTCATCTTCTTATACAAGCGATCATGTGGGTGATTTCGGTTACCCGTTGTTTTGAAGTGGAGCAATGAATGCAGATTTGCAGGTTTCTTGGGCTGCAAGATTAGAGATCTGTTAAGGGGTTTTAAGTGAGTGGTTATTTTGTCTTTGTAGTAATATGTAAAATGCAAAGGAAGGTGATCTTGAAGCATGCATGCATGCATGATTTGAATATGTTCCTCGTTAATCAATATTCAATAATATATGTAGTTAGTAGTTTTGTCCATGCAATTATCGTGCACAAATCCCATTATTTATTGTATAAACACATAATCTTGCATTGTCTTAAGAAAACACGTACATGTGATACATTTAGAAGTGTTGTGTGTCGGGGAAGCCGACGTGCAAGGAATCGGTGATCGATTAAGAAAAATATAATATCGAATTTCGACTTAATAAAAAAAAAGGGCAACCAAATCTATTTCATTCTTGTAAAATATCACTTTATGAGAAATTTTATTGTAGTAAAGTGATTCGATTATGTATACGACCATACAAGCGTGTAGAAAATCGAGAGACCGAAAAACCCAGAGAGAAAAGCACACACCGTCTAGTCAAAGGTAAGAGGGTTCAAGTTCTACGGGTTGAGTCGTGAACTTGCGTATTTAATCACACCTTATTCGGAATATCATCCTATCGAGTTTATCATCGATTCGACGTTAAATTTCCTAACTACTAATTGGTTTTTAATAATTTTTTTTTAAAGTTGCAATCATGACTTTGAGGCATAATACGTGTGCATGTTGATTGATATAGAGCTAGATTTCCTCGTTTTCACTTGTCAAGTGCAATCATGCCTAACCAAACATGTCATTAGTGATCATATGTGTCTATGAGCCGTACGTGCATATTCAAAATTTCATGCATGTTAATGAATATTGGAAAGCCACTATTTAAATGGGAAAAATTGGAGAAATAAGACCAAATATAAGAATAAAAGGAATTTAAACTACAAAATTTAGAAAATCCAAATAAAATTTATAATATTAAATCTCCATAACGGTATTATTTATTTTTTTTGAAATCAAACAATCTTATAGAGACTCATCATCCAGTACAATCAAAGACATCAACCGATCCGGAAGGCCACAATGAAGATCAAAGATCTTGGGGGAAGGAGGAAAGAACGAAGCCAACCAATGAGCAATCCTATTTGAGTCTCTATTTGTGAACCCTCCCTAATTTCCAAAACTTATATAAACGAACCGAAAATGACCATTCCCCCACGGTTATTTTCATATTTTAATGTCTAAAAATAACGATCCATATGATAATTCGTACTCTCATCGAACACAACTAGATGCACAAATTACGGATACCCGACCTTCTTCTAACAAAAAAAATAAATTTCAAGTTAAAAGTTATAAACTTCTCCATATGCTAAAATTTACAATAGACTAATTTGTAGGCCCAAAACAATTAATATCAGCCCAAATCTTTCAATGATAGGCCCAAAACAATCAATATCAGGCCCATAACCAACAATGTCAGGCCCAAACAAGCAAATTCAGGCCCAAATATCTTACAATGTCAGGCCCAAATTAATATCAGCCCAAAAAATTTTTAGTGAAAGATCTTACAATTTAGTTTAAGTTATTTAACATAAGATGAACCGTATGAAGTACATTTTATTACTTTTGAAAATAAACAAAGACTTGCATTTAATTATCGTTCGCTGATCATAATGATCATTGAGAAAGGATAAATTGACACGAATTACATAAATAAAGCCTATAAAATTGGCCAAATTACAAAACAAGTACACCATTTCAAGCAAAACACGGCCAATGAACACCTCTATTATTCGGGTCGTTTGGACAACAATTCACGATTTATAACCTGACAAGAACATTCAATCATCTGTCAGAATCCGAGTTGTACGGTTATTGAAACTTCTATAATTCGTACAAAACGACGTATAAATATGATTATGTGGGAACCGAGAACATCTATAACAGTAAACACCAATAATCTTTAGGTGACGTGCACACTTCACACATGACAAAAATACAATGTGTATGAACGTGCGTGAGTTCATACATGATCGTGCAACTAAAAACCATACGTAAAATAAGTGGCGAAACCAAAATCATTCTTGCACCGATATGTACAAATCCATGCTTAATTAAGAATTTTTATATAATTATTTACCTTTAGTATATAATCCTCGTCTGATGAAATCGTAGCCGTCCATTCTAGGGCTTTGTTAGAGTAGAAATCTGCAGCATCTTTAAAAATGGCTTCTTCCAAATCTTTTGTATAGTTTGCGAATTGATTTGTGTCAGCCATGTTATTGTATATACTCAACACGTTCTTCAGAAGATTCTTGTCAACTTGGTTTCCCATCCTTTCATGTCGGATCTTGTATTGTAAACACATTAATATTTGTAATGATGATTATGAGATTTGATCGTGTTGTATGTGAGTCTCAAATATCTAGTAATTATTATATAATTAATAGTTTTGAAACGTACCATGGCTACGATTGCTTCCTTGATTGGATCATTGAGTTCACCATAAACCTACAAAATGTGAAAACCATTAATGGCAAATAGTTAATGAGTTAGGTTGGGTTCGGTGAGTTATCGAGATTATTGGGATTATAACATCGGGAGATTATTTTGGAAGGTTATTCTGCCCATTTTTTTATCCACTTCAACATGGATTATCGAGATTATTGGGGATTATTGTGAAATTTTAATCTTCCAAATAATCTACTATTTCACCAAACGGACCCTTAATGGGTTTGGTAGTTCTTGCAATGTAGATTTGTCTAGGATTGTAAATTCGGACCGGACCGATCAAAATGATACGGGTTCGGTCAGGATTCTTCACACACCCTGGGCTATATTCTGGTTTGAAGAGATTCGAACCATTCCGCTCTGGTCCGGATCTCAATCGGTTTGAATAGCAATTTTGAGCATGACGACCAAAGGCTTATCCATTGTAAGAAGGCGGCCCAACTTCAGTCCAGTCGAAAAACCCCTGTTCCGGATTTTATCTTCTGGTTTTAGTCGCCCTTAGGTTGGGTCTGTTTAGTTGCAGATTGTTTTGTCCGAGGGTTTATAAACTAAATGAATTTATATACATGTTATTTTTTTGTTTATTTCTCAACGGGGTTATACAAATAAATTTGATAAATGTGTTCACTTGAAGTTTATTGATCTATTAAGTACACTCATAAGATAAACACATTCAGTAAATGGTGGAAAGTCAAGGGTAAAAATTAAAGGGGCCTACAAAACAAATGACTGTAAAAAAGAGCCTATTTCACCAGATTCTTTCAAATTTATTTTTGGATATATTTTACTTCAAATAAACTCATTTAGAAATAAACCAATAATAAGTAAACAACAACAAAAATAACTAACTACATGAAACACAAATAAACAGTAAGTAAATAGGCGCTTAGTGTAAAGGCGAGGTACGCTTTAAAAAAAATAATAGGGTCGAATTGGTATGTCGATTTTATCCCGGTCTTAGAACGGATCTAGAAACCGAAATTGGATAAATAGAAGACCATGGACCCGACCGTATACGGTATGATCCTGACCGATTTTCCAGTCCGGTCTTAAATCGCTCAACCCTAGACCCAAATTTGAGCAAGACCTCTATGACCTTTTGACGGGTATGGGCAAAACTTTAGGCTCGAATATCAAACCGGATTTACCTAGATCTAAGTATACGTAATCAAACTTAATATCACACTATCGAGTTAATTGTGTTACCTTGTCATAGAAACAAAAGTAGCTTGTTTCTTCAATTGACGGCAGATGATTTTGCTGCAGGTAGTCACTTCTGCTGAGATAATTCAGAAACCTTGCAAACCAAAGGGTTACTATCTTGCATTTCGACCATGCTTTATCAACACTTGCCACAATATCATCCTTCACAGCTTGCTTCAATGGAGGCAAGATCTGCACACAAATGAATGTGTTTCATTTTATATTGTTTTAATCATGTAAAAATAATTGCATTGATCGTGATGATCTTGATCTGACCTTGGAAGTGATGTAATCCTCAAAACTTGTCTTGTAGGCATTGTAAAATTGACCGGTAACACTTGGATTTGTCGTGCAAGCATTGTAAACGGTCCTGTTTAAACGAGAATGAAATGTTCTCGTATCGATATATATATCATAAGTTGTTAAATCTAATAACTGGTGATTGGATCTGGTGTATATAAGCGCATATGTGTATTATATCAAAGTCCTTAACCTAAGTTCAATGCAAATTTATACTAAAATAAAAAAGTAATAGGTAAGTATATAACTCGTCAATCTTATATACAAAAGTTTAACCTCGCAATCCTTGACGCACGTCTCCGCAAGTACAACTAGAAAAACGTATCTAGTTGACACTTTGACAAATAGGTTTGTTGTATAACATCTCATTCTCTTAATTCAACAGATAAGAACAAAAGAAGAACGCGAATTTATAGTACTTCACTCAATAGTAGTTACGTCAACTTTTAGTGAAATTTTGTTTAAGAAGTTTCGAATTTTACATAATCAGATAATTAGAGGTAAATAGAATGCTACGATAACTAGTCCTAAGAGTCTAAGACCCCTAACTGAATAAGTGTGACACTCGAGGCATATAGATAATAACTAGTCCTAAGACTCGAAAAGGGCCGAGAATGTGTGATATTCCGATGGACCAGTTATAACATCACACGAGACTAATGTTTAAGTTGGTGTACTATTACTCTTATACCAAATAATCTTAGAACTAATGACACTAATTGAATCTAAACTTAGCATTTTAGGTCATGCCGAACCGGGTTCGTTGAAGTCTAGTTTGGGAAAGGATTTGAGTTGAAGGAGAAGGACACTTACGTGTAATATGACATATAAGCTTCGGAAGTGACTTGGTAAGAGGAGGTTCCATCCGCCATGGAAGTCACATTGTCGAATGCTACTTGTAGATATGCCCATGATTCTTCAAATGTAATTGACTTCTCCACTTTCGCCATTGATGTTGCAGAGTATTGCAACAAAGAGAAAAGAAGAAGAGGAAGATGAGTCATTGATCAATTATTGGAAATTGAATTTCATTAATCGTATATAGAGATGGTTGTTTGTGTGGTTGTTGAGTTGAGTTGACTTTAAGTCTATCAATTGTTGGGCCGCCTATTTTGAATTTGAATCATGGAATATGTAAAACGACGTCGTTTAATACCTATAACTACATTTTAGTTACAATGAAGCCTAAGAACACGAACACATTTGAAAGTTGAGATGAAACTTAGACTAGGGTAATTAGGAAAATGAGTTGATCCGAACACGTCAAAACTCGTCTTGTACGAATAGAATAATATCATAAGGTTGTTATATTAGCCGTGTTACTAGAGTTCTTTTAAATGTTATGCGTATGAACACATTTTAAATTTTATGTTTAAAATTGCTCGTTTATAACTACTCGAGTTTAAACATGACAATGTTCAATTTATTCGACTAACTTGTGTATAAATTAGGCCGTTGAAACTTCTCACCGGTGCCGGATTAACATATATATTGCATGCACATTCTCAGTGGTACAATTCGAAAAATCCTAGGATCAAAACCGAAAAAATTGATGGATTCGAGGAAAATTTTGGATAATCGTATATTGATCACAGTTTTTATGAAAGGAATATTTTTAAAATATTTTTATAAATATAAAAAATTTATTTAAGTAAAAATAAGATTGTTTTACAAGGGGGCCGTTTGTTAATAGAATAAATTTAGGGATTAAGATTATGAGAATTGAAAGAGAGAAATAATTTCCGTAATCTCGTTTGGTTAGAGAATTGAGAAGATTAAAGGGCTTATATTATGAAAATTAAGATAATTAGATTATGAGGATATTGTAATCCTATAAACTTTGATTATAGGAATCATAAGGATTATTGAGATTAAGATCTTATTTTTACTCCATTTTTTAATTTTTAAAAAGTTTTTAACACATTTTTTTATAATTTACTCACAATTATATTCATTTTACTAAACATTCATTTCACTTATTTTCATATTCATCATCTTATACAATTTTATCTCCTTAATTCTTCGTCTAAATAATTCTCTTCATAGTGATCTTCATCTTACGTTATTAAACTGACCCAAAATCTACGTATTCTCCGAACGCATTCGCAATACGAGGGGGAGATGGGCCCGTACGTAAGCATGTCCACGGGTCAATGACCCGGCGGGTCGACCCGCCAACGGTCAATTTAAAAAAAAATCGAACTCAACAGCTATTTTAGCCGTTGGACAACCCGCCCTTTTATTTTTCTTAAAATAAAAGATCGGATTTGAAAAAATATGGTCAACCCGTCGGTTCCAACCCGTGACCCAGCGGGTTGGCCTATTAGACGGGTCCGGATCACCCTTTCCGGACCCGGCGACCCGGCGGGTCCGACCGTGACACGCTTACCCGTACGTTGTGCGTATAGAGTACGTCCACCCCTGTAATACGTTAATTATATTATTTGTTAATAAATTCAATATTATCTATATACATATATTAAAGCAGAAGCGTTTACTTCAACGTGGTTTATCCTAACAAAAAATATGCCACATGTCAGTTTCTTAGAATTTTAGTTTTTTTTTAAATAATATATATAGTTACCATATTTTAATTATCCTATTATAGAACTTATATTTATCTACTTACCAAACATATATGTATATATACTATTAGTGTTAAAATATATATCTATATACTAATAATAAAGTATAAGCCTTTAATGTCATATGTTTTTTTTTCCGTTCTTTTTGTCAATGCAATTTAAAACGCACTCTCATTTTAAAAAATTTAATTAAAAAACTATATAAACTAAACGATCTATATATATATACACTAATATTAAAAAAAAAAACCTTAATTACATAAACCATGGTTCCATATATTTTTATATTACGGGTCGTTTTAACGTTCAGTTTCATTTAAGACTTTTTTTTTATATCAAGAACATGTAAACTATCATTTATTTTAAAATATCCCTTTCTGTTTTTATTATCTTCTACTTTCCCTTATAATATTAGCTTCCAACTCACTTTAATTAATAATTAAATTTATTTTACAATTTATTAAAGCTAATCCGCACACGGTGCGGGTATTAGACTAGTATTTAGATAATCCATGAAATACAAATTTAGCATTTCACGCGTGGAAGACAACTGCTTTCATTGGTTGGAAATCTCCCAAACTCATTCGACGAAGTTTCATCTCTCTTAACAATTCAATTTTTCTCATAACAATCAAGAAAAATCTGCCAAATTTCGACTTTTCTTCATCGCCATAATTCCTATATTTATCTCCGATCTCTCCCTGTCATTTCTTCATCTCCAAATCGCCATGGATTTAGACCTGAAGATCATCTCAGCCACCGACCTCAACAAATCAAACCCATTCTCCTCCAAACTCCAACCATACGTCGTCGTTTCGATCTTCGGCACCAATGTTCCTTCCCAAAGGACTCCGCCAGACCAGGAAGGTGGCCGTAACCCTACATGGAATCATCCCCTCAAATTCCCCGTTCCAGGTGATTTCTACGACAATGGCGATGATCTTACTTTATACTTCCAGATCCGTTCACGTCGTAGATTCGGCTTCGACAAGCTCGTCGGAGATGTCCGTGTTTCTCTCCGTGATTTACTCTCGTCTTCTTCCTCCGACACATCTCCGACGAGTTTCATGAGCTATCAAGTGAATAAACCCTCCGGCCGACCTAAAGGCGTCCTCACTTTCTCCTACTGCTTCACCGGTAAATCATCGCCGGAAATAAACCCTCCGGTTATGAATTTTTCAGCAAAGCCGCAAATTGCTTCCGCTATCTTTCCGCCGCCTGCAACGGGGTATCCAGCGGTGGAGGGTTACAACTACGATGTATACCCACCGCCGGCGACTGCGCAACCGAGTTACGTGTATCCGAGTCAAGGGAGTTTAGGATATATGTACCCGCCGCCGCCGCAGCAAACGGGGTACGGGTATCCGCCGCAAACCGGGTACGGGTATCCGACTCAAACAGGTTATGGAAATGGATATGGATACGGGTATAATGGGCCTGTGGTGGAGCCTACTAGGAAGAAGACCGGTGGGTTCGGGTTGGGGGCGGGATTGATCGGCGGTGCTGTGGCGGGGATGTTGATCGGTGATTTAATATCCGATTAATAGGCTTGTTAGGAAAGTATATTGATTGCGTTCTTTGTGAATATAAGTTAATTATGACACCTTAAAACTATGATACGTAATATAGGTGGGTTTGTTTGTGCATAAACACTAGTTTATAAACTAGGGTATGTTTAAACTATCATTGATGTGTTATGATGAGCGATTAAATGAAATAATCGGATTTTAAATTGTATAGTTGGTGTTAAATGAACTAGTATTTTATAATAAATATTAGAAATTTAATCACCAATATTAAATAGAATTCTTCTTTATTTAAAAAAAATGAAAAAAAAAATAAATGAAAAAAAAGAAAAAAAGAAAAGAAAAATGAATATGCGCATCCGGGGAATCGAACCCCGGTCAGTACCGTGGGAGGGTACTATGATACCACTACACTAGATGCGCTTGTTTGTACGTTTTTAAATATACTTTTGTATTCCAAACAAACGTTTTATTGGGATAGTGAAGAGGCAAGGATTTATGCCGTTTTTGTACACATACGTGAAGACAAATACTACAACAATAATTTGATATGTGGCGTTGAGCTTCACAATCGCGTGGATTTTCCATCTAGGTGCATTGATAAAACGATTCATCGTGTTGAGTTATATTGTAAATATTGCAGAATAAGTGTAAGATTGGCAAAATCGTAAATGCCGTATATGATTTGTTAGGAAACTCAAATGGATTAAGTAGAGATGAAACGCTAGTTCCTTAATTCTTAAATCGCCTTTAGAAAGAGTGTTTGTGAGATTAGAATATCAGGACACAACTGCTTCAATGCCTCAGGTTGTACGTGTAATTAGATCTTGAGACCTACGAGAACTACTAGGTCGTACTCTTAGACACGAGATTATCGTATAATAAAAGAGATGGGATATGATAGCATGAATTATAGTCTATATTTTGGGGTTTGTTTGGACGTTTTATCTTTCATAATCTGCATGTTTGTATGTATATTATGTGATTATATTACCATTTCATCTACCTTTGCGGGAATCGAGGTCTACACCTAGTTTTGTTGTAATCGTAGGTAAAATGGCACGTTTTGCATCAAAAAGGAGCAAAAGGAGCTAAGGAGTCATTGGAGCAACATTCAGGAACATAAGGAAACATCCAGGAAGCATAGTCATGGATTAGAGATTCAGTTTGGACCAGATTTGAGAGATTTCACATTCAGTTGTGACTCACCTCGGTTGACCGCAGATTTACCTCGACCGTGGTGATCCAGAGAAGTCGACTCGACCGAGGCGAACACCTGGGACGCAGCAAGAATATTTTATTCTTGGCTGAGATCTTTTATCTTTGGAAAGAGATCTTATATTTTTTGGCTTGGCTCCTGGAAGGAAGAAGATATGCTAGATCATATATTTTACCTATTTTTATGGGAAGAGATCTTTCTAAGATATCTTATCTTTGGAGAGTTATTTTCCTATAAAAAGGGTTGGATTTCCACAAAACCGAGATCATGCTATACCATCGATTAGGGTTTATAGCACGCAGCAGCCATACTCCAGTTGGGAGATTTGAAGAACCTTTTTGAAGGTTGAAGAAGGAAGATTGTAGCTTTTTAGCTTTTGAAGGGTTTTGTAAGATTATCTTAGATTCCCTTCCTTGTTGTCTTCCTTTGTTGGATTTATATCCAAGGAACGCTTTGTTGTGATATTTGATTAAGTTATTGAAGTCTTTTCATTAAATTCTTCTTGTTCAAATATTCACTTTCTTCCCATATACTTGATTAATACTTTCATGATGATGAGTGGCTAATTTCCTTGTGTGATTCTAGGGTGATTGACTGAAGGTTGTGGGAAAAACAATGATAGAATAATCTTAGCAACAGTAAGACCCTGAAAGTTCGAGTCTTTAACCTTAACCCTAAGCATCTCGCTCAGTCGATGAACATCTCGGCCGGGGTGGAATTCTTCTGACCGAGGTGACTTACATGATCCGAAACTGAGAGTTAAGTGTTAGAGTTTGCCAAATCCTATTCTCATTACACCTTTCCTGGTTCAATGCAAGGCTAGGATGAGACTTACCCGGTAATTCTTTAGTTTGTGTACCAACGATCATAAGTGTAGGTAATAAAGGTTTATCCTTCATTGGGTTTTGAGTGTGCTTCCATCCCATCTTTGTGAGTTAGCCTGAGACTTACCCGATAAAGGTTGATCTATTCCCTTAGATGGTGTGTTAGTTTGAGGTTATAGTTCTTTATCTTAATTCCTTGAGACTTACCCGGTAATAGGAATTAGGGTTTTGGATTGGTGAGTAGTGAGACTTACCCGGTGATCTATTCCACTTTAGAAACACCTTCCCCATGCAAAAACCTCAGCTTTGTCCGCTTATCTTTAGATCTTGAGTTGGAACCACAACTAGATGCTTTAATCTCTAGAATTGCATGTTTCCTTTATTGACTTCTTTATCATCTTTGATTGTTTTAATTACTCTTGTGGTTAGTATTTACATAATCATACAGTGATTGGACTTTGTTTCACTAAGTCCCTGTCATCGACCCCTGGAATTCCTTGCTTTTTACTACGATTGACCCGTACACTGCGGGTTCGCATCCTTGTTTTAAGCTTACGTCTAGGGTTATAAATTTAAAGCTTGCACACACCGTTTGGAGCGAACAGGATATCTTTGTGATAAGGTGTATACGGAGAGAAATTTGTTGGGTTTCTTCACCCGTGAATAGACCAGTGTGAACTCATTCAAATCCAAGATATGATCATATATTTGCTTTGCGTGTTGAGTCATTAGTGGATCAGTTGAGGATGGTTATAGGCCGGCCCAAAAATATAGTGATAGGCGTTGTGGCTCGTAGTCAACCCAACAACATGTTTGTAGGACCCTCAGCCCGAAAGTCATCTCCACCGAACCGATGAACCGGCATTACTAACATTAATATAGTTCTCGACCACGTTCCTAACTTCTACTTCAACTTTTCCTACGTTCTCCTCAATGAAATAATTCCCAATAACACCCCGAAAATATATTTCAAATTCTTGTATCACGTAAAGAAAAGGAAGCTAAAACTGTCACACACACACACACACACACATATATATATATATATATATATAGTATAGATCCTATGAGAACACCTTCTAACGTGAGAACATGAGAACAGATTCGTAATTATTATCAGTTTTGTTACGAATGTGCCATATCGTTTAATGTATTATTCGTAGTTATTGTTGGTTGAGTGGATTATTCGTAGTTATTGTTGGATTCCTAATTATTATTATTCGTAGTTATTATTATTTTTGATATCTACTCTAAATCTCAACCCTTAATACTCACATCCAACGGTGTACGATTGTTCTCATGTTCTCACGTTAGGGGGTGTTCTCATGGGAACCACACCCTATATATATATATATATATATATACACACACACGATATGAACAAATTTAGACCGCAATTTAACGGATATGATTTATTAGTATATAAAGATAGTAATTGATGATATATTCACCATTTTCTTATGAGATAAATAATATATTTATTTTTTAATTTATTACGAAAGAATTTGACCAAATTAATCTCCATTTCTATTTCCATTAGTTTGTGTACCCTTCAAAATTCCATTTATGTTTCTTATTTGATATTTCTTGTTTCAGATTTTTAGTAGTGTTCTAATTTCCATTAATTATTGTCTATAAATGATATTTTCTCTCTATTATATTAATTTTGTTGATGGTAAGGAGGGGCCTAGTTTATATTAAAAGGTCCCATTACACTATTTTCCTCTCCTTTTTATCATCATGTCTCATTTGGTCGAGAGTTTACTCGGCATAAGATCATTTTGAAACACTACTTATTTATCACATCCATACTAAAAAGAAGAAGGAACAATTAATAGAAGAGCGGTAATCGTGTGCATACGATAACCTCTAAAGAATCGACTATCCAAATAATCAACATTGTCGATTTCAACATCTGATCGAGCAACCCCATATTCATATTAAATATATGCACCTAAGCATTTATTAATACACGAGAAAAAACTAGATTACCCGTTAATTACAAGATCAAATAAACTCATCATTTCATGTAATAATGGTAACTAATTGGAACAATTGAATCCATGGCAAATGGAGAGCCATATAATAAGAACGATCATCAAGATGATGCCAATCACAGTCAACTTTACTTTCATGTTCTTGTACCACATCTTCCTTCGTATTTGTCCTGCCCCTCGTTCGAAATCTCGAGTCTAAATCATTAAGAAGAAATAATACTTAATGATATTATGTTCATAATAAACGACACGGTAAATTCGAGATAAAGTTTTACGATAAACTTACTCCGTCACGTAGGTCTTCCGTTTTTTCTACCAAGGTTGTGAGTTGCACACTTTTATCAAGAGCCTACCACGGAATTAGAACACCAAATAATACGCATGATTTCATGTTAAGACGATGAACAAAAGTCTATCTGGATAACAATATAAATAAAGTAGAAAGATTACTTCTTTTTCATGTAGAGCCTACTAGACTTGGGTCCTATATCTAAACCGGGAAAAACTAGACTGGCGGTTTGACGGTTTGTAAAAAAAAATTAAAAAAACTAAAAAATTTGGAAACCGGACCAAACCGACGGTTTGAGACCTTTAAAAATTATAAAAAAAAAAGCTATTAACCAAACCGGCGGCTAAACCGTCGGACCAAACCTAAACCTAAACCGTTAATCGTCGGTTCTGCTAGCCCAGACCGGACCCATGATTAGAGCCTATCATGGAATACATATGAATTCATGTTGTGACTAACTTGTGTTTTATATGCAAAATGGTTCGGCCAAGTAAAAACTGAATATTTTTTTTGTTGTGAGGAGGATGTCGGACCTTCTTATAACCAAACAAAATATAAACTGCATCTTATCTTTTATATCGTACACTATTATGTTATAGAATATTAACGATTTTTATCGGTACGTTCGTACAATGTTACGCAACTATAAACGAAAAGAGCTAAATCCCCAAACATTATTGTTATGCTATAATTGATTGAAGGAACTAAGATACCTTGTTAATGTTTTCCTGCATAACATTCTTGACTTGGGAGACTTCATCCTGTAATTTCGCGATCTTGTCGATCTCCGCAGCATGTTCAACGACATATTGCATATGCTCTTTCATGATCGGTCTGCATTATTACAGATAAATTTCGATGAGTGAAATACAAACTTCATATGAACTTCGGAATGTAAAATGGTGCATGTTCGTGAGTTTTCAAACCTAGAAATGAATTGCAATCCACTAGCGTCTAGTGGACGCCGGCAGCTAGAACCGGCACTCAATTTTTTTTAATTATAATTTTATTTCCGGAAGAAAAAAGGGAGCTTTGGGCGCCACATGATGGTGCCGGCGCCATCCGCCAACATTCAAGATAGGCACCGACGTCTTACTAGTTTTGTTAGTCCTTATAAATTTGAGTGATGCATATATAACACGTCCCTTAAAATATTAGACATACCCGAAATCTTTGTTGAGACTCTTTGCCACCGCTGCGTCCGCTTTGCCATCTCCATACGCTTTGACAAAATCTTGTTTAACGCGCTCTAAGAAGGCGACACACAACTTCTCAGTAACCGATTCCCTTGCAACAACGCAGTACGCTGGACAAGATAATATGTATAACACGTCACGATCTTATTTTGTAACCATTTGGTAACATAAATAGTTTTTTTATAGGTATTTTCTTTGGCTATTTCATTCCTGGAATGGTTAGTCATAATCATTTTCATAGTAAAATACCTATATACTCACCATCAACCTAAACAAAGCCTAAATAGGTTGGCCAAAAATGAAAAACAAATTATATAATACGGCTAATATGAGGTAATATAATAATAAATAAATTAAAAAAAATTGCTCTTGAGAAAATTAATAATCAAAGGGAGAAGAGAACAAACCATAGCCGTTATGAAGAAGGAAATTGAAGGAGTGGTTGTCATAGTTGTAAACGAACTTGTTGTTGGTGGCCGGCGGTAGCCGCTGCAAACACTGAGCGGCGACGGCCGGAAAGTTTCCGGTGAACGCCGTGTACTCCGCCACCACCACCGTTCCCCTCGCCACAAAAGCGTAGATAAATGATTCTTGCTTCATTTTTTCTAAATTTTGGGTTCGATTTTTTCTTATTCAATAGGGATTGAGAAATACGATCTTTTGTTGGAAGATTTCAACTTGCTTTGGGGCTAAGGATGATATAGACTTTATGACTATTTAACGAGTCAAAAGTTTACAAATTCGTGTCATGACCAAATATCCAATATAATATCTAGAAGGGCTGAATCAAACGTTGACTATGTTATTTCGAGTGACGTGTTTACATATGTATTGAGACATACGTTTATATAGTCTATTGGGTCATATGTTGTTCGGCTTAAATTTAGAGAAAACAAGCATACATATTGAATATAATTGTTACATAATTTGCGTGGGATTTGTCCCGTTCCGTTCCGTCCTATATAGAATAAGGCTTGCGCGGAACGAAGAAAAAAAAGTCATAAATCCCGTCCAGACCCGTCCCGCAAATAATTTGCGGGACGGGACGCGGGACAACCCCTATCCCGTCCCGTCCCGTCCCATGCTCATCCCTAGTACTATTGAGACATAAGTTTGTAGTCTATTGGGCCATCTGTTGTTGGGTTTAAAATCTGGCCCAAAACAAAGCCCAATAAGCTATTTAGTTTAAAAATTAAGAGCTATATTATTTCGGCCCAAAACAAAGCCCAATAAGATTTTGTGTCCTGACCAAAAATCCAATACATAGAAGGGCTGAATCAAACGTTGGCTATGTTATTTCGAGTGACGTGTTTACATATGTATTGAGACTTTAGTTTGTAGTATATTGGGCCATCTATTGTTGGACTTAAGATCCGGCCCAAAACAAAGCCCAATAAGCTATTTAGTTTAAAAAATTAAGAGCTGCATTATTTCGGCCCAAAACAAAGCCCAATAAGATTTTGTGTTTGGGCTTCAAATCTGGCCCAAAATGTAGCCCAACAAGGTAGTTAGTTTTAATAATTAAAAGAAAATACTTTTATAGGGGCATTCCGAGAATCGAACTCGGGACCTCTCGCACCCAAAGCGAGAATCATACCACTAGACCAAATGCCCACTTTTGATAACAAATTGCTCTAAGTGTTTTTGTATTATTTGTGTATGTTGTTTTTGTTAAAATTTAACATAAAATGTTAAGTTGAAGCTATTTATACTAAAAAATTAAAATACTCAAATAAATATCGATTAAAAATAAATCAGTTCAATTAAATCAATCTAAATTTTGATGAACATATACTAGTAAACATTGTAGCCGAAACCATAACTTGACTTAGGTAATTAGATCAATGACAGGTGTTATTCCACCCAATAACACCGAAGCAACTAGATTATTATTTATTATTATTTTTTATATTAAATGATTATTTATAGTTTAGATAAATACTTTAATTTAACACTTTTTTGCACATTTTTTATGAACACGATAAAGTAAGACTCAAGGGTACCATACAAATTTGTTGAAAACTTGTACATCCATATAAAATTAACAAAATTACCCAAAATTTAAATACTATAAAGTTAATGGAGGTAAAAAAAAAGATGGCAGGAATGGTTAAATGCTTGTTAAAACAAGGGCATATTTGTCAATAAGATTGCAAGTTTTGCAACTCCCTTTATATAGAGGAAAGCAGCCCGATCACTCTCTAATTTCTAATTTCTCTGTCCTCAACGCAAAGTCGCAAACAGACCAGAGCTCACAATTCCGATCAAGCAATCGCAATGTCAAGAATCTCGATCAACAGCTTCATCATCGTCGCATATTCGATTCTCTTTCTGTTGGCATCCGTCGACGCCACCAGCTCCGGAATCTCCAGCGATATCGACCTGAGTTGGATGTTTCCGGCGACAGAGACGGCGAATTCCATCTGCGATATGACAATCGGAGAATGCGAAGCAGAAGAAGAAGGAGAAGAGTTTGCAATGGAATCGGAGATTTCGAAGCGCATTTTAGCAGGGAGGAAAAGATACATCAGCTACGGTGCGCTTAGGAAGAATTTCGTTCCTTGCTCTCGCCGTGGCTCCTCCTACTATTACTGCCGTCCTGGCCGTGCCGTCAATCCTTACCGCCGTGGCTGTAGCCGCATCACACGTTGCCGGGGTTAATAATTTCTCTATCTTTTTTTTCGCTTTGAGGATGAATATGATTCGTCATTTAGGGCTGTTTAGTAAGGGTTTGAGTTTATTCGGGTTTATAAACTAAATGGGTTTATACGGGTTTAAAAATTCAAATAAAAATAACCTCATCTTGAGAAGTTTATTTTTTACGGGTTTAAAAACCCAAATAAACTCGTTCACATAAAAACTCATACACATGTAAACGGTTACACAAAATCAGCAAAGGTTTATAAACTATCATTTAGTTTATAAACCCGCAAGGTAAACAGTCCCTTAGTTATATTTCTTTGGTATTGGTAATTTGTGTAATTTGGTGATTATATTTCTTGTATAATATTCATTTAAAATAGCATATGATTGCGAAAATTCATGATTATGATTTATTTGTACGTTTCTCAAGTGCTTCTCTGGAGTATTGTTAGTTGTGAACTTGTGATCATGGGAAAATACAATGCTCAATCTATACTCTTCTTTTTGAAGCAAACAATCATGCTATATTGATTAGCTCAACTTTGCCTCAGTATCATCATTGATGTTCCTTGTCTCTTTGTTAGGAGGGATACATTGTAATTGATCATTGAATTTGAATGCACAAATTAGTTGAGTTTTGGAGTTTTGGTGATCAAACAAATAATATTTCATACACTAATTTAGTAAGAATATGTTTTTTGAAACGATAGGGAGTAAATCAAATGATCTTGAAGTATATTTATTTTGCATAACTATAAAACAAAAATAAATGTTATAAGTTTTATAAACTCTAAGGGCCCATTTGGTTCCAACTCCGGAAACGAATTTTGTCCATATATATATTCTTATTCATGAAATTTTGTGGAATCATTCCTTGTGGATTAATGCAAAATGCACTTTCTTCCACACATTTTGTTACCCTATAGGGTATTAAAAGTTATCAAACTCTACCCCAATTCATTCAAGCCACGAAAAATGATTTCAAAAACTTTCATGAACAAAGGTATACGCATGACTAGATTCGTTTCCATTCCATTTTCGATTCTTGAGTTAAAACCAAAGGGCCCTTAAAACTAATGCTCCCATACAAACTCATGTTATAGTAAAAGTTAGAGTTAGCTTAGTATATCACATGTGGCCACTCTTTCTACCAAAAAGGCAAAGCCACTCATAAGTAGATAATACGTGTATGCATTCTAAAATTTTATAGAAAACCCGATTAATCATAAAAAATTTTTTTTATTATTTTGCGGGACCTTGACGTCGTCGTTTTCATGTGGACGAACTAAATGAGAAGAACAAATGTGTACAAAGCTGGAGGACATCTGTGCAGCAAGAAGCAATTGTATCTACCTATCAGATTTTGGGTTCATGTGAGCATTTAAGTTGCAATTGTGAGCCCCAATTTCCATCTGTCTTATTGCTGTGGGATGGAGACTTGTGAAGGGTCGCCTTCAGTTTCATCAAAGCTTTGCATAACTACATAAGTGCTTATTATGTTGTGTTCGGTTACAAACTATGATACGTAAACGGAAAGAAAATGGTATGTTTAAAAATTCACGTTGAAATCAAGAACTTTTTAAATTAAACATGACAATCCGGATTTAAAATAACATTTAAAGTTGTTTGATATGTTTAATAATTCAGGTTGAAATCAAGAATCATTTTAAATTAAGCATGATAATCCGGATTCAAAATACATTTAGGGTCGTTTGAAAATCACTAGCTCATCAGAAATGAAGCTATATAGATGATTAAACAACATCGTTTTCATAAGCTAGCTCCGTTTGAGAAATGGTAGATTATTGGAGTTGAAGCCGAAGCTTATAGGTAGATGAAGCTGAAACTGAAGCTGAAATTGAAGCTGAAGTAAGTAGCTGATTGACGAGCTGATATTCTTTGATAAGCTTGGTTGGTGTTTGGGAGAACGGAGCTTACGAAAGCTGAGCTAAACGTAAAATTACTAAAAAGGACATTCTTTTATATAACATTAATTTCAAATAAATTTAATAAAATTAACCAATTATAATTACCTTAAAACTTTTTTTTATGTTTCAAGAGCAATGTAACAACAAATTATTTAAATAAAAGATGCAATTATAAAATTTTATTTAGAAGTAAATTTATTTAATTTGATAGTTTTAAGTTTAATTTTCTACATAAATATCTTGTTTTATAGTTATATTTATCGTTATAAAAATATTTAAAAAAAATGAAAAAATAATAATATGAAGCATAAACTCACATATAAATAATATAAATAAAAACTAAATTTTTATGGCTTCAAGAAATGACTCACTAAAAGTAAAAAGAAAAAGATAAAAAGCTACAAGGAAAAAAAAAAGAAAGATAAAAATACATTGAACACAAACAAACCTCTTGGGCAAAATTGAAATATGGTAGCTGAATGTTTTTCTTCATCTCCATAATCTACCCTTTGGTAGATGATGAAATATTACTTTCTTCATCTCCCTTCATCCACCATCATCTCCCTCAAATTTTAATTCCCAAACACCAAATTCATAATTCTTCAACACCATCATCTCCATCATCTTCCATGGAATCAAGCTTGTGAAAACAAGCTTTCAAACAAGCTTATTTCTCATTCTAACCTCTATCACACATAAGTAGTAAAATAGATCATTCTCGTTCCTACTTCCATGGAATCAATACCAACCGAGCATTTTCGTTCCAGATTCCATGGAATCAAATATCAAACGAGCCCTCCAGAACAAGCATTCCTGTTCATGAACACAAAGGTACAACTATATCATAAAAGTTGTGATCGCCCTCATGGAATTGAGAAAATACAACTATGAAGCAGATGAATGTTTAAAAGCTATGAGCGTCTCTCTTAGAATTCATAGTTAAAAAATCCAAGGTCACTAATACTCCATATTGTGCTCCATATCAACCAAATACATAGACAATACTACTAGGTAAAACCAGAAGGAAAACACAGTTAGAAGCATCAGGCAGAATCTGGCTCATTTGATCCGTCAACTTTTGGTTTTGCTGCGGCTGTAGGAGATGGAGAACTATCTGCACCCATTTCTGATTTTAGTTCATTGATAGTCTGCTCCAGTTCACCTATCCGGTTACCCATTTCATCAAGTATTAAACAGTCAAGGAAACCATAACACTTCAGACAAAATATGGAAGTGATAATAATATGCAAAACTTTAACTATTTTGGACTCTTGGGATCATAACACAGCTAACTAGTAACTACTGCAATTTGTAATTGTTTGCCGAATGAGGTCAAATGCCAATTTGTTCAAGCCTATAATCACAATCTTCGACTTGATTTAAATGTCTGAGGAAAGAAGCCGGTGTGTTCAAAGTTCTAAATTATGCATGCTTTTTGTATATATTTGACAAGAAAAGTATCTTTCTTTTTCAGAAACTTAGAAAACTAGATAAAAAAGCAGAGGGCTGCTAGTGATGATCTAAGAATCTACAAGTTAGAGCAAGGAGAGAGTTCCAAAGAAAGATTAAGGGGAACCTTACAATCATAATGGAAAGGGTAAAAGAAAAAGATAAACAAGCATATCAATAGCGATGGAAAGGATATTCTTTGTAGTGATGGAGTCCGACATAGTTTGGAACCTAGTTTGCTGCAAAACAAATGATACAAAAACAAAATTATAGCAAAGTGTTCAACACACGTAGAACTAAATACATTTCCCCTCGAAATATAATGAAGCATAGATACATTAACTCACCATCTGTTGAAGTAGATTTTGAACCTGAACAAGAAAAAAGGAATTTGATTATTATCTTACAAAACCATAAAGCAGTTTTAGAGCAAACTTTTATAGTATGTATTTATTTTCATTTTTCAAAAAGGAAAACTAGTACGTAGGGCTAAAACTAGTATGTAGAAGTACAACCAGTATGTAGCAAAATTAGCAATGCATAAGAAATTCAAGCGTCTGAGAAAAAACTAACAATTAGTTTGAAACAGAAAGATGACCGTTCGTGTCATGACTCACGATACATGAACAAGACAACAGGTCACGTTCACATTGAACAATAATTGCAAGTAGCAAGGAGAGACGTCCAACAAAAAATATGCAGACCCGAAATCTGACGACTGGTTGAGGAACTTACAAATACAGTCATATCAGCAGTACTTTGTTTTGGATCTTCAGAATCATGTCCATCCTATCAAAAGAAAAAGAAAACATTACAAATTTACAATGGAATAGGTACAAATAAAATGCTAGTGAAACAGAAGGAACAATTCATGAAGAAGAGACCTCCAATGATAGAGAAATATGCCCAAAAAATAACATGTAGGCTTTGCAGTGAATTAGAGCTTTAACCGATACATGTACTGGCTTTTAACTCAAAAAACCATAATGCTAATCAGTAATCATATTATTACAGTCTCCTTTAATAACCTTAGCCTCTAATATATTACCCTACCAGATTATTAATGAAGCATTCCATCGAGTTAAGGTCAAAAATCCCTAAAGCTCACCTAAACCCAAAAGGCTCACCGCATGATAAACTGTTCAAAGAATAGGAATTAAAAAGAAAAGAAGATAAATACATAATGTGTTTTCACTACAAAGTGAGTCGAGGACTGAAGATATGTACCCTATCACCTCCTATCTCTTCCCAGTGACCATTTAGGTTCAAATTACAGTAGAGGCACCACTGATGCACAAGGGAAGCAGAGAAAAATATGGTTGTGCAAAGTCTCCAATTTCTTCACATTAGGTATTCAAACAAACATTTAATATGAAAACACAATTACAAACAATGTGATACTTTCTGATGAAATTCTAAATCAAACTCAAGATGCAGGAAGCACAAATCAAAGAGGAATTTGGCCAGTGTCTGTCCTCACTCTGATAGAGATATAAGGAGAGATAGAGAGATTTGTGAATGTAACTGAATTGTGTGATTGCTTCTTTCAATATCTGTGTACAATGCTCTTATTTATACTACAGCTTGTGTAACTGAATTAGTTACAGAACTATATCCAACACCCCCCCGCAAACTAGGTGGCATATACATGCCTAGTTTGGAAAGTAAATGTGTCTGTTGAGTTGAAGGAACAATCTTGGTCAGTACATCAGCAACTTGTTCATATGTGGAAACATGATTAAGCTCTAGTAAACCTTCCATAACTTTGTCTCTCGTAAAGTGGCAATCGATTTCGATATGTTTGGTTCTTTCGTGAAACACCGGATTCTTGCTGATTTGAATGGCTGATTTATTGTCACAATGAATGTGAACTGGTTGAGGTGGTGGGAAGCCTAATTCTTCAAGCAGTCGAATGAGCCATGTGACTTCTGCAGCAGCCTGTGCCATAGCACGGTATTCAGCTTCTGCTGAGCTTCTGGAAACCGTAGTCTGTTTCTTTGATTTCCAGCTGATGGGTGATGTGCCAAGTAGAATTGCAAAACCACTCACACTGCGTCTGGTATAGGGGCAAGAGGCCCAATCTGAGTCAGTGTAGGCTAATAAGTTAGGCTTGTCACAACTGTTGAGAAGAATACCATGTCCTATAGTACCCTGAATGTAGCTTAGAGTATGATGCAGTGCATCCAAGTGAGAAGTATGTGGATTCTGCATGAATTGACTAAGGCTCTGGACTGCAAAGCATATGTCTGGCCTTGTATTTGTGAGGAAATTTAACTTGCCAACGAGAGAACGATAGTAGGAAGGATTTGAGATTGGTGTTCCTTCATCTGGTATCAACTTGAGATTAAGGGGAAGTGGAGTAACAGAAGTCTTATCTGGAGGTATGTTGGCTTCACTGAGAAGTTCCAGGACGAATTTTCTTTGAGCCAATACAACACCGGAAGGTGTATGAGCGACTTCAAGGCCTAGGAAGAAATGTAGAATGCCAAGATCTTTAATGCTGAAGGTCTGATCCAGATAGGTTTTGAGAGATGTGATTGATGCTTCACATGATCCAGTGACAAGAAGATCATCAACGTATATAGCGACTATAGTAATATCTGATGTCGTTTTCTTAAGAAATAATGAGTAGTCGTTCTTGGATTGTTGAAAACCTTGTTCGATAAGAGCATTTGTTAAACGATGAAACCATTGACGGGACGCCTGTTTCAAGCCATACAATGACTTCCTGAGCTTGCATACGAGGGATAATGGGTTAGGAATACCTGGTGGAACTTTCATATAAACATCTTCGAATAAGTTGCCATGTAAGAAGGCGTTATTGACGTCCATTTGGTGAAGTACCCATCCCTTAGACGCTGCAATAGCAATGATAGCTCGTATGGTTGTCATCTTGACAACGGGAGAAAACGTTTCATGGTAGTCGATTCCTTGTTTTTGGTTGAAGCCTTTTGCAACTAATCTTGCCTTATACCTCTCTAAGGTTCCATCAGCTTTGAGCTTAACCTTGAAGACCCATTTGCATCCGATAGCCTTCTTGTTGGATGGTAAGGGTGTGAGATCCCATGTATGATTGCTTTGTAGAGCATGATACTCCCTATCCATAGCCTGTACCCAATTTGGATCCTTGGATGCTTCGGTATAAGATGTGGGTTCAACAAAAGAAGTAAGGGCAGAAAGTAAGGTGATATGAGAAGGAGATAAAGGCAATGTAGTGTAGTTACCTGGTGATGGAGAGCGAGAGCTATACGTGCATATGAAATCATCTAGATAAGATGGATGTTTGGGAACACGAGTAGATCGTCGTAAAATGGGTGAAGTTGGAATAGTATCATTAGTGTTGGGGAGGGGATTTGGAGTAGTAGAAATGATAGAAGTGGAAGTAGTATCATTGGTGTCATTGGATGTGAATGAAGACTGAGATTGTGATGGTATGAAAATGGATGAATCAAGGTTAGATATGGTTGGTGTAATGGGTAAGGTAGGAGATATATGTGAAGAACGATGATGGAAAGGTAGATGATGTTCATGGAATACAACATCTCTAGAAGTGATAATCTCTCTAGTATCAATGGTAAGTACTTTATAGCCTTTTTGACCAAAAGGGTATCCTATGAAAACACAAGGTTTAGCACAAGGTTTGAACTTGTCTCTATGAACCTTTGGTTCATGAACGAAGCATAGACAACCAAAGACACGTAAATGGTCATATGATGGTGACTTGGTGAACAATATTTCATATGGTGACTTGTGAGAAAGAAGAGGGGTAGGTCTTCGGTTGATGAGGTATGTGGCGGTCAAGACACATTCACCCCAGTATGAGTATGGTAATTTGGCTTGAAAGAAAAGTGATCTAGCTACTTCTAGGAGATGTCGATGTTTGCGCTCCACTACACCGTTTTGCTGGGGAGTGTAAACACAAGAAGTCTGATGGGTAATGCCCTCCATAGAATAGAAAAGTTTGGCTTCTTTACTAGCAAACTCCAATGCATTGTCCGAACGAATGGTTTTGATATTGGTTTTAAAATGATTCTTGATCATGATGACAAAGGATTTGAGGAGGGGAAGGGTATTGCTTTTGTGAGCCATGAGGTAGGTCCAGGTACACCTTGAATGATCATCGACTATGGTGAGGAAATAGGAGAAGCCATTGTATGTTTGGTGCTTATAGGGTCCCCAAGTATCAATGTGTATAAGGTCAAAAATATGAGGTGATCGAGTGGATGATTTGGGAAATGAGTGGCGATGTTGTCTAGCCTGAGGGCAGATGGTACATATGGATGTATGCTTGGGTAGAGAAAGATTGTTATTGACAAAGTGTAATTGATCAAAGGGCATATGTCCTAACCGGCAATGCCAAAGTTCAACAGAAAGTATATTGTGTGAAGTGTTCATGGAAAAACCAACATCACTTGAATTATTACAAGAAGTAGATTTAGATGTAGATGATATGAATTCCAAAGAGTTGTCAATCACGTATAGCCCCCTATGTGCTCGTCCAATCACCATCTGAGTCTTCATCGAAGGGTCCTGGACAATGCAAGCATGAGGAGTGAATAAAATGTGAGATGATAAGTCATTAGAAAGTTTGTGTATAGAGATGAGGTTAAACTGAAAATCAGGGACATGTAGGACAAAAGTCTATCCGGATAACAATATAAATAAAGTCTATCCGGATAACAATATAAATAAAGTAGAAAGATTACTTCATATAGAGCCTACTAGACTTGAGTCCTATATCTAAACCGGGAAAAACTAGACTGGCGGTTTGACGGTTTGTAAAAAAAATTAAAAAATTTGGAAACCGGACCAAACCGACGGTTTGAGGCCTTTAAAAATTGTAAAAAAAAAACTATTAACCAAACCGGCGGCTTAAACCGTCGGACCAAACCTAAACCTAAACCGTTAACCGTCGGTTCTGCTAGCCCAGACCGGACCCATGATTAGAGCCTATCATGGAATACATATGAATTCATGTTGTGACTAACTTGTGTTTTATATGCAAAATGGTTCGGCCAAGTAAAAACTGAATATTTTTTTTGTTGTGAGGAGGATGTCGGACCTTCTTATAACCAAACAAAATATAAACTACATCTTATCTTTTATATCGTACACTATTATGTTATAGAATATGAACGATTTTTATCGGTACGTTCGTACAATGTTACGCAACTATAAACGAAAAGAGCTAAATCCCCAAACATTATTGTTACGCTATAATTGATCGAAGGAAGTAAGATACCTTGTTAATGTTTTCCTGCATAACATTCTTGACTTGGGAGACTTCATCCTGTAATTTCGCGATCTTGTCGATCTCCGCAGAATGTTCAACGACATATTGCATATGCTCTTTCATGATCGGTCTGCATTATTACAGATAAATTTCGATGAGTGAAATACAAACTTCATATGAACTTCGGAATGTAAAATGGTGCATGTTCGTGAGTTTTCAAACCTAGAAATGAATCGCAATCCACTAGCGTCTAGTGGACGCTGGCAGCTAGAACCGGCACTCAATTTTTTTTAATTATAATTTTATTTCCGGAAGAAAAAAGGGAGCTTTGGGCGCCGCATGATGGTGCCGGCGCCATCCGCCAACATTCAAGATAGGCGCCGACGTCTTACTAGTTTTGTTAGTCCTTATAAATTTGAGTGATGCATATATAACACGTCCCTTAAAATATTAGACATACCCGAAATCTTTGTTGAGACTCTTTGCCACCGCTGCGTCCGCTTTGCCATCTCCATACGCTTTGACAAAATCTTGTTTAACGCGCTCTAAGACGGCGACACACAACTTCTCAGTAACCGATTCCTTTGCAACAACGCAGTACGCTGGACAAGATAATATGTATAAGTTATAACACGTCACGATCTTATTTGTTAACCATTTGGTAACATAAATAGTTTTTTATATAGGTATTTTATTTGGTTAGTTCATTCCTGGAATGGTTAGTGTTGATATATGAGACTAGGGACTCGTTTTCGCCTCGTCAAAACCTCGATTCGCACTCAACTTATTTATAAACGAGGCGAGCTTGAGAATGTTAAGACTCGACTCGTTCCGCTCGTATAACACGCCTAAGAATGCTCTAAAAGTTGAATTTTGTCAAATTCTTTATCAATCTTCTAAACCATTTTTGTTCTAGTCACAATCATTTTCATAGTAAAATACCTCTATACTCACCATCAACCTAAGCCTAAATAGGTTGGCCAAAAATGAAAAACAACTTATACAATACGGATAATATGAGGTCATTAATAATAAAATAAACTATAAAATATTTTGTTCTAGAGAAAATTAATAATCAAAGGGAAAAGAGAAGAAACCATAGCCGTTATGAAGAAGGAAATTGAAGGAGTGGTTGTCATAGTTGTAAACGAACTTGTTGTTGGTGGCCGGCGGTAGCCGCTGCAAACACTGAGCGGCGACGGCCGGAAAGTTTCCGGTGAACGCCGTGTACTCCGCCACCACCACCGTTCCCCTCGCCACAAAAGCGTAGATAAATGATTCTTGCTTCATTTTTTCTAAATTTTGGGTTCGATTTTTTCTTATTCAATAGAGATTGAGAAATACGATCTTTTGTGGGAAGAATTTCAACTTGCTTTGGGGCTAAGAATGATATAGACTTTATGACTCTTTAATGGGTCAAAAGTTTACAATTCGTGTCATGACCGAATATCCAATGTAATATCTAGAAGGGCTGAATCAAACGTTGACTATGTTATTTCGAGTGACGTGTTTACATATGTATTGAGAAATAAGTTTGTAGTCTATTGGGCCATCTGTTGTTGGGCTTAAAATTCCGCCCAAAACAAAGCCCAATAAGCTATTCAGTTTAAAATTTAAGACAAATACTCAGCCCAAAAAGATTTTATGTTTGGGCTTAAGATATGGCCCAAATATGGCCCAAAACAAAGCCCAATAAGCTATTCAGTTTAAAAATTAAGAGCTATGTTAAACAAAGCCCAAAAAGATTTTGTGTTTGGGCTTAAGATCTGACCCAAAATATGGCCCAACAAGATTTAGTTTTAAAAATTAAAAGAAAATAATTTATTGGGGGCATTCCGAGAATCGAACTCGGGACCTCTCGCACCCAAAGCGAGAATCATACCACTAGACCAAATGCCCACTTTTGTTATACAAATTGCTCTAAATATCTTTATATTTTTGTGTTTGTTCTTGTTAAAATCTAACATAAAATTTTAAGTTGAAGGTATTTATACTAAAAAATTAAAATACTTAAATAAATATCGATTAAAAATAACTCAGTTCAACTAAATCAATCTAAATTTTGATGAACATATACTTAGTAATCGTTGTAGCCGAAACCATAACTTGAATTAGTTAATTATAATATGACCGGTGGACTCCACCATATAACACCGAAGCAACAACATTATTATTTATTATTATTATTTATATTAAATGATTTTTTATAGTTTAGATATATACTTTAATTTAACACTTTTTTGCACATTTTTTATGAACATGATAAAGTAAGACTCGAGGTTACCATACAAATTAACTTGTACATCCATATAAAATTAACAAAAACATATTTACCTGAAATTACCCAAAATTAATATACTATAAAGTTAATGGCGGTAAAAAAAAAAAAAGAAAAAGAAAAAAAGATGGCAGAAATGGTTAAATGCTTGTTAAAACAATGGTATATTTGTCAATAACATTGCAAGTTTGCAACTCCCTTTATATAGAGGAAAGCAACCCGATCACACTCTAATTTCTGATTTCTCTGTTCTCAACGCAAACAGACCAGAGCTTTCGATTCCAATCAAGCAATCGCCATGTCAAGAATCTCGATCAACAGCTTCATCATCGTCTCATATTCGATTCTCTTGCTGTTAGCAGCCTCGGACACCACCAGCTCCGGAATCTCCAGCGAAATCGAGCTGAGTTGGATGTTTCCGGGGACAGAGACAGCGAATTCCATTTGCGATATGACAATTGGAGAATGCGAAGCAGAAGAAGAAGGAGAAGAGTTCGCAATGGAATCGGAGATTTCGAAGCGCATTTTAGCAGGGAGGAAAAGATACATCAGCTACGGTGCGCTTAGGAAGAATTTCGTTCCTTGCTCTCGCCGTGGCTCGTCTTACTATTACTGCCGTCCTGGCCGTGCCGTCAATCCTTACCGCCGTGGCTGCAGCCGCATCACACGTTGCCGGGGTTAATAATTTCTCTATCTTTTTTTCGCTTTGAGGATGAATATGATTCGTCATTTAGTTATATTTCCTTGGTATTGGTAATTTGTGTAATTTGGTGATTATATTTCTTGTATAATATTCATTTAAAATAGCATATGATTGCGAAAATTCATGATTATGATTTATTTGTACGTTTCTCAAGTGCTTCTCTGGAGTATTGTTAGCTGTGAACTTGTGATCATGGGAAAATACAATGCTCAATCTATACTCTTCTTTTTGAAGCAAACAATCATGCTATATTGCTTAGCTTAACTTTGCCTCAGTATCATCATTGATGTTCCTTGTCTCTTTGTTATTAGGGATACATTGTAATTGATCATTGAATTTGAATGCACAAATTAGTTGAGTTTTGGAGTTTTGGTGATTAAACAAATAATATTTCATACACTAATTTAGTAAGAATATGTTTTTTCAAATGATAGGGAGTAAATCAAATGATCTTGAAGTATAATTATTTTGCATAACTATAAAAACAAATATAAAGGGAAAGAATATGTTAGTGATGTAAATTGTATTAAATTACATTAAAACTTTACTTTTTATTTAAATATAATTTTTCATAGAATTATATTTGTAAAATATCATTCGATAAATTATCATAATTTTCAAAAAAAATTTGATGTAATTTGTAAAATAAAAATAATATAAGTTATAGTAAGTTAATATAATCTCCGTAAATCCGTGTTTCACACCTACCCGTTGATTTGTTTTTTTCCATAAATTTTATAAGCTTTTTAAACTCTTAAAACTAATGCTCCCATACAAACTCATGTTATTTATTATTTTATTTTTTTTGGTGTGTAAACGAGGATAACCCAACCCCTCACATTATGTTATAAACGATTAACTATACCCTCGACGAGTCACCCAATACAAACTCATGTGTAGTAAAAGTTAGAGTTAGCTTAATTAGTATCACATGTGACCACTCTTTCTACCAAAAAGGCAAAGCCACTCATAACTAGATGATACGTGTGTGCATTCTAGAATTTTATAGAAAATCGATTAATCTTAAAAAAATAGATCGTATTTTTGCGGGACCTTGACGACGTCGTTTTCATGTGGACGAACTAAATGAGAAGAACAAATGTGTACAAAGCTGGAGGACATCTGTGCAGCAAAAGAGCAAATTGTATCTACCTATCAGATTTTGGGTTCATGTGAGCATTTAACTTGCAATTGTGAGCCCCAATTTCCATCTGTCTTATTGCTGTGGGATGGAGACTTGTGAAGGGTCGCCTTCAGTTTCATCAAAGCTTTGCATAACTACATAAGTGCTTATTATGTTGTGTTCGGTTACAAACTATGATAAAGCAATCTGAAAGGAAATCGTATGTTTAAAAATTCAGGTTAAAATCAAGAATCGTTTTAAATTAAGCATGACAATCCGTATTTAAAATAAGATTTAGGCATGTTTGTTTTCAACTCCGGAAATTGAAGCGGAACGAAAACAAATTTAATTCATATGTATATCCTTATTTATGAAATTTTATAAAATTGTTCTTGTGGTTGAATGCAAAATAAAGTAGTAGGGCCCGTTTGGTTTTAACTCCGGAATCGGAAACGGAATGGAAACGAATATAGTCCATATGTATACCATTGTTCATGAAAGTTTGTGGAATCATTCCTTGTGGTGTGATGGAATTGAAGTAGAGGTTGAGTACTTTTGATACCCTATAGGGTAACAAAATGATGGGAAACAATGCATTTTGCATTAATCCACAAGGAATGATTCCACAAAATTTTATGAACAATGATATACATATGGACTAGATTCGTTTCTGTTTACGGAGCTGGAATCAAACGGGCCCGTAGAGTGCATAAGCCCTTTTAGATTAGGAGAGAACTTTATTGGGGTAGTGATTACGAATGGCAAGTAGGGGTTGGCCGAAGCCGAGGTATCTGAATCTAGGTATGCATCAATGCTGGCGAGTTAGATCAATATTTCAAGCCAAAGCTGGCTAGAGCAAGTTAGATCAATATTTGTAAATCATTTTTTATTACAAATTTATTAATAAATTTGAACTATTCGTTCCTAGATTAGTTTATTACTCATTCAACAACCTCTATCACACCCAAGTAATAAAATAGATCATTCTCGTTCCTAATTCCATGGGATCAATACAAACCGAGCATTTTCGTTCCAGATTCCATGGAATCAATATCAAACGAGCCCTCCGGAACAAGCATTCTTGTTCATGAACACACAAGTAGAACTATATCATAAAAGTTGTGATCACCCTCATGGAATTGAGAAAATCCAACTATGAAGCAGATGAATGTTTAAAAGCTATGAGCGCCTCTCTTAGAATTCATAGTTAAAAAAATCCAAGGTCACTAATATGTTTCATACAAAGACTAGCGCCAATACTCCATATTGTGCTCCATATCCACCAAGTACATAGACAATACTACTAGGTAAAACCAGAAGGAAAACACAGTTAGCATCAGGCAGAATCTGGCTCATTTGATCCATCAACTTTTGGTTTTGCTGCGGCTGTAGGGGATGGAGAACTATCTGCACCCATTTCTGATTTTAGTTCATTGATAGTCTGCTCCAGTTCGCCTATCCGGTTACCCATTTCATCAAGTATTAAACAGTCAAGGAAACCATAACACTTCAAAACAAATAGGGAAGTGATAATAATATGCAGAACTTTTAACTATTTTGGACTCTTGGGATCATAACACAGCTAACTAGTAACTACTGCAATTTGTAATTGTTTGCCGAATGAGGTCAAATGCCAATTTGTTCAAGCCTATAATCACAACCTTCAACTTGATTTAAACTACTGAGGAAAGAAGCCGGTGTGTTTAAAGTTCTAAATAATGCATGCTTTCTGTATATATTTGACAAGAAAAGTATCTTTCTTTTTCAGAAACTTAGAAAGCTAGATTAAAAAAAAAAAAAAAAGCAGAGGGCTGCTAGTGATGATCTAAGAATCTACAAGTTAGAGCAAGGAGAGATTACAAAGAAAGACTAAGGGGATCCTTACAATCATAATGGAAGCGGTAAAAGAAAAAGATAAACAAGCATATCAATAGCGATGGAAAGGATATTCTTTGTAGTGATGGAGTCCGACATAGTTTGGAACCTAGTTTGCTGCAAAACAAATGATACAGAAACAAATTTATAGCAAAATGTTCAACACACGTAGAACTAAATACATTTCCCCTCGAAATATAATGAAGCATAGATACATTAACTCACCATCTGTTGAAGTAGATTTTGAACCTGAACAAGAAAAAAGGAATTTGATTATTACCTTACAAAACCATATAGCAGTTTTAGAGCAAATGTTTATAGTATGTATTTATTTTCATTTTTCAAAAAGGAAAACTGGTACGTAGGGCTAAAACTAGTATGTAGAAGTACAACCAGTATGTAGCAAAATTAGCAATGCATAAGAAATTCAAACGTCTGAGAAAAAACTACAATTAGTTTGAAACAGAAAGATGACCGTTCGTGTCATGACTCACGATACATGAACAAGACAACAGGTCACGTTCAGATTGAACAATAATTGCAAGTAGCAAGGAGAGACGTCCAACAAAAAATATGCAGACCCGAAATCTGACGACTGGTTGAGGAACTTACAAATACAGTCATATCAGCAGTACTTTGTTTTGGATCTTCAGAATCATGTCCATCCTATCAAAAGAAAAAGAAAACATTACAAATTTACAATGGAATAGGTACAAATAAAATGCTAGTGAAACAGAAGGAACAATTCATGAAGAAGAGACCTCCAATGATAGAGAAATATGCCCAAAAAATAACATGTAGGCTTTGCAGTGAATTAGAGCTTTAACCGATACATGTACTGGCTTTTAACTCAAAAAACCATAATGCTAATCAGTAATCATATTATTACAGTCTCCTTTAATAACCTTAGCCTCTAATATATTACCCTACCAGATTATTAATGAAGCATTCCATCGAGTTAAGGTCAAAAATCCCTAAAGCTCACCTAAACCCAAAAGGCTCACCGCATGATAAACTGTTCAAAGAATAGGAATTAAAAAGAAAAGAAGATAAATACATAATGTGTTTTCACTACAAAGTGAGTCGAGGACTGAAGATATGTACCCTATCACCTCCTATCTCTTCCCAGTGACCATTTAGGTTCAAATTACAGTAGAGGCACCACTGATGCACAAGGGAAGCAGAGAAAAATATGGTTGTGCAAAGTCTCCAATTTCTTCACATTAGGTATTCAAACAAACATTTAATATGAAAACACAATTACAAACAATGTGATACTTTCTGATGAAATTCTAAATCAAACTCAAGATGCAGGAAGCACAAATCAAAGAGGAATTTGGCCAGTGTCTGTCCTCACTCATCCAATATTTCCTCGACTAGAAGAGCAAAAGTGACAAAACCCTAGCATCCCAAAGTTACTATTGCTCACAATTATACCAATAGACTAACGTAATCGTACTTCGAAAGAACAAAACATATTCGGCACATGTTTCCTCGTCTACGTTCACCGAGTACAAAATACAAACGTCAATTATGAACAAAATTCCTCAAATCTGGAAGCTAAAAAGTGAAAACCTAAAGTGAACAAATACAAGTACGAAAAGAAAAATCTCAAATGAAACTTGTAACAGCACGAAATACAAAATCCAAAGCAGACAATTCTAAAAACCTAGCGTAAACTCTTCGATCGTAATAAGCCAAAACGCTAACTGATAAATAATGTCAGTAAACTATGAGGAATCAGATAGTAAATTGCATCTCATTGACGAGAAGAATACGAAATACAGAAAGCAAGAAAGGAGAAGAATTTGAGGCTCTCACCATGTTCTTCACAGTTGAGAGCAGCTGCTTCTTTAGATGCGCTTCGAGGCTTTTCAAAATTTGAAACAGAGGGATTTCGAGGTTTGTAATATGTGCAAGGAAAAGATGAGGGTCGTAGAAGAGGAGAGGAGAGAAAGGTACAGTGAAGCTGGAATTACGATATTGTCCACCTTTCATTATAGTACATTATATTGTAGACTAAAATATCACTAGTTATCGATGTGGGACAAAATATTCTAACATCTCAAAATAACATTCTACATAATTCTTTTTTTAAGGGTCAAATTCTATCGGAGATAACTTGCATAGCATAAACAGTAGGGGCTCACACGATTGATATTCTGTCTGATCAGATCTGTAGATGTAGAGCCTTCTTGACATTCATCATTAGTGAACGCTTATAAGGTCTTAAATATACAGCATCAAAGAGATAATGATGATAAATCATTGACCGTGACAATACATTCTTCAGTTTTCGTCATCAGAATCAAAAGATTGTCTTTTCCTAACGGATTCAAGTAACCGAGAAGACTTAGTAGTGGTTGCTCCTCCTCTTGCAGACTTGAGCTTGGGCTTGCTGATTGAACTCAAAGGCGGTGAGGCGAGTCCATGATTCACATCCCTCAGTACAGATCGAGCTCTAGCTTCAGCTACCATGTCTGCCATAGCAGAGGCCACCCTGGAGTCATCATGCAAGTTCTTAGCAAACTCAACTTTTCTGTTCGTCCTGGCTCCAGCTTCTTCAGCACCGCGTGGTGTGTCATATCTCGGCTTCTGCGTTGTAGCAACTGCCTCTTTTGCAGCGATTTTAGCGGTTTCTGTCTCATACTTCTTCAGGTCGTAGATCAGCTCTTTCTGGAGTTGCTTGTCCGCCACTAGAATCTCATCTATTTCGTTCTTGTAGTCCTTGAGGAGAACCCGAAGGCATTCCATGAGGGATCCAATCAAGGGGCTGTTCCTGCTCTCCAAAAGCCTCTTTAACTCGATGAAAATTGGAATGGTGTTCTGGATAAGGCTCTTTTTAATTGCTTGAGTTATGACCTTTCCTCTTACAGCAGCAGCTGCAGCTCCGCCTGCATCTCCTACTTCTTCATCTATGTCTGCGGACTCTGATGCTGACCCACGATTTGTTTGAATCCGAATCTCCTTGCATGATAATACATCAAATGCATCCTGGTTTTACACAAAGATCACTGTCATCATCCCAATAAACTTAAGTGGCCTTGTATAAAATGTGATAGGAATTCACACCTGAAGTACAGATTGTCCTGTGACATCTTCAATGCTGAGAGTACCATCAGATACAGCAGCTAGGATTTCAGCAGATATCTTTGCAAATGTGGCTAATAGTTGTTCAGGGGCCATTTGCTTCAATAGGCAAATGTATATACGCATTCTTTTGGACCTTGATATTTGGTCATTGCCTCTGTAAAAGAGATATACAAGAAATTTAAACTATTGTCAATGCCAAGAGAAATTTCAGGTGGCTTCACCAGATCTATATTCTCACCTGATAGAGAAAAGTTTGTTCTCTGCTCGCGAAGACTTTTGAGAAGTACTATGACCCGAATGAATATGGCAATCATTCAGAACATAAACAGCTTCAACAAAACTATTGTAAGCAAGAAGGGGCGCTTTGGCTGCATTGAATCTCAAAAGGAAGAAATCAGGAGAAAGAACTTCAACCTTCGCCTTTGAATAGAAAAACATGGAAACTCAAAATTTTACCTTTCAAGATGTTCCCGAAGAGAAAATTTGCAAGTTCTTGTATTTTCTCTGATTCGTCAACTAGAGATAACAGAAATCGCAGGAAAAGTATCCCTCTCCACTTCACATAATCAGTCTACATAAAACATGAGTAATTATGATTTGCAAGCTTATATATAACAGCTGATATTAAGATTTGCATCGACGTCAACAACTTAGATTCTAACAAACCTGCAATAGTCTAGACAGTAATATAAAGGTCTGCCTCCTTACTAGTTCACACGAGTCACGAAGACACTTTGTGATTTTTGCTATGTAGCTGCAACCAAAGTAATTTCTATGTTACATTTACATGAAAGGACACCTTATCCCAAGAAAAGAATGTATGAAGTTTCATAAAGTTACCATAGACATACCAGTCAACCAGGGCAGTGTAGCGAACACAGAAGTCAGCCATCATTACAATAATATTGTTTCGAAGGGCTGCACAATCACTCTTCTCAAGCTCCTGCAACAGCAGAAGTGCAAATTTTACAATTAGGAAAGTACAATTTTCAAAATGCCAGTAAAAAGTGAAAGCCAAAGCACATTTCAATATAAATTTGTACATTCTTAACTAATAAGACGCTGCTGGTCCATACAGCACTGGAACAAAACATTTATACCTGCACAAATAATGGGATGTATCTTTTGGCAATTTTCCCATCAGCAAGGCAGATCTTTCCCATTGTCAACCAAGCGTGAATGTATAAGGACGGGGCTCTCAGCTTTATAGAGACTGCAGAGCCAGGTAACTGGCTTGAGCTTGTCTCAGTTCTCCCTGAAGTGATTATGCCATGTAGAACAGGGATAATTTCATTTAAATCAACTGAAGGACACATGGTAACCAAAGATCCAACAGTGTAAACTGCAGTAACAGCTTGTGTTACATGTTCGGATGACGAAGCTGTTCTGTTGACCTTTCGTGTTTTACTTTTGGTTGGTGGTGTCAAAAAACTGCTATCTTTATTTGCTTCCTGTTCCTTCGTTAAGAATTTCTCAATAATTTGAAAAGCTTTAGACAGGAGCTGATCAAACTTATGTTTAACAAGGTTATCAGACTCGTCCTCAGTGTTTGCTGCCTGCCTTTTGCACAACTTTTTTAGTGCTTTGACATGAGCATTCACCTGCCAAAATAGAATAAGTTCATCAAAACACTGCAACAATGTCCAAACCCATAGAGGGGAAGTCTAAACTGTAGTTCATGTAAATATTGATGACCAAAGCCCTAATTTAATTCAATCTATCATTTCATAGAGGAGGACCAAAAGTACTGTATTTTACAGTGAAATGATTACCTACATTGTCATTACCCGAAGTTTATTTACTTACAGCAATGAAGCATTGAACTTGTAAGAGCATAACATCATATTATAATAGATTATCAACACTAATGATGACAGAGTTAACATTATTCTGCAGCAATATATGAATCACAGTCCGAAAACTACATGATTTAGCATTAATATTTCAAAATAGTTGGTACTTTGTCCTCCAGATTCATAATGTTCATCAAACTGAGACGATTTAAGCAATTGACTCCAGGCATCTACAAATATTAAAAGCATCATATATACCTCAGTTGAGTGCATCTGAAATCCTTCTATCCTGTTGAACAGATCGGAAGCCAGGTCAGAAGCAGTCCCAGAACCAGGAGGCAACGCCACAGAAACATTAGAGATTGTCTGCAGTAGTAAAACACGATCACCTGCCCAAGCAACAGAATTAGACTCGACATCTTCATCCAAGTCCTCCATCAAACTGTGGGACTTTCCTTCGTCCAAGTCCTTCGCCCCAGTCCTTTGTCCAAGTTTCCAATGACGCTGGAGAAAATTCCAGTCAACTTTTTCAGGAAGAAATGACGACACCTCAGAAAGAAGAAGCCATGCACCAGGAGGAGCAGTCCATTTCTCTATTGGCATGGAATTCTTTAACCATAGAGATTTTGATGTTTCTATAACATCCTGAAGTGATTCGACAATTTTTCCCTTCAGTTTTTTCTTCTTCCCCAGACTAGAGCAGATCTTTTTCACCCAAGGTGTAACCTCCCCGTTACAGAGTTCCTTCAAGATATCAAAGACTCCATCTCTTTCAAAACTTCCTCCACTAGATCCAGCTCTAGACACCCTGTTCAAAACAAGTTCCTGGAACAAATTCTCACACTCTTCCTGAATGCTAGTTTCACTATCTGAAATCAAACGTGGAACAGAATGAAGCCACTCATATATCATGTTCTTGTCTGAACACCTTCTGAATGCCTGCAAATCCCTATCAACTAAAACGTGAGAGGCAGATGAATCTAACAGAATAGAAACTCCTAAAAACTTCCAAAAATTAAAATTGAAGAAAACTAGAAAAGTCAAACTGAAAGGATACAAGGGCCAGGAGGTAATAAAGTGGATTAATCTATAAAGCAACTACTGGAAATGCATTGATCTATTCAGGATGTTAATGACAGGCTCTTATTTTTACTACTGTATAAAAATCTTCTATATAGTGCATATTGTGTCAAACAAACCATGAGAGGTTCTAGGGTGATCTTCTACTCGACATTCAAAGGTTACTAGATGAACTATGTATATCTCACAGGATAATTAATAATGGCCATAAACTTCCATTAGATTCATCATTATATCTTGTAATGAAGGATAAATAGATTGAACGTAAGACTGTCTACCAATTTGGTGATTAGACAAAGTAAAATTTATTATATAGATTCTAATGGAAAGATTATAACCTCTGACAGAGCTGAAATTGCTGCTTTCCGGATGCTAACTAGTGCATCTGAACACGCCATCCCCATTGCCTGCACAATCTCAATATCATATTGGCCTCCTGAAAGGTCTACCAATTTGGTAATAAGAAGGAGAGATGCCCTCCTAACAGAAGCTTTCTCATCCATACACCTTTTCTTCAGAAGCTCATTTAGTCTAATTTCCTGCCTACTAGATCCATCACTTCCAAAACCAAGTGCTTGCCTCAAGACCTTTCCACTAGCCTCATTGCTGAAAAGATTTCCCACAAGATGCGCCAAGTTTGTCAGGGCTCTAGCTCGAACCCCTGCAACTGAATCCGAGCAGCGCTCTATGAGAGCTTCGAGACACCTTGATCCCCATGAACCTTCAATTCCATCATCTGAGCTCATTTCAAATGGATCTTTTACCGACATTACAAGCATCGGAATAAGATCAACAGACAATAACCTCAGCTGAGGCTTTCCCTGACACATCTTCAGCACATAATTGACAAACTCCACCTGATCCTCAAATTCCATAGCTTTCACTATCTCCATGATAGACTCCACAACGGCAGCCCTAGAGTCAGCCCTCTCAGGGGCCTTCTGTGACAGATACCTTGGCAAATTCATCATTGCCTTCCTGACACCTTCCGAGTACTTAGCCACACTCATCATCTCATTTGTCACGAATCTGAGGGCAAATGTCTTAGCTGGCGATTTAATCAGGAGAATCAATGCTGACAGTGACTTCAACACCTCACCAGCAGTGGCAGTTACATCACCATGCTCAGGCTTTAGAACTTGGAGAAAGATCTGCTCACAGGGATCGCAAAGCCTCCTGGAATTCCCAGAAGTCCCAAAAAATTCCAGCCCAAGAACAGGAATTTCAGCAGTGGTCTGAACCAAAGACTTCAAACTATCCGGAAACCTATCCAAATGCACTAATTCAAGAACAAGCCCTAATTTATCCAGCACATCATATAAAACCCTAACATCAAACACGTTCTCGTCATTGCCACCTTCATCGTCGCAATCCATGCTCGAAACCCTAGCAATCTTAGCACGATTACGCCCTCCTCCGCGCCCCCTCCGTTTGACCTTTCCACCGCTACCATCACGGCTCTGGCCCTCTGGCGCCGGAGAATTAGTCGCCTTTCTCTTCTTCAGCGCTCGACGGACCGATTGAAGAAGAGAGAGAAACGACATCGGAGTGAATAGAGATAGAGCGGGGGAATTGGGGGATAAAATGAGAGAGAGGTACACCTTGCAGGCCAGTAGAGAAACGGAGACGGGTCCGGAGTCCATAGCCGAAGCGATTGGATTGATGAAGGAGGAGAGTGAGATGTTGTTGGTCGAAAGCTCTTCCCATAGAAGGCATGGCTGATCCTCTGCATCGTCGGCGTCGTGTAGAGCTTGGTCTAGGAAGGATTGGAGGTGTACAAGGGCTGATTGAGAAATGGAGGAGCCGGCGTTTTCGAGATTGCGGAAGTCGGAGATTATACGGGAGAGCTCGTCCGCCATTGTTGTCGGCACAGTGTCCAATTGGGCACCTCCCAAGTCACAACCTTCAAATTATAGTTTTTCCCGCCTAAGATCATCCGGTTTCATTGTAGTTGTGTCTTAAAACTCAAAATAACTCGAAGAAGCCAAGTTAATTTAGGAAAATTACACAAAATCACCCTGCATTAGGTTTTCTTTATTGGTTAAGATATGTGTTATCAAAACCATTTTTTTACAATACGAAGGTATTCGATTTTCAGTGAATATTATAATAAATGAAATACGAAAAATCCGTCGAAAGAAAGAGGAAAAAAGACTATTAAAAAAGTTTAATAGATGTGAATATGAAAATAAGAAGAAAAGACGGACAATCAAAACGAAAAAGAACAATGAGAACTATCACCATTGTTTAACTGCACCAAAAAAATTGCAATGGTTATCATTTACTAACGAAAACTTTAGATTTGTATCTCTCTGAGTTCCGAAAAAAAAACCATATTTTTCAAATATGTCAAGAATTAATTTTGAATATAATTATTATTTTACGGTTACTGATAATGGATAATAGTCATTTTAAAGGTATATAAAATTTAATAAATGAGTACTTATTTTTATCTTAAAATATTAATAAATATTGGCTCACAAATGATAGAATGATATATTTCAAAAAAATTTACGCCCAAGCACAATATTCAAAAATCATAATTTTTTTTGGTACGAAGGAGAGTCGGTGTTCTCCGGCGCATATGAGCGCGCTTACATCGTGAAGTAGCTCAACTACACTCTCGGGAGGGTCAAACAATACACTTAGTCCGACAGTAACCAGATTAGAAAGAGGATGTCACAGAGGAACCGTCCTTCTAAAAAGCAAGATAGCTAATTGGGAGTCCGGTTCAAATATCATAATAATACCAACCAAAATGTGAAAAAGTGATAGACACCGTTTAAAATTTCTCTTTTTATAATATATGACCAAATTTTATAAACAAAACTCAATGATTGAAGAAAAACAATAGTTTGTTCCTAACAATTAAAAATTATAATCAAAATCAATCTTTTCTTAAGCCAAAAAAATAGGGAATCAACTAATAAAGAGGCGAGAATTTACTCACACCCAATTTTAGTAATCTGATTAACATCTTCTTCAGTGTTCATAACCCTTCAAAAAACCCTCTCTTTCACCTTCCCAAATCCAATGTCTCTACAATCCCAACTCCTCCCTATCACCGTCGTCACCGCCGCCACAACCCATCGGAGACTCACCATCCAATCACTCACAATCGTTCTTCTCTCCAACCTCATCTGGCCGGCGATCATAATCTTCCTCTTCCCATCAAGCAAAAGCTACGAATCCCTTTCAAAGCCAATTTGGTTCCCATCCATCTCGACGATCCACTTATGCACATTGGGCTCAGCATTCTTCATGGGCCTAGCGGGCTGGATTATTTGGGCCGAATACGGAATAGAGGCCCATAAAGCAGAGTATTATTCAAATGCGCGGCCCATCTACATTTCTCAATTCTCAACTGGCGTGATGTGGCACCCGGTTGTCCTTGGTATTGGATCCGCTAAACTCGGGTGGGTCGTTTCCTTAGCGGGTTTCGGGTCTTTGTATGCTTGTTATGAGAATTTTAGGAAGATTAATTTGGTTGCGGGTGTTCTTGTTACGCCCGCTTTGGCTTGGTCTGTTTATCTTTCGCTTGTAAGTTGTCAACTTATTTATCTTTGAATTAAATTTTCAATTTTAGCTTTCTTTTTTTTAATACATTTTCTCTGCAAATTAATCGCAGTTAAGGGTTTAATTAGTTTGGATTATTAGCGTTTACTTAGGATGTTTGGATTGAGATATGATCGGTTTTTAAAATTAGATTATATGAGGTTAAATTATCCGATATTATATAACATATTTCACGCAAGGTTTTGAGAGGTTATTGGAGATTCTCATAAATTTATTTTTTTAGGGGTGTCATCACGAATCAGAAACCCGTAACCTTGACATTATGACGGTTACAGAATTCGTATGCGTGGTGCAATAACAAAGTCTTGAAACGTGCGAATACGACTTTCGGGTTTTTTTTTTATCCTTACCCATTATTATGATATATGAGATTGTGGCGAGAAGGATTAATTGAAATAAAACCCAAAATCCCGAAACCCTACAAACACAAACAATCCCTAATTTGCAATCAAAGCCTTTTGCTTTTCATACCCAAGCCAAATCTAGAGCTCGTCCCAAAATCATTTGACCACATTTTTGAAACACGAATTAAGTTGTTCAAGTGTATAGAGATATGGACGGAAAAACGGCTCTTGTTGATGCTATATGGGAAGACAAAGTTCTTACAACAACAGGAAATATTTCTTCGATATCAAAGAGAATGCAACTTTTATCGAGTATGAATGATCAAAGATGTATTGGAAGCCAAAGTTCTCTTAACATCAAATTGATAATCGATATTATGAGGATGAAGTAGCTGGTATTTTTGTTTCAATCCAATAAGATTTCCTCCTACGTTAATACCCGCCCGTTTAACAACGAACACATAATTCATCTCAACAAAACCAGATTGGGTTAAAAAGATCGATTTAATGGTAAGAGTTTTATCAACCCATATCAAAACAAGAGCATGTGTCGAAATCACACAAGAAATTATTTTCCAAATTATAATACTATTTCAGAATAATATAATAACTTCAAACTCCCAAGAATCATATCAATAATTATGATTGTAGGTTAAAAGATTTATTAAATTAACATAATATTTTGCGCACAAAACGCGGCGTAGTGGCATATTCTTCCTCGATTCACGGGTTGAATGCATTACGCACAAGTTCAACCTTCTTTTGTCAATGCCACTTTCCAATCACCATCAAAATACCTTTTTTAAACACACAACAAAAATATAATAAAGGAAAAAAATATAACAAAACTATATATGAATTTCTTATACTAAAATAAATATAAAGAAAGGACTTTTTTTTTTTTTTTTACGTTAAAGTCGATATAAATTATTGAAAAATTTCGGAAGGTGTTCTCGTATTATTGACCTTCTCGAATTATGTCCAGTGATTTGTCAATTTTTGAATAATGTCCTTAAATTTTACACTTTTCGGATTATATTTTTTTACCATTCATAAATTAACATTTATTAATATTTTAAGATAATAATAAAAATTATTCATTAAAAAAATATCTAGAACTTTAAAATGACTATTATCAATAATTATCAGATAAGTAATTATGTCTTCTCAAAATTTTAATCTATAAATTATAGAATAGTATAATCCGAAAAAGTTTTAACGTGCAGTACAAAAATTCGAAAATTTCCTAATTATTTAAATATCTTACAATATTTGTTAATGTGGATTTTTTTTTTTCCGGTATGAATTATTCCAACAATTTGTCAATTTTCTTATACTAAAATAAATATCAGAAATGATTTTTTATGTTAAAGTCGGTATGAATTATTGAAAAATTTTGGAAGGTGTCTTTTTACTGTTGACCTTCTCAAATTATGTCCAGTGATTTGTCAATTTTCAGATAATGTCCTTCAATTTTATACTTTTTTGGATTATATTTTTTTTAGTATTCATAAATTAACATGTAATTATGCCCCTCAAAATTTATTTATAAATTATAGAAAGGTAAAATCCGAAAAAGTTTTAAAGTACAGTAGCACAATTCGAAAATTCCCTAAATTATTTAAATATCTCACAATATTTATAGTGTGGAAATTTGTATTTATTCTAAAATTATAATAAAATGTGAATTGTTAAAATATAATTTTATAAGCTATTTCTTGTACATAAAATATTTTAATTATCACTTTCATTTAAATATTACAATAATGTCTATAATCACAATAAGAATAATTTGTAAAATAAATGGAAAAAATTGTAAAAGATATTTACTTAAATAATATCAATTTCAAAGATTAATATTTACACACATAAATGGAAAAAATCACATAATTTGTGCCAGTGAATGCATGTAAAATACACGATAGGCATATATCTCATTATTACATATATAGGGATTTTAATTTTGACTTTTTCATTTTAATTTTAATTTTAATTTCTGTTTAATATAAAAAGCCTTCTTCCGACAAGTTCATGCAAGGGTAAAGGAATAGTTTAAGGAAGAGAGAGACGCGTACCATGTTCTTCTCCTCGCTTAACATGGATCCAAATTTATCCAATTAAAAAAAAAATTAATCAAAAAAAGACTGTCCAGCTCTTTGCCAGCTTCTCTCACTCTCCAAATTGAATTCCTTCCTTCTTCTCTGTTCTTTCCTACCGACAAATTCATCCATATCTCCAGATCCATTGCAATACTTATACCAGATCTTCCAAAAACTTTTCTACAACAAATTTCACAAAAATCCGTAAAAAAAGTGCTAATCTTGACCCGAATTCGGATCTAGAAGGTATGTTGGAGAGGTGTCTGGGTAGTCGCCGGAGCGCGCAGCTCCGGCGAGCAGTTAAGCAAGCGAAGGTGACGATCCTTTGTCTCGGGCTTACGTTAGTTGTTCTACGTGGAATGATTGGAGCCGGCGAATTCGGTACACCGGAGCAGGATCTAGAGCTGCTTCAATCTCACCTCACGCATAATCGTCGTGTTCTAGAAGAATCAAAGGAGTCTGGATCTGGAAAGCAAGAGGTGAATCCGAATAGCTACGATATGTTTGATATCAATAAGATTTTAATCGACGATGAGCCGGAGGAGAAGAAGGATCCGAATAAGGCGTACAGTTTGGGACCGAAGATTTCTGATTGGGATGAGCAGAGGGCGAATTGGCTCAGGGAAAACCCTAATTTCCCCAATTTTCCGCAACCTAATAAACCTAGGGTTTTGCTGGTGACTGGATCATCCCCAAAACCATGTGAGAATCCAGTAGGTGATCATTACTTGTTGAAATCGATTAAGAATAAGATTGATTACTGCAGGATTCATGGAATTGAGATCTTTTATAATTTTGCGCTTTTGGATGCTGAGATGGCTGGTTTTTGGGCGAAGCTTCCATTGATAAGGAAGCTATTGCTTTCTCACCCAGAAATTGAGTTCTTATGGTGGATGGATAGTGATGCAATGTTCACTGACATGGCATTTGAGCTTCCATGGGAGAGATACAAAGATGTAAATCTCGTGATGCACGGTTGGAATGAAATGGTTTATGATGAGAAAAATTGGATTGGATTGAACACAGGAAGCTTCTTGCTGAGGAACACTCAATGGGCATTGGATTTGCTCGACGAATGGGCACCAATGGGTCCGAAAGGAAAGATTAGAGACGAAGCCGGAAAGATTCTCACAAGAGAGCTGAAAAACCGGCCAGTATTCGAAGCTGATGATCAATCTGCAATGGTTTATCTATTGGCAACACAAAGAGCGAAATGGGGTAACAAAGTATATCTCGAGAATCATTACTATCTTCATGGATATTGGGGGATTTTGGTTGATAGATATGAGGAGATGATTGAGAATTACCATCCGGGTTTCGGTGATCATAGATGGCCATTGGTAACTCACTTTGTGGGTTGCAAGCCTTGTGGGAAATTCGGGGATTATCCGGTTGAGAGATGTTTGAAGCAAATGGATAGAGCTTATAACTTTGGGGATAATCAAATGTTGCAGATGTACGGATTTACGCATACTTCGCTCGCGAGTAGGAAAGTGAAGAGAGTAAAGAATGAAACTGCAAGGCCTCTTGAGGTTAAGGATGAACTTGGTTTGCTTCATCCTTCATATAAAGCTATCAATTTATCAGCTTGATTATGATTGTTAGCAGAGTCACAAGAAATGGATTATTTTGTTCTTTTTGAATGCCAAATTTGATCTTTTGTTATATACTGGTTGTTTGTCTTCATAGTATAGCAGCATATTTATGTTGGCAAGCTTAGTTCATATGATTACTGTTGTAATTCCCGCCAAAATTCACTCCATTCACATATTATGTGTTCTTGTTATTCATGGATGCAAAGATCAACAAAGATGATTACACACCCTTTTAAGTGTAACGATCTAGATAAGTTATTGTGTTAAAGTCCGGTTGACCAATTACGCGAGAGTCATGTTTGTTCGAGTGCAAACGCGTCTTATACGTAAGTCCAAAATATAACTTTTAAACCCCTAAGAGTAACGATCTTAGATCGGTTATCATGTCAAAGTCCGATGAACCATTCGCATGAAATTCATGAACTCGGTTATCATGTTAAAGTCCGATGAACCAAGCGCATGAACTTCATGCTTCTTCGAAAAAAATGTGTCTTAAACTGAAGTTCAATTTATTTATGATTTTTGAAACCATTTGTTCGAGTTCAAATATATATATATATATATATATATATATATATATATATATATATATATATATATATATATATATATATATGATTTTTGAAACTATTTGTTCCTTTTTATAAATTCACCCAAGAAAGATCTAGACAAAAAACTTAAACTAATAGGAAAAAAATCGTTTTAGAGAAAACATTTCTTTAGTTTCGTCATTCATGTCACCCTTTGTTTGACCCCCTTGCACCACTAAGTCACCATTTAGGGCCCGTTTGGTTCCAACTCCGGAAACGGAAACGGAATGGAAACGAATTTAGTCCATATGTATATCCATATTCATGAAATTTTATGGAATCATTCCCCATGATTTAATGAAAACTACACTTGTTTCCTCACATTTTGTTACCCTATAGGGTATCAAAAGTAATCAAACTCTCATCCAATTACTACAAATCACAAGGAATGATTCCAAAAATTTTAATGAACATGTTATACATATTGACTAGATTCGTTTCCATTCCGTTTCCGATTCCGGAGTTAAAACCAAACGGGCCCTTATTGTTTTGTACTTATTTAATCTCTGACATAATGATTAATCTAAACGTGTATCACCATTCTCACAGACAACAAAGATAATAACAATATTATAAGTTTGGAGCATTAAGTGTACAATATTCAACTTTATACAGTTGTTTGTGTATTCATCATTTTTTTACTTTGCTATATACAATGTTATTTGATTATAACATTCCATATCACATTCATTGAATATCATCGCAAGTTTCATCAGTGTCAAGCTTATCGTGCCATAAATCAATAACCTAAAGCATCTAAATGATATAAAAATAAAAAAAAAAATTGAATCAGAAAATTGGAAAAAAAAACAAACTAAAATCGCTCAATTCAGTAACCACAAGAATAGGTTTGGGTGATTTCACAACCGGTTCATAGAATCGTAAACAAGCCCATAAGAGTTTGTTCGGCGGAACTTTTTGTAAAGCTTTTTTTGTAGAGTTTTGAGAAAATGAAAGTTTTGGTGGATTAACTTTTTTATTAGATTTTTCAGAAGTTTTTTGGTTCAGCTTTGAAAAGTTTCAAATGATAGTTTTTTTTTGTGTAGATTATCGATTTTTTTTTTTATAATTTTACCGCTTAAAGCTAGCTTTAACAATTTGTGCATTTCTGTTTTTTTAGCTTTTTGGTAAATCTACCATACAAATCTATCCACAAATCTAGTTTTACCAAACATTAATTAGCTAATTTGTTAGATTTTCGAAATTTATAAAACTCTTTTAAACTTTACTAACAAATCTACTCACTAAAAAAAGCTAAAGCTACTCAAAAAGCTAAAGCAACTCAAAAAGCTTAAACTACTCAAAAATCTCGCTTTACCGAACAGAGCCTAAATCTTTTATGATTTATATTCACTTTGAATTTTTTTTATTGCTCGTGCATGACAAAGGAACTGAAGAGCTACTACAGACCACGCAACAACAACAAAAAAGAGGGAAAATTGTCCATGAATAATGCATTTTTTTGTAGAGGCTTATAAGTTAGACCAAAGAATTGCATCCTCATTTCGACAGTAAGCAACAATGCCATATGAATAACAAAACTTGAACCTTGTAATTTGATTATTCAGCTTACTGCAGCCAGAGCAGGAGCCGGTTGAGCCGCAACAACGTTGAAACAACGACCACAGAGCGTCGGGTGCTCAGGGAAAGAACCCACTTGAACAGAGTAATTCCAGCACCTCTCACATTTTGAGCCCTCAGCTTTCGACACACCAATCCAAATCTTGCTATTATCCCCTTCGATGAGATACTCTCCGGTGTATGGTATATCCATGGCTGATGCTTTCTCCAAATCAGGAACCAATTCAGCCTGTTTATAGTGTTTTTTGTACAGGAGGAGAATCTAATAAGATTTGAAATATATTGAAAAGGAGATCTAATGTGGAAGGTTGATTTGAGAAAATGTGAAACCTGTGATGTTATGAATATGCGATGCAGTGCGTCTGCGTTATCGTCTGTTGTGCACATATGATGCAGCCTTGTGGATAGGTTTGGTTCGGTTGTGTGTAGATAAACTTTTGCTTCTAAGCTTGAACCGATTAGCTTCCCTGAACGAGCTACTTCCAGGACCTTGTTCACCTCAGTTCTCAACTGCCAAATGAGCAAGTCACAAGAAAATGGTTCTGTGATATAATATCAAGGAAACCAGTGGTCATCACAAAATTATTGCAAGAAAACTTTTATGAAACAACCCGTCTTTCATTTACTTTCCGCCATCCTGATTACAACCGTTTATACTAAGTGCCCATTTGGTTAGGGTGGTGGAATGAAAACGGAATAGAAACGGTAAAATTATTGCAAGAAAACTTTTATGAAACAACCCGTCTTTCATTCACTTTCCGCCATCCTGATTACAACCGTTTATACTAAGTGCCCGTTTGGTTAGGGTGGTGGAATGAAAACGGAATAGAAACGGTTAAGGGGAAGGGAAGGAAAGGAAATGGAAATGATTGAATTATTTTTATGTGTTAAAAGACATCTAAACAAACACGTTTTTTATTGATACGAAATCATTCCGTTACCGGGAATGATTTTTAGCCCTTCCAAACGAGCCCTAAGAATATTCACTAGATGGAAGACATATCGTTGGTCTGCTCTTTCGTACTTCAAGCTGAAATACATACCTCCAGAACTTTTTTCCAAAAGTTAATTTCTTCACTGGGAAAAGCAAGCCATTTTTCATTCGTTGTTGGCCATCGTGATTCAAAGACAAACTTTGCAACAGAACCATCTTCTGTAATATACTCGAAGGGCAGATTCTGCCAAACATCCTCAGCCAGGTGAGGCAAAATTGGAGCAAGTACCCTCACAATGGAGAGAAGGTGTGCTGCGAGAACAGTTTGACAACTTCTTCTTGTGAAGCTTGTAGAGCCCCTGAAAAATGTTCAATGGGTGAGTGAAGCCCAGAGGAATGGTGATTTTCTTTAGAGCAATACATGGGAATATTTTGACAACAAACAGAAGCAATGAGTTGAAGGTAAGTTGCACTAAATAATTTTTTGCTCTGTGCACAAAAGCCTTCGGTGTCCCAAGTATATGCCCTTAGTATGTCCAAGCCCATATCGAGTGCATAGTTCATTTCCTGTCCTAAGTTTATGACCGAGTACCTTACCTGAACTACATTACAAAACATTTAGAAACCATGATATCATACAACATAGGTAAAGATGAAGTGCCTCAATTTAAACTTCCTTGTATTCCACACAAATTCACCACAACCAAATTTCTAGTGATATCCATTTGCCTGAAGTTTCCAATTCTAGTGCATCTGTGACACGCATAAAGGAGATATTTTGTTGTGATTTCACCCTAAATGTACACTTACCCAACATAAAGCCGATCCTTTGCAACATCAAAATAGAAGTTTGACAGATCAACAATCACAAATCTTTGTATAATCTGTAAAACAAAACCAACAGATGGAAGTCAAGACTATTCACTTGAAAAAACAAATATAAGCATTAGGGTAAGAGAAAGAAAGAACAAAAAAAGAAAAAAGAAAAAAAAAACAGCATGTGCTTCAGCACAAAAAAAATCTGAGTATAAACAACATTTTCTAATGTGCACACCAGCAACTTATATTAAAAATTGTTATGTTTATTCTTCAGAGGAACCCAGTAGATCAGGACCATACCAATTCAAGTGAAGACAGAAGCAAGTTTGTGAATTTTGTTCCCTTCCCTTCAGATTTTTGCTTTGCTAATTTATTACATAATATGATAATAATGTGATGCACCAAAAAATCCTTACTCATAATGATCCATCCAATGAAACAGATACTTCAATAAGATTTTCCTTCTTGGTACTTTCTCAAAAAAAACATCTAAAACATGATATTTCTGGTGTTAAGCTTTTTATAAGAAAATTAATTCAGATTTTAGACTGAATATATTCAATCTACTGTTGGTGCATCATAATCACACTGCTAAAAAACTTTCAAGGACATTAAAAACACAACTGTCTCACATAGGAGGAACTTAAATGATATTTGTTTGGTAGAACAATGCAATACTAAATTCGTTCTTACAAATTTGGAGACAGAATAGAATGTGCACCTGAAATATTTTGAAGAATTGGTATTTTTCATAGTTTTCCTGGATGCCCTTTACAGTTTCTTCAAGCTGATAAAGTGCATGTTGGTCTATCATAGGAAGGTCATCATATGGAATAGTGCTTTCAATCTGCACGAAGAAAAATGATCAGTACATAGCAATAGAAGCTTATAGCATAGCTATTTTATCAACCACTCTGGTGGTAAATAAAACAAAAAATTCAATGCTAAACGTACACTCCAGTCATCCAAATTTCCCAAAAGGTAGCGCAGGGTTCCTCTGAGCTTCCTGTATATATCAGACATTTGACGTAGGATTAGCGGTCCAACCAGTACATCACCAGTGTAATCTACACTTGAAACCCAGAGCCTCAAGACATCTGCTCCATAGGCTGGTGCCTCCTAATAATAAAAAAGAAACATCCATAGTCAAACGGTAAAGTGAGTAGTTATATATATACAGAGGTAAGCCCTTGCAGTGTCGTACCGTTTGACTTTTCCCCTTTTCTCCTTCAATAACAAGACGAGGGTCTACAACATTACCCACCGATTTGCTCATCTTTAAACCTTTCTCGTCCAACACAAATCCATGTGTTACAACGCTAAGATATGGTGCCTTTCCTGCCAAAAGTTAGCACAAACAGCTAGAATGAAAAACTATTTTATTGAATTTCATATTAAACCAATATCCTGATCACGATGCAACATGCTAATGACGATAAGATTCCATGAAGCAGAAACATTAAGTTTTAGTTTTTGTGATCAAATAATGGCATTATTAAACTGCAGAGCGCCAGAGCCCCATATTACAAAGAGTCAGATAAAAAAACCCTCAGTTTAAAACCATTACTTTGTATAGAACCATGTTGCACGAAAGGGATTATATCAACACTCCAATTCGTGAAAAACATTTTATCTTTGAGGAAAATTAAACTCCAAATGTCAGATTTCAGAGTACTAACTTGAATTAAAAGCCAGCCAACATATTAAAGATGGTGCAAGATGTTAATGAGGATAAGATGCCATGAAGTAAAAGCATGAAGTATCAGTTTTTGTTACCAAACGACAATGTTATTACACGGCACAGCCCCCTGGTATCACAAAGAGTCAGATGGAAAAGCCACCAAGGTTTAAACTCATTACATTATACAGAACCATGTTGCACTAAAGGATATCAACACTCCAATTCTTGAAAATGGTGATTCTGAAGAAAAATTTGAACTTCAAATTTTAGTTTTTAGAGTGTTAACTTAAAAGCCAGGGTAGATATTACCATTTGTGGCAACACTGGTTAGCAGAGAACTTTGGAACCATCCACGATGCTGATCCGATCCTTCAAGATATAGATCTGCAGGATACCTAAGGGCATCTCTTTTCCCCAGAACAGCAGCCCACGAGGAACCTAGGGCATTAACAAATAACCACTTCATGTAAATCCGTATGCAAGAAGAAAAATACATGTTAAACTTGCAATAATAATAAGATATTGGTTGGCTGGACTAAAATGGGGTTGGAGGTGGGGGGAGGTAATCACAAAATGATGGCAAGTTTAGAGAGGATAAAAATCCAAGAAGATTCTAATTAAAAAAGGATGATTCTCTTTATCTTCTTTCCCTCCTCTCTGCAGGTGGAATATGGACAGGAGACTAACTAGTTATAGAATCAATAAACAAATGCATACCTGAGTCAAACCAAACATCCATAGTATCAGTCCCCTTCTCATATTCTGACGCTTTGTGTCGATATTTATCAGGAAGCAATTCTTCAACAGCCAGATACCACCAAGCATCACTTCCCTTCTGGGATATGATAGCTGTCAAGATGAAAGATTCTTCAAAAATTACTACAACAAAGAAGTGGATATAAACGCAAACATCACACTAGAATCAGCTTTCTGGAATCCAAAGCAATAGAAGGAATTCCCAACGCTCATTTGAGACTCTTTTAGACAGAAAGTTACACGCAAGCCAATAACATATTAGAAATAGCATAAGAAGTACTTAATCAGACATGTACAAAATAGTTAGTGGGTCTCAAGAGACTTACACTTTACATGCTCAATAGTCTCTTCATTCATCAGCGGCTCCTTTGTCTCTTTATGATAAAACACAGGAATTGGGACACCCCATGTCCTTTGTCGAGATATACACCAATCAGAGCGACTTGAAGTCATAGAAGAAATTCTGTTTTCTGTCTGAGATATGTTTCAAATTAAGAGCACCATCAACACGATATCTCATGTAATAAAAGAACCTACGTGACAGCATATAAGAAAAGCACATGGATAACAGATAAAGTCAAAGAGAATTACTGAGGTTAGCTACCCAAATATGTATCCTAAACATCAGGTTATACAATCTAGGGAAAAGATGTCTACACTCTACAGCATAAGGTGGTACACTTTTTTATTCAGTTTCATAACCTATCTTTTATGATAACACATCAAGGATGGAAACTCCATCCTCGGTATTAAATCCCATACAAGTACTAAGAAAAGAGTCAAAAGACTAGAAGCAGTTTCCACATATTGGCCTTTAGCAGCCCATTATAAAAATTACATAGAACCATAAGAATAACTTTGACCCTTGCCTTAATGAAAAATAAGCCTCAACAAATGAGTCTGTTGGAAGTTCTAGATATCAATCATTTGAGCTATGGAAATCGTTACATTGCACTTGGTCAAATTTTGAAAACAAATTAAACCTGGATTTAGTTAATCAGAGCCAGACATGCATAACCAAATTTGTATGCCTAAGCATGGAGTTCCTAAGCAAGGTAAAACCCGAGTGCATCACTCAGTTTTTCAACAGATATATAGAAAAGAACTGGATATGCAGTCCCAAGCTTGCAAAGCCCGAGCCAAACATGCTACATTTAATCAAGGAAAATTTTGAGCCAACTCAGCTTATATGAAACTATAGTATTACAAGAGAAACTACAAAATTGCATTGCAAAATATTAACCCAGTGACAAATTTTGCCATAGTAACCGTGCCTAGAATGAAAACCATGTAAGATACAGTAACACACTTGGGTTAGCTGGAAGAATCTGGATCCATTCTGTTATATGAACAGTGAGGGGAATTTGTCAGAGTCACATATAGGTGGACGCGGTAATGAAATAAAACATAAGGGAATAACCCTTCATATCTAAAGATCCAGAAACTTAGTTTGTAGTTGGCATTTGCCTAAGTAACTAGTTCTGGCTTCCTGACTGGTTTTTGTTCTTCCGGTCTTCCCGATTTACACTCTTTGAATTAGTGTTCTTCTTGAAAGCACCATCTAGTTGAGACATAAGTCACATAACTACGAAGACACCCAACTTATCTTGATACTGGTTGAATTATGATACTATTATCTCAAAGTAGATCGAATGAGACATTAATATCAGCCGGAAAGAAGGCAAACCTGAGCTGGAATCCAGGTCACATTACTAATTGCATCCATGGCAGACTGTCGGAAGCCTTCTACTGATGCAAACCATTGTTCAGTTGCCCTGAAAATAGTGGGTTTTTTGGTTCTCCAATCATATGGATATTTATGCTCTGCACAAAAACAAGATGCAAAATGGTGGGTCTATACTGTGCCTTTTCTTTTTCTTTTGTTCATCCGAATGAACAGAGATATCCCTCATGTAACACTTGCTGAAAGAAATTAACACTTACTGTATGGCTCCTCTATGATGAGTGAAAGGCTTTCATCTAAGTATTTTACAACAGCTATATTACCATCCCCCAGAACATCCAATCCACAGAAACGGCCAGCTTCTTCAGTGAACTTTCCATTGTCATCAACAGGAGAAAGAAGAGGCAATCCATATTTCAGGCCAGTTATATAATCCTCTTGGCCATGACCTGGGGCAGTATGGACAAGCCCAGTCCCAGATTCTGTAGTAATATAGTCACCGCCCAAAACCACAGGGCATTCTCTTTTCTCAACTGGATGGATGTATCTAAGGGAAGGGGGGGAAAGAAGGGAAAATAATGTAAGATTCAATGAACAATCAGAATCAAGAGCACAAGTTCAAATTCCATATTGATCCATCCTCTCCACAATTTGGAGTTTTCCTTTACAAACTATATATGGATAAACATATAGATAAAGATACAAAATGATACCAGCAAGTAACTTTTAACTTCAGATATATCCAATTTACCTGCAATTTTCAAGCTCTGAACCGTTAAATGTTCTTTTGACGAGCAGCTTGACTCCCCACTTAGATTCCAGTGTAGGCACCAGATCAGATGCAACAACAAGATGTTTTTTTTTCTGTGCCTTCAAAAAAGAGCCAAATGTTCGTTTTATACTTCCTGGTGCAGGAGTATCTTGTTCTGGTGACATCAATTCTGCCACAGCGTACTGAAGTCTACCATTCACAGCAACAGCTGAGCACAGGATAAAATATTTATTATAATTTTGTTTGATATCGTATAAGAAACAGATTAACAGAATATTCAGATACCAGTTACTTATTTCATGTTAATGAAAACTAATATTACCTGCGTTGGCTGGTATAGTCCAGGGTGTTGTAGTCCATATTGCCAGATATAAACTCGGAAGAAACTCCTCCAGTAACCCACTTGAACTTGGAGATAATCCCACTACCTTAAAACTGGCATATATGCTTTTTGAGACATGACCTTCTGGGTACTGAAAGAGACTTCAAACAAATCAAGCTATGTAGAACACTTCTTTTTTCACCTATAGTCTATATATATAGAGGCAGCAATCCTTAGTATCTAGAACTAACAATGACATGATCAGAGCAGCTACAATAATACACAGCACAACCACATAATCACCTTGTGATAAACTTACCTTACAGAAGTTGAGACCTATGTCATGTCAAAGCGTTCTGTCGTAAAAATCAACTAATTGCTACAAGCATACTAGTAATTCCACATAGTTTTACAAGGAAAAACTAGCTGAAAATTTTACCTCTAACTCAGCCTCCGCTAGTGCAGTGCATGAAGAGGGACTCCAGTGAACGGGTTTTTTGCCTCTGTATATGTAGCCTTGAAGAGCCATTTGCCCAAAAACATCAATCTAGTAAAGTCAATGGCCGAAAGTTTTAAATCATCAGCCAAACTAAAAGTGAAGCTACACAAAGTATTACTAATCTCTCTTTTCATCAACACAGCTTGGACATATTGCGTGTATACTGAGCTCAAAAGATTAATTTTAGCTGCTCAGAACATATTAAATAGTATATTATCAGTGAACCAGTAGACAATTCAGGTGAACAAAAATTCCATGGTTGATCAGTTTCCTTTAACAAACAGGGAGAAAATCTTGATAATGGAGGCCTTACAGAAAACTACATGAAGCAAGTCTCACCATAGAAATCACAAAGCGAGAAAAAGTCTAATTCGACGACCAAGAGTATAGTACATTAGAAAGAAAAGAGGACAACAACGAATTATCCTGAGTGTGTGAGGAAGCTGCATAGTCTGAAGCCTAAATGTTTCTAAAATGCTGAATGAGTTGAGTATATAACAGAGGTAGAGTGTATTTAATAGGAAGAGCGAGAATAGGTTATGGTCACACGTTGATTAATTGTCGGAGGGAGAAGTAACACTGAAGTGAGAAAACAGAATAACATGCCTTCTAGAGGAAATTACTTTGGCAGTGTCGCGGCCTCTAAAGCCTGTCATGTCGTAATTTCATTGATAACTGAACCTATATCACAGTTGGTTTATAAACTGGAGTACCTGTGCGGCTTCATACTCTGGATCAAGTGTTAGATATGGTGTGTCCCAATAACCCCAGACTCCATAGCGCTGCAAATAGGAAATAACTTGTTTTGATCATTTTCAGAATAAATATTCAAGTTGTTGGATCACACAAGTCAAAAGTGGATGATGGAGGTATTCTCCAATAAAGTTAGACAAGAAAGATTATAGGAAAATCAACCAAGTTAACCTTGAAGGATTTCATTTGATTTTTAACAGTGTCCTTGGCAAATTTAGCAGCCTTAGTTCTCAACTTCGATGGTGTGAGCTCCTTCCTAGACTCTTGATCAATTGATTGCAGCACTGAAATAAGGCTCACATTAGTATAAATAAAAAATAACTTTCAGTCAGAAAAAAAAATGCATTTTGAAAAGCCATATGGAGATGCAAAATCAGTCTGTATTTTCATTAGAGTCCTACATAGACATCTTTACAATGGAAACCCTACTTAAGATGGTGGACTGTCTCATCCCGCTGCAGTCTATAAGAAGATGAACCGGTCTCATCCAGCTGTAGTCTATGCTCCTTTACAGGTTTTATAGTATTGATCCAAATTCCAAAAAAAAAAAGATAACTGAAAACTTAAAAAATGTCAAACTAACTTTGTCTAGAATAGATATTCAGTAGATTGCAAGCTCTGATACTATACGATAGTTCCCTTCAAATAAAAAGATAAAAGCAGCACACTCATCCCCAAATACAAAAGAAAAGAAAAAAGAAGGATAAAAAAAGAACCAGTTAAATAGGTAAAAGAGATAAATTGCTCAATACCCTAATACTAACCTAACACTTGCCTTTTAACTCAATTGGAAGACCATGACAATCCCAACCAGGCACATAGTGAACCTTAAAATTTTGAAGAAGCTGCAATAAGAATTGGGTAGAACGCATTATTCCGCAATCAAAATAATATAAGGTAAAATTTAAGCATGCCACTAACTCTTTTTCTTTTCTTATTGATCTTTCATGCCTCTCATTTATTAAAAAATATATTATAAAAAAAGTAAACAGAACAGGTACTAGATGGCTTAAAACCATAATTTGAGCATGAACACCAGTTTAATAATATTGGTTTCCACACGCTTTTTTTTAAGGAAGCAACTATGACTTCCAGTTCCCAAGTACCACTTTTTTTAAAGAAAAATTCATCTCAAGATCCACTAGGAAGTTCCGATCTCAGTTCCACCATACTAAAGCAATAATCATACCCAATCTAGCACCATCTGTACCATAGGACCCAATCCATCTCCTCTAATTAGAGGAAAGCAGATGCCTCAAAGCTATACCCAGCTCACTAGCTGTAGGCACCAGCTACCATCAAAAGACAGTAAACTGGGAACTTACTAACTGCTAGGGCAATGAACTATTTTTTTGGAGAAACTAGACAGCATTAACACACAAAAATTTGTCTGAACATTTCATATTACTTGGAAATATGTCTTCGAAGGACTGCTGTAAACATGAACTAAAAGGGTCATAAGAGGCAGTCGAGCTAAAGTATCAAGCCTTTAAAGGAAACTTTATGTAAAGTGGCATTCGATATTTAATCTAGAGCTGAAAGAGTGCAATTGATGGAAAATATTGTTAAAGAGTACAGTATAAAACACCTTGTAGCGATTGATAATATCCTTTAAGATCTTGTTTAGAGCATGACCGATGTGTAAATCACCATTGGCATAAGGTGGACCATCGTGAAGAATGAAATTTCCCTGCCAATTAGAATTGTATTAGCTATGAGTTTACATCAGCAGCAGTAGTATCTTATAATAGTGAATGTAACTCACCCCTGTATTCCTATCAACAACTCTCTTGAGTACTTGATTATCTTCCCATAGTTTCTGGATTTCAGGCTCTTTCACTGTAGAGTTTGCACGCATTCCAAATGTCGTCTTAGGTAAATTGACTGTATCCTTGTATTTTCCCTCTTCTTGCTTTCCCCCTAAAACATTGTCAAGTGGACACAAGTGAGTTCAAACTGAAAGATTATCCTTGCTTGCCAATTGGCTGTAGATGGGACAAATATTACTAAATTGTTCGGAGAAGGAAGTAGACATTTCAAAATTTACAATAACCATATATTTACAACAGATGAAGCAAAAAAAAACGCCCTCAAAAGATGTAGGAATGGACTTTTCACACCAAATCGAATGTCATTTGATGGCTACCATTGGATATATCCAGTTAAAGATAATAAGTTCAACCCATTAAGAGATTCAGCTTCAACTAATTGCATCAAAAGCCTTGTTGTAGTAGGAATGATAAAATTTGCGGTGTAAATCACAACAGAAAAAGAACTCAATGTCATACTTCCAATTGAATCCAATTAGTTTGTCATCCCATTCAAAAATTCAACTTGAAATAAATTGCATCAAAAGCCTTGTTGTATTAGATATGATCAAGTGTAGTGCAAATCACAATAAAGTTAATAAACGATCACATCCATTTCAGCATATTTCCAACTGAATCCAATTAGCTCATTTTCCAATGAGAAAAAGTACAAAATCTTCACCTTCAGAGGCTTTCTTCGCAGCCATGACAGGTCCACGAGCTCTCCGCTTAGAAGAAGGCAAGAAATCTCCATTTGAGCAAGAGCAGTAGTATACCGGGGCAGGGAAGGATCGAGCAAAAGAGCTCCTCCTGAAACTGGACGAGCTCACACCAACAGCTCTCCTAAAGTTCAGATTAAAACAGTTACTCTGCCCCAAAATCTGCTCAATCAAACACCAATAGCTTTTACTTCACATATTAACCAATTGACCATCAATTCAAGCGCCAGAAGTCCTAGAAAAAACTGAACTTAAAGAACATGCAATTGCCCGCCCCTAGGATGAGAGTATTTGATAAACCCTAGGAAAATCGGATGAAGAATTTTTCTCCAGCCTTCGTCAATGAAGGAAAATTAGAGAGACATAAGGAATACCAACCTTCAAAGAATAGGTGTTGAATGCCATCTTCGGTTCTATAAATGGAGGATAAGGGAAGAACGAAGGTGGAGATTAAGCAGGTCATCCATGGAGGTCGTCCATGGAGGGAGACAGGAGGGACTGAGGAGCTATGGATAAATCTGTGGGTTTAAGGCTCGCAGCAAAAATAACTAAACGACGTTTTTCGCATTAATAACAAATAAAACGACGATAATCTTGCCGCACTCCAAATTGCAGATTTAGAACTGTGTTTCTTGAAAGTTAGTTTGTATCCCTCCAGTAACAAAACCAATCCGTATTTGCCTCGGTTAGGACTTTGATAGCCTCGAGTATTTTATCCGGATATCCAAATGTTCCTATATTCAAAATGCCAAATCAATATGATTTTATTACATTGCTTATCGTTAATTTTTTATATATATAATTATCATATGATTTCATCTTTTAATTCTTATTTTCTAGACTTATTTATTTCCTATTTTATCCTAATGATATTGTTTAAAAATTCTATTTTTTGTTGTCGTATCAAGACAATATTTGCAATTAAAAAAAAATAAATCAAATTTTACAAATTTCGTGAAGCGAGAGTAACAATTGGGGCTATGCAAAATTGGACCGGACCGGAATTTACGGTCCGGTCTACGATCCAGGGTTTTTTGAAAATCCGGGTTACCGTCCGGTCTAGTTTTTGAACCGTATAAAACCGTAAACCGAATTGGACCGTAAACTACGGATTTCCGGTCCGGTCCAGTTTGATCCGGTCCATTCCGATCCGGTTTTGGACCGGAAAATCTCACCAAAATTGCACCATTTAGGTACAAACCGGTCCGGTCCGGTCTGGTCCGATCCGGTCCGAAATATTCAAAATTGCACGATTTAGGTATAAACCGGTCCAACCCGGAACCGGACCGTTACGGTCCGATCCCGGTCCGGTCTACGATCCAAGGTTTTATCAATTTACGGTCCACCGGTCCGGTCCGAACCGTATGCACAGCCCTAGTAACACTCGAGGATTTCTTTTCTGCTGTAAATTTTCAGCTAACCAAAGGAAGAGCATCAATCTTTACAATAACAATGTATAACCCTGGTAGAACTTATGTAAATAACAATGAATAAGCCTTGGATGAAAGGGATAAAAAAACATCAAATAAAAATTCAACTCCAAACAAATGAATATATGAACTTAGCCACCTCCCAGTCGCCAAGAATACAAATCATCAAATGCCATTGAATTAACATACCCATCATATGCAATGAGATACTATCACAATTTTTCACATTGAGGGGGCAAAGAGAAAAAAAGAAAAGAGCACAATTTTTTTTCTTCCTGTCAGCCAATTTCCTATCAACCACCAGCAAGCCCATTTAAACCACCAAGAACACCATACATCTGTTTCAACTCTCACCACACTGGAATAACATTTGCAAGACATAAAAAACTTACATCCAACTACAAACTTCATAATCCACACCTCAGTAATTTAACCCCTTTTTCTTCAGGTAGAAGGCGGAGGATAGAACATCGTCTTCCTAGTCCCAAGACCGCCCGTGGGCTTCAGATGGCCCAAGCATGCCTCTCTTTCTTCACAGCACACGGGGAAGTTCTGCTTCCTGTGACAGAATCTTACACCCTTAACGAGGGACCCTCTTTCGGCTAAGAATTTCTTGTTCTTTGAGCCGGTGTTGGAAGCGGGCTAAGCGAGCCTGGAGGCTTACCAAACCAGCAGCTTTTCTTGAGAGTACAAAACTCAACTGGGTTACATAGTTGTCTATTTGACTCCCTGGCTGGTCAACTTCTGCCAACAATTTCATTTCCTGCAGCCAGAATGAGTGTTTATTAGAACTATTTTAATAACTCAATCCGATTTTCATCAATTCCAGTACAAAATCGTGCAGTTCTTTCTTTACTATGTTTACAAACTACGGTAATGATAACAGAAAGAAAACAAAACAAGTGTAATGGCTCCCTTCATCATTTTGTGAAGGTTTGAGAGGTTGTGATGGATTAATGCCATCATTTGGCAGACATGTCTGCTACAGCCATGCAATTGTTTGGGGATGGGGAAAATGTTTCATTTTGAAAATGAAATACTTCGGCATTGGATGTAGGTTCATTTTCTTTCCAATGCTGTATAAATGTAGCGAAAAAAGAAGACAAGTCAAACTATTCTACTGCTACAATTCTTTCTATCTATCCTCCATATCAAACTAATAGTTAATACTTACTTCACGAACAATCTCCATCGTGTCCTCGATTTCCTTTCTGTGTGCAGATATCAGCGCTTCTTCCTCCTGCGTAGTTCATGAAGGCAAAATTACTGACATGCATTAAAAAAGAGGACAAGTACTGAGAGGAATGTGAGATATCACAAGAGAACTCGAAAAGAGAACTACAAGGATATTGAACTCATAAGCACAAGATTACCTCCAGTAGTGCATCAATATTTCCATCATCTGTAGAAGTTTCGGGTTCGTGGCGTCTTGATGCAACAGTGTTTGTAGTAGCAGAACTGCTTGAGCTCTGTGACTTGGAAGTCGCTTTTGGTAGATCAGATCCACCACTTTCCTTTTTAAGCCAGTTCCCTAGCTTTTCTGTTTGTTCATCTCTACTGGACACTTTTCTACGTGGAGGAGACACATTTTGCACCTTTTCCTCCGTATCCACAGAGCTTTTGTTATATGCAGAATATTTCTGACTTGGCAAATTTGGTAGCCTTTCCTCAACATCCGAGGTTTTGTTATATGGAGAATATTTTTTAGTCCCCAGATTTTGCATCTTTTCCTCGGCATCAACAGAGTTTCTATTATATGATGGATATTTTTGACTTGTTGAGCCACTGATAGAAAGTGTATCTGCTGACGAAGCTGAAGTGCCACTTGGGACATTTAAGTTGTAAGCTGGAGGAAGACCAGAAGGCTGATTATCATTATCAGCATCAGAACTGTATTGTAAGTTTTCCCTCACTACGGCTTTTCTACTGTTCTCCGATACTTTAGCATCTGGATATTGCTCCTCAACATCCTCTGTTTCAAATGAGGTTGGCAATGATGGGATGGAAGTATCTCTGCTCACAGGAGGTATAGAGCTAGAAACCTCCTTTTTTGCATTCCCACTTTTGGAGAGACTTTTGACCCTGTATATTGAATAAGCACCTCCATGTTAATTGTCATTTTATTTATAATGAAGTTATTGGATAACTATATCATTAAAACTTGAAACTACAAGAAGCAAATACCTGTCAGCATATCTCAACGTATTCAGGGTATGTTCACATGAGCCTGAATTTGGAGATATACAGGATATCATGACAGTCCTTGAGTTGCCAACAAAGGAATCACGAAGCACCTCCGTGAGCTTACTACCACGGAAGGGAATGTGAAGCTGGTCATTGTCCAGAGCACGAATGCACTCCTTCAGAGCCAAAAGGCTCTTGTTAATTTCTGCCCCCTCAATTCTGCACATACGAGGTATTAGCCGTTACAGATGTCAGCACCGGTTATAGAGGATAAAAATTAACATCTAAATTTACAAATACTGGGTTGGAAAAGAATCAGCTGATGTTACTCCAAAAACCTGACCACCCAAAACCCATGCAGAAAAAAAAAACTCAATAAATTGCTTTTCATTATCTACATCTGACTTATTAATTATTTCTGTACTGATTCTGCATCTTCCTTCCCAAGTCCCAACTAATCAAGTTTCCTCCTATTCTACTGCATCAAAATGTGATCATATCTGAAACACCTACCTAGTCTGTCGGTCATTATCAGTTGTATCTGCACCTCTCTCACTGCCAGCTAGATCAATGAAGGAAATCTTCCCAACAACCCTCCCCCTACTTGCTTCATTTGCATCATTGTTGTTTCGCTTGCTTTCTTTGACCTCAGTATGCTTCTTCACAACAAGTTGCAAAATTGCATGCGATCTCGAAGATTCCTCATTCGCACCTGTGGTGCCAGTACTTCTTGTTGAATTTCCCTTCTCAATAAACTCTTTAACGATTTGTACATCAGAAACTTCAAACTCTTGGAGCCCAACAATGCAAACTTGTTGACGCCCGTCTTCCCTCATGCAAAGTTTCCTATAAAAAAGCAAAATCAGCGGAAACTAATTGCCCAAATCAGTGATGCTATGCATCTTCATATTGCTAAATACTAAATGAAGTTGTGCAGGTCTACATTTGTAAGGGAAAAAAAGCGAGAAAAGAAGATGCCTGAGAAATAGTCTTACTTTCGGTCAGAAAGCAGGTCATAAAGTTTTCCGCCATATATCTCGAAATAGCTAAGCCACAATTTGAATTTCTGATTGCGATAAATAGGTTGATGCAAATATCTAACAAGGTCCTGAGCAGCTCTCAGAGGTAGCGGTTTCATAGTGAATGTTTTACCACTGCCTGGAATAAAAAAATTGTTAATGTTTATGCCCAGATTATAACAGAAAAAATGAAAGATGCTGGTAAAGGAGTTCAAGAACATCGTTGCAAGTTGTAACTTATATATTAACATCCTCTTTTCCCCGGCCAGAAGGCAGAAGAGGACGCACAAGGACCAGAACTAATGATGCCAGTTAAATGAACTATGAGTATCCATTCACATCATTTGATATTTATGATTCAATCTGTCTCCTGAAAATACATAACTTCAATTTCAATAAAATAATGAATATAATGGAATCCTTCTCAAAAGAAGTCAAAAAAGTGCTTATTATGAATCATGTTCCTCTGTTCATAAAAGTAAAAAACCAGAAGCACACCAAGACAATAAACTACATGAATACATATATATGTGCAATAAAGCATCCTTGATTTTCAGAAGTTAAGAAGCCTACAGTCAGCTAATGCATAGAGACGGTGTGCATAGCATAGATACTGACCTGTTTGACCATATGCAAAGCATGTTGCCTTTGTTCTCTGAAAGATGATTGGAATAATTGGCTGAACAGTTTCCCTATACACCTGTACCAACAAACCAGAGAGATGGAGTTACCATGGTAGCAAAATGAAACATATTTAAACTCCCAAGTAGAAGTATGATCCCAAAGAAGCTTAAAGTCCTAAACAAAAGTATTTATCTAGCTCAATATCATTCAAAACAGGATAAACCACAATCCTAGCCCCGGGTGAAGAGCAATTACCTCATCATTAGATACATTTTCATCCAGAACAGCATCAAAACAGAACTCGTGTTTTTCCACATAAGCTGTCAAATCCACCTGTATTGCCAGAGTGTTGAGCAACTTGACCAATTTGTGATGAAGAAAGAATAAACAAAGCCTAAGTATGAACACTAATATTTCACATCTCCATTATCCTTGTTAGTGGGGAGAAACCTACCTTCACCTTGGGCTCATGCACAGTTAAAGAATTGTCAGAAACAGTAACTACGTCATCCTCTTTCCGAGCAAGCTCCTTCTTGTTTAAAGGTCTTTTACGCACCTAAAATACACACAAAGAGGTAAAGACTATAGAACGTAATGCAAAAGACATCAAGAAGCACCATGACCAAGAAAAGAGAAACAAGCATTTTTTTCCCCTTATAAAATAACAACATATGCATGCAGACGGAAAGAAAACATGTCATGCACAACTACGAGTTCTTCCTTAAATGATGACAAGTTTTCCTTTGTTGCTTTCACTAATAAGATTGTACTAACAAACAAAAAATTATCATGCGCAATAACATGTTTTCACTTGTTTCTTTCACTAATAGGAAGGTACTAACAAACAAAAAATACCATGCACAACAAGTTTTCCTCGGAATCCAATATAATTCGTTCAAAAGAAACAAAATCACTATTAAGCTTGTAACAGTGCATGCAAGTTGCAGCCATCACCACCGTAGAGCACAAAGAAACAAATTCGGCTGAAAATAATGCCACACTTACCACAACTTTGATCTTAGCTACATTAGTTTCCTTAGGAGTGTTCATGTTCTCAGTTGAAGCTAAGAACATTGATGCATCTGTATCAGTTGGATTTTGCTCCCTTTGCTGTTTTCTGGTGATCATGTTGTTGTCATCGTCAATTGTTGGAATAGGGCCAGGCATAAAAGGCGATGGCTCAAATGGTTCAGAAATGACATGCTGGAAGGGCAACATGGAAGAGCTTCAGATGGGAATTATCATGTAAGCCAACAACTAAACCTCCATACAAGGGAAATAGGTCAAAGAGTCTGCTGCTAATGTGCATCCATAACTGAATACAACAATTAACACCTGGAACAAAATACAGCTGATATAAAGGTCCATTAGACCATGGAGGATATGCATTTGTTCTCAAATGAACCATGGATCGTTGTTTTCCGTAGCGACCTAAACTCTAACTAGACTATTTCATCCAACTCAGCCATAATGCATACTTGGTGAATCATAAACAAGTATCTTCTTTACTATGAATCAGACATGACTCGGCCAACAACAATAAAGCACCACTGCAAATCTAATATGCATTCGTTCTCGAATAGAAGATAGTTTATTTCAATTTATCATGATATGATACAGCTCTAATGCAAGCCTATGTTACCCAAAGCATTAGGGAAGAAGAGATGAGAGAAGTGAACACTGGACAGTACTAAATCAGGTTCTATTAGCTGTGGTCTGTTGAGAAACCTACCTCAGAAAGAAGTTCTGTATCATCCATGGCATGCAGGTCCAAAAGCCCAGCTCCAAAATCACCCCTGAATTCAGGAGAATAAAATCCATCCATTGCTGAACTCTGAGCAGTAGGAGTGTAAGGTTCAGAACCTGATTCTCCATTAAAATTCAGGTTTCTCATTAACTTGAATAGTCGCTGCTTCTCTTCAGCAGATTGTGCTCCATACCCCTTCATAAGAGACCAGAATCGATAAGTTTACCATACTCTCCACATCTAAATTCAATTATCACGAATACAAACATGCCAAAAACATAGTCTTTCGTCTAAAATCATGACACTAAAATCATGCATCCAAAAGAACAGAACCATGTCTTCAACAGCAAAAAGTTCATAAACCAGATATTCATTCATGTAATACCTGCATTAGAAGGTTGGGCATATTGTTGGATGCCATAGGTGAAGCCAGATGCTGCAACCCAGCAGACTGGAGCCAACGAGCCATGACTGCATCGTTGGCGTTACCAGCCGCCCCCGCATTATAGAGGGGAGCACCACCGGGTTGATCGTACATAGCAGTAGCAGCGGCATTGCTCTGCTGCATCTGGCCACCCATGGGGCGCTGGGAACGGCGTTGGGGCGCCAACTTGCCAAGATCTAGTCAATCGGAGCTTCAATCGAACAATTGAATAAATCAAATCAGAAAAACCAGAGCAATAATTCATAAGAACGTACAAACCCAGCTAGAAACAAGATGAAAGTCCTAGAACCTATAGAAACCCTAAGCTTCGCGATCAAGCCATTATGAAATACTCACCCGACGGCGATGATCCGTACCCCTTAGCAGAGCATCAACGAACCCTTACCGGAAGGCCTCACAACCGCCAAGTCAAATCGGGCGGATCAATTCGAAAATCAACAATTCGCCAAAATCTTAACCCTAATGCGGCAGAACTCGAAAGATACAAGAGACCAAGCCACAATGGACGGCAAAGAATTAGGAGAAAGAAAGATTTGGGACAAAGAAATCACCAAATTAATGGTAGGTATAGAAGAAAACAATATCCACGAGATCTACTACCAACAAATTCAATCGACCAGAAATTAGGACATGCACTAATTATGATGATCAGATCTGGGACAACAAAAACTGGATAACGCAAAAACCCTAATTCGTGGACTCGACGAACCACCGAATTGCTTCCTTGAGACCAATCTCTCTCCCTCTTCTCTGTTTCTCCCCTCTGTCAATGGCAGCATTTGCCTCGCATAATTTGCAAAATCATGGAAATCAGACAATTATGTATTATTGACAGATGACCGTTCACATTTTCCAAATTTTACAGAAGACAAAAAAAAAATAAACGGCTTTATTGTTTTTTTAAGCAACGAAATTACATTGATACCCTCATCATACATATGTTTAGACATGGCAAAAGTCGTAAATATCACAGAAACTGCTTACCCTTTTGCTTTAAGAAGCTAACTAATTTGCTAATTACTTGAAAATTAATGTTTAGAGGCGGCATTTGTTTTTTAATTTGAATTTTAAGGTAATTAGCCGACCATAAATGCGAGCCTACGGGAGTATGTCTATAATTTCACGTTACGTCACAGGAATTGACCGTTTTGCCCTCAGAGAGAGTGTTCGTATTTGCATACGTGGTTTCGAAGTAAAGGGTGTGGACTGTCACGCGCCTTCCACCTGGGTGGCGCGGGATTCCGGGGAGCTTTCCCTGAGATATAATGTCAGCACGTGAGATGGCCCTCGCAATGGCGTAAATAATATTTTACTTATAAAAGTAATTTTAATTGTGTGCAATATGAAGATTTTACCCAGATTGCTATTCGTATGCGTACCACATTTACGCCTACGCATCGCGTACGCGTAGCACTAAAACCAATCTGAGCTATGCGTCTAGCATGCGTAGGCGTAAGGGCTTTTTTTTAAAAAAAATTATTTATTTGAGCGCCGGCTTTTGGCGTCTGCGCTCAAATCATAAATCTGGTTAAAATTTCGGTGTTTTTCAATGTAAAGTGTGAAAATTGCGTTGAAAAAAATAGTTTAAAAAATTTTATTTTTTTTTATAAAAAACGATTAAAAAAACCGCTAACTATGGCTACGCAACGCGTAGTCGTATAAGCGATATGAATAGCATGTTCACTTTGGTACGAATAGTAACCAGATTTTACTGGGTTTTTGAGTATTAAGGCCAAAAAATAGTTTATAACTTTAAATAAATATTGAAAATGGATATAATTGTGTTTTAATGTTATGTGGTAGTATACTAGTGTATAATACACCAGTGTCGAGTGGGGCAAGGATGTGTATTTTCTGACAACCGGGTAATCGAATCATTTATCAACAAAGCTGAATTTGCGATGCACTGCACTGAATTACTGATGCAGTACTTTTATTTTTCAGTAAAAGTATGATAATTAATGACATATTTAAATTGTTTTAGTTTATTTGTATAAACTTTAAGAAATTTAGATTATTAGTTTTGTTGGGTGGGTGGGGAATGTAGGGGTGAGCAAAAATAACTGATTCGACTAATTCAATCTGCTAATCCGAAGATTCGATACGGAAAAATCTGAATCCGAAGATATCCGACAATTGGTGATCCGAGTCCGATCCGATCCGGGCATATTTTTCGGATCATTTGATCGGATATGGATCGGGGTTTAGAGGAAAAAGTCGGATCGGGTATATCCAACTATTCTAAGAATAAATGTCCGGACCGGATCGGATATCCGGATCATATCTTCGAATCGGGTATTCGTCCGGGTTAACTGACGCCTATCCGGGTGTTCACGGATCGGATTTTGATCGGACTTTTTAAATTCTGTCGAATCGCTTCGGATATCCGGATATGCTCACCCCTAGGGGTAGGGTCTTAAGCTCCCTAAACTAGTATGTGTCATGGACCGTTTGTTCATGACGATGTCAATACCGACATGACAAGACGACTTGTCAAGGACGCCGTCATGGCAACATTTGATAAGTTCATATGGCAATGACATGGGAAGAATGCCAAGTTGAAGAATAAAGACCTTGCCAATATGGCACACTGGGAAGACAAAGAGTATTCCGGAAAGATCCGGGACGACAAAAGAGGACTTGGAATGCTCAAGAGAGATTTAGGAGATGGCGAAATCATACGGAAGACTCCGGGAGGATTGAGAAGAGACCCGGAAGGCACCGGAAGGATCGAGATAAGTTTAGAAACCGGCGGAAGTCTCTATACTTATGTAGAAGTTGGCGGGACGATCCGAATGGAGGCGGATCTCCCCGGATGAAGGCGAAGACTTATAGAACTTGAATGAACCTTGAAGACTTAGCTATAGTCTTGTGGAAAGTTCTAACGTTAGGATAAGATCGAAGTAGGAAGGATCCGGAATAGCCTAGGAGAATTATGTTATGGAACCTTCTCCGGAGAGGAGGTGACAAGACTATAAGTAAGGGACGTCAACCTCATTTCAATCTTCCCACAATCCACTCCAAAAAGCTCTCCCGTAAAACTCTCGTTTGTATAACTCTCTTGCGTAATATAAAAGACAAGGTTTGCCGACAAGTATTAGAGTTTGGCTAGCCATCTAAACGAAGCGCTCGTAGTAATGAGCGTCGATGAGTAAGGTTGATCTTAGCTTGTCGGGGGCGAGACTATAGTTAAGAGCCACGCGGTCTGACTTGGGAAATAACTCGGCCCGTGACATATATATGTTATGTTCGAATTTGGTGATATTTTATCTAAAAGTTAATTGATAATAGGATAAATAATTTAATAACTTTATGTATCAAGCTCGTAACCATCTAGTTTAAAATTTAAACTTTGGGTGCGTTCAGTAAGGACAAAAATCGCAACATGTCCCACAAGTATAACTAGGAGAACAAGTATAGTTGACTCTTAAACAAAATTATCGAGCCATATCCCATATGTTAACTTTCCGGTGAATAAGACTACTCGTTGAAATGTTCACCCAACAGAAATTGAACACAATACCTTTGGGGTACTAAGGTAGGCAATCTACCACTTAGAAAACAAAGATCTTGTGTTATTTACACATACATTATTATTAATATTTTTATTTTTGGTCCGGTTTGAACCAAACCGCCAAACCGGCGGTTTGTGAACCGGCCCAAACCGACGGTTTGGCCAAACCGGCGGCTTAGGTTTGCCGGTTTGGCCAAACCGTGGGTTTACGCTTTAGGTTTGACCTTTGGCCAAACCGCCGGTTTGGTTATTTATTTATTTTTTTTAAAAAAAATGGACCAAACCGGCTGTTTGGTCCAGTTTTTCAAAATTTTTTTTTTTTAAACCGGCTAAACTGCCGACCAAACCGGCGGTTTAGGTTAAATCTAAACCGACGGTTTGAATTTTAACGGTTTAGGTTTAGGTTTGCGACCCACCAATGCCCCTAGATCTGTCCCTGCTAACTATATAATACTTGCATCATACAAATGGTGTAGACAAATGTGATATCATGCCGTCATTATTTTAATCATAATTAAGCACATTGATTAATTTAAATCAGGGAGAAGTCTATAAGGGCTATAATAGCTCATGATTACCACCTTAAAATACTTCATGATTACTTTTATTTCTCATTTGCTAACCCAAGAAAGGAATGTTATTAGGAGTGTATTATAAGGATGTTATAGTTAATTAGGGAACATTGTAAAAGAATAAGTGGTTCTTTCCTAACAAACTCACTTACATTGAGTTTAACTTTATCGAATAATTAATTGATTTTTGTTGGAATTTTTCAGTTGGTATTCTTGTGGTTCGAGATTTTTTGGAATTTGCCGAAGGTTTTTTCAGTTCGGATGGCGCCTTTGAGGTCTTGTGGTGTCCGGAAACATCCAAATATGTCTAAATTAACGTTAGTATAAAATAAAAGCAATATGAAAACAAAATATAGCTTATTGATATATGAAGTGAAACTTATGTATTGGGAATCTACTTAATTGAGAATATTGGTGTAGAAACTTTCTTTTTTTTTAATCGTTGATATAAACTAGATCCTTCTATTTTCCTTATAAAATTTAAATCTAAAAATAATTATTTGAAGGGGCATAAGGAAAAACGTAAAATATAAGCCCTATAAAATCATCTCAAATCGTCATATTCCACATCCGAAGCAATTAGAATTTCTTGCAGTCATTTGTCTTCGTCTTCTTTCCCCGATTTCCCCTAACACGCCCTCTTCAAGTGAATCTTCGACCAGCTTATATCGGGAGATTCCGTCCCCATTTACCTCTTCAATCGTACTCGTTGGACACGAACGAGCCACTGCCCTTGCCCGGCCACCACTTAATGGCAACCCGCACTGCCGAATACTTGTCTCGTGCCTCTGTTCGTCGTCTCTGATGTGAAGCGCGATTGGAGAAACCGATGCCACCAGCCTCGTTCCGGCGACAACCCACCACCAGGGGGCAACGCCTTGCCGCCAAGACCTTCCACGCCGTCCTCTTCCTATGGCTCGCACCAGTCCGCCTCCGCCATCCTCCCAATGCCGCCCCACCAAGACCTTTGATGTCATGTCTTTGTTCGTTGATTAGGTTTTTTTCGATTTTATGGTAATTTACAATAAACCACCCAAACTTTTGTATTACACTATTGACCCAAACTTTTGGAATTTTCAAATTTGCCCCTTACTGGATAATTATAGAAAATGACCCATGTGTTTCTAATTGCAAGAAAGCCCCAACGTTTTGAAGGTTCACCAATTGTCCTAATTTGTTTAATTACAAAACCTCAATTTTATAAATACGGAATATGACCTATATTTTTTATAGTATTGATTGAGCTTGTGTAACTCAATAGATTTTGATTTGTGTAAATGACGGACTTTTGGAATTATGCAACTCATTCATGATTGTGTAACTCAACTTTGGGTAAACAACGGAATTTCTGTAATTGGAAAATGACCGATTTTTTGTTAACTACGTTAATTTACACTGTACATAAATTTCTGTAATTGAAATCGTATATAAAAATTGTGTAGTGACACTGTGTATTAATAGTGTATCGGCAAGGTAATACACAAAGTTCAATTAGTGAACCTGAATTTATATAACTCGAGTAGTGAGACTGAATTATGTAATTCGAGCGGGCCTGATTTTGTAAATTTTATATAAAAATATCATTAAGCTTTTTCAACCAAAACGCACGACCACACACACCTATAAGCACTACCGTAAAAGACATAATAATACTCATCGCAAAAGCAAATATTCACATCATTCCTTAATTGATTCAATTATTCCCATATAAATCCACTTTTTTAATCACTTTGTTTGTAAAGATTAGTCACGCAAAGAATTGATTACCACCGATGTCATACTGTTCTTTATACTTTTTTTAAGAAGTAATATTTATTGTAAGGAAAAATAACCCAAAATAATACTAACTATCAACATTGAACCGAAAATAATACGAACTTTGAAAATTACTAGAAGCGATACAAACTATCAATGTATTTACCAAAAATAATACGTCATATATTTTTCGGGCAAAACCTAGCTCCGGCGATGACGTGGCCGCCGGAATGTTACATGTCATCAAATAAAAGGTTAAATGTGTGATGTGGATTTTATTTAAAAATTTTTTTTAATAATATTAAAAATATTAAAAAAAATAAAAAATTATTATTTTTTTTAATTTTAAATAATAATTAAAAAAATTGTACAAATATTTATTTTAAAAAAATAAAAAAAATATAATATTTTTTAGAATATTTTGTTAATCAAATTTATTTTCGAATTTTGTATAAAATGAAAAAATATTCGAATTTATTTTATTTTTTAAATCTTGTAATCTAATCCCTATAGAATTTTTGTCTCAAATTTTTTTACAAATTATTTTTCTCCTAAAAAAAATAATTTGTAAAAATAAATTAAAATATTTCTTTTAACAAATTTTTTAATAAAAAAAATTCATAAAAACCTTTTTTTACAAACCTGTTTAAAAAATGTTCAAACTTTATTTAAAAATTTTATTACACATTTTTTTTTTAATAAAAAATTTGAACAAATGTTTTTTTTTTATAAAAATTTGTACAAATGTTTTTTTTATAAAAAATTTGTACAAATGTTTTTTTTAATTATTATTTAAATTTTAAAAATATTAAATATTTTATTTTTTAATATTATTAAATTTATTTTTTGAAAAATAAAATCCACATCACACACTTAATTCATTTATTTGATGACATGTAACTTTCCGGCTGCCACGTCATCGCCGGAGTTTGAGTTTTTGCCGGAAAAGTGTGACGTATTATTATTGGTAAATACATTGATAGTTTGTATCGCTCCTAGTAATTTTCAGAGTTCGTATTATTTTCGGTTCAATGTTGATAGTTGGTATTATTTTGGGTTATTTTTCCTTATTGTAATGCACAAAAAATATCTACAAAATTGATATATTAAAGTGACTAGGTTATGGATAGAAAAACTAATATGATTTAAAAAATAAATTATCAGAACAAAATATTCAAAAAAAAGAGAGCATATTCGATGAAAATGTATGAGTGATTAGGAATAACGGGGTGAATGTAGTGGGGTTTTTTGGCGAATATTGATACAATACATACCTATGACATATGTGGGGAACGTTGTATGGACTAAATATAGTGTAGGAGTGTGGCAAGTGACTCAAGCGAGTTATGTCGGAAATAGACGCTTGCATGGTATCAACTTCACAATGCCACCCACTTGCGAGCATAGTATATCGGTGTTTGTGCTATCCAATAAGAGGATGGATTGTTCAATTTCACCTCGTGCTCCACAAAGAGAATAGTGTTACATATAACCTAACTCGCACATTTTTTTTGCAATAACATTGACTTGTCTTATTTGTCTATTTGTCAGACCGGAAGGTGTGTTGGACTACCTCCGTGTAATAATCACTTAGCTCATTTTTACTATTTAATAAAGTGCATTAGGCCTAAGCCTCCTTATACAAATGACAATCTTATTCGAGTGCAATTTTTCTTGGAGTTTTTGGATCCATGGTAATCGAATTACACGTTATAACAAAGAGCAACGCGTATGGTGAATATACGTTAAAATTAATCCCAACTCGCAAGCAAAGTGCACGTCATACTTGACTGAGACGCGCACACCAAAAATTGACGAAATAAAGCATGTTTACTCACAATCAACTTGTGCGTCAACACTCGGTCTACTTGCAATCGAAATCTATGATTGAATTTATTATGAGATAATTGATCGAGTGACCACAAAAATAGTGGTAGACTAATAACACATCATTTTTTGACCAACTATAATAACAAAGAAAGCACATAATGAGGAAGAGAATAAACATAATGACACAATCCAAAAGAATCACAAAAAAGGGAGGAATTCAGAGCAAAGAAAGCAACAAAAATCGTAAACCGAAGATAAAGCCTATTGAAAAATCAGGAAATGATCCAACCAAACAATAAAAATTTTGTGAACAATTTTGATAACTAGGCTTTTCAAAAGTATAATAGTAACCAGAATTTTTAATGTTTTAATTAAGTAAATATATCCCAATCTTTTGTATTTATTCTCAAACGCTACACACTCTTCTCTCAAGGATACATTTACTAAACATAAAATTAGAAAAAGTATAGTAAACCAAGTTGTTTCAAATTTTGTTCACGATCTCCTCCAAGCGGACAAATCCGCTCCGTCGCTTCGAAACCGACGAATGCAACCCCCAAATCCATTATACTTTGAACAATAAGATTTTTCTCTTTATAATATGTCTTCTTCAAACTAGGTAAACTCGTAAAATAGTTTATCAAAAAAAAAAAAAGTAAAATAAATTATTACGGGAAGGAAAATGGTATATGACGTGGAATTCTCTGATTGCTCCGTTTCATGATGTTGTGACGGTGATGCACCACCGAAATAAAAATCCCCGACGGAAATTTACCAAATGCACTGCTTGGAGATCGACTATGTCTTCGTATCTCTTCCTCGAGGAGGCAACCTCCAAATCGTCACAAGGTGCGTAAATTGCTTGCAATTGTCATTTTTTCTGCGGATTGTTCGTTTATTTGATTACAATATCTGACAGTTTGAACGGATTTTCGTCATGGTACTCAAATGTGTATTTGATCAGTAACTTATTTTGCTTTGTGTTGTATTTTGTTATACGAACTAGGTGAATTCGATTCGGTCTGCTGAATTTGAGAATTTGTAATTTTTCCATTTGGATTTGGGAACCACATTGGTTTGTGTTGATATTGCCCTAGGCTTGAAGTTCTACATTCGGTTACCTCGGATTGTGGTATTGGAGCCTCGAGTTTTATTTCTAGGGCCTCCATTGAGTTAAACGCGTCCTTGAAATCATGGATAGTAACAAGGATGAGGCATTGAAATGTATTGGGATCGCAAAGGAGGCCATTTCTGCAGGCAACAAAGAGCGGGCTCTTAAATTCATAAAAATTTCTCAGAGGCTTAATGACAGTTTATCTGTTGATGATCTTCTCATGGCATGCGAAAAGATGGATTCGTCATCAACTAGTTCATATGAAAATGAGATCCGCCATGACCATAGCAAAGACACAACAACAAGAGCTGAGAAGCCTGTCAACAAGGAGCAAAATTATACTATAGAACATGTTCAGTTGATTAGGCAAGTAAATCAGAATAAGGATTACTATGCAGTTCTTGGTGTGGAAAATTCATGTTCGATGGAGGATATCAAGAAGGCATATAGAAAGTTATCCCTAAAAGTTCATCCTGATAAGAACAAAGCTCCAGGTGCAGAGGAGGCTTTCAAGAAGGTTTCAAAGGCTTTTAAGTGTCTGAGTGAGGAAGGATCTAGACTGCAGTATGATCAAACTGGTCATGTTGAAGAATACGAGCACAACCAGCAGCATGTACGCCGAAGGAGACAGTCTACAACTAATGACTTTTTTGATGATGATTTTGATCCTGACGAGATATTCAGGGCCTTTTTTGGTCAGACGAATACGTTTCACAACTCTCATGTTTTCAGAACTAGAGGAACGGGAACTCAAAACAGGACTGAAATTAATGGAGGGCAGCCTGGTTTTAGGGCTCTTCTTCATCTAATACCCTTTGTTTTACTCATTATACTTACTTCTTTACCTTCCTCGGATCCTGGATACTCTTTGCAGAAGACATATAGCTATCAAATTCCCAAGGTGACCGAAAAGTATGGGGTGGGGTTCTTCGTTAAGTCCTTAGAGTTTGACAGGAGTCATCCAGTTGGGAGTGAATCTAGAGCCAAACTTGAAGAACACGTGATTCATGACTATAAGAACCTGCTTACGCGGCATTGCCAAATTGAACTTCAGCGCCGTCAATGGAGTAGACACATACCAACCCCTAACTGTGACAGGCTTCAGATTTTCGGACAGGCTTAAAGGTTAGATCATAATTCTCATATGTGGCTTTTGTATTGGAATATGTTTAGTTGGGCTTTACACCTGGATATGTTAAGCAAGCATAGTTTCAGTCAGGCAATAATGTATTTCTCATTGAGTTAGATATTTTGCATCGCATGACCACATATACTATCTCCACCGATGTTTCTTGAGGACTAACCCACATTAAACTGATAATTTGATCTCCAATTCTGTGGATGGTTTGCCTAGGAAATTCTTGATCCTTATAAACTTTTGCATGTTTATCCTGCATACGATTAACTCTTCCCTGCATTCGACTTTCCAGAAAATTAGGTTCCATTCTGTGATGATCCCTGTGTAAAAGGCTGAAAACCTGAAATACAACATTGGTTTCTGTTGGCTCATCCAAAATTATATTGTGCTTGCTCCTTGAGTTAGGAAAGGCGTTGTAAAGAAGTTAAGATCTTCAGAGACAATTATACATTGATTAGGAACTTATTAGTGGGATTGTTGGAGCACAGTTTGCAAAATTACGTATCAATTGGATGCATTTTAGTGTAGTGATGTTAGCTCGAGGAGCTAATGGGATAGCTATGAGTATGTAGCGCAGGGTACACAGGATCATTAGAAACTTTCTTGGAGTGGCGCGTTTTAAACCCCTTTTGAACAGGAGGAATGCCGTTCTGAATTTCACCGAGTAATTGTTTCTTTTGGGTAGTTATGACTCAGATTGTTCTACTTGTCTTCCTTGCTTACAAAATCCATTTGCATGATTTTAAAATATCAGAGAACCGTTTCTTGTGTGTAGTTGTGAACTCTTGAAGCCTAAAACAATCTGTTCTTGCGTGTCAGCCTATTGTTTCATCTCATTTCTAGCCTTAGTTATAATAAAGTAGTTTCTTTTCCGTTTTGGTCTTTTTTTTCTTTTCAAGGAATCAACATTTTCATTAATTCCTCTTATTTTTTCAGTGTTCGAAACACCCTCTAGAAGTGCATAATCTGGAGCTCTATCAAGGTTCACATTGATTGATGATAACCTGGTGATCCTGGCCAAAGGGTCTATGGACGTCAATGTACTTAACACTTAGCCAGCAAAACATAATCCTAACACAAGCAGATATTTTTTTCTTTGTAGGATTCTATCCTCTCCACCCACGAAAATGATGCTTGTTCATTTCCCCCCTTTCTTCTTCACTTATATAGTTATATATCTAGTAAATTGGATATCATCCTTGTTTTTGTACTTTGGATCAAGAAGTATACAAATAGCCAAGAGCCTTGTGTATGATTAAATTTAACAACGGCTGACCTGAACCAAATGTTTGATTGAAGCGCCATTGCTGATGCGATTGCTCTGCTTGTTGCACAGATGGTACATGGAGGATGCTGGCGTTGTGCGTCACCTTCATTATCCTACAACTCGGTATGTAATCCATGACTATTTTACGTATCTCGATTATGCTTGAAAGTATAGTTCAGTTCTGGCGCTATATAGTTTCTATAATTGGTGTCTTGCTTGATGCTTGAACTCAAAGTGATACATAATACCCATGTGACATATTAGTTCATTTGTTACCAGTGACCACAAAGTGATTCATAATGCATGGTTACCCAACATCTTTATTTTGCTTTGTTACTTTTGTGACCATAAGCGTGATACATACCACATAGTCCTTTTTATGTTTTTTTGTGTGATTGAGCTATATGGTGCTTAGAGGGGGAGTCATATTTGTGGACATTTTTACCAATTTTGGTCCAATAAATCAAGTTGTGACAAGTTAACTTTAAAAAAAATTCTTGTGTGGACCGCATTATTTATTTCTTGATTGAATTGTCTTTTCCTCTTGAGTTTTTGTAAAGTTTGAAACCCTCGACCTAAGGGTCCCTACTTTGTTTTGAGACTCAAAATGTACATATAAACATCACCTTGGTACAAAATGAGATGGTTTAGGGTGCATAGAGAAAAATGCTTGGAAGTAAACACAAAGGGATGGTTAGGTGATTCTATAAGATCATCAGGGAGGTTTATAATTTCATAATAATCCATAATTCAGCTCTATGAGATTGAAAATATCAACTTAATCTTTTCTCAATAATTTTAGGGGAAATTATGTCTGTTTAATAATTAAGTTTAGGTTTTTTTTTTCCCTTCTCACTAATCTAGTTAAATAGTTATCATCTTCTTATTCGGAAGGAGATAAATCAGTGAACGAATGGACACAAATCCCGCAAATCCTGGGTCTCTTCCCGATCCTGGTGGATTTCATGCTAAAATAACAATCCCTTCCCGAACCCATCTTGCAAAAAAATTATACGAGATGCGGTACTGGCCTGAACTTCTTCATTCCGCTAGGCCTTGTCCAGTCCCGTATATATTAAAATTTTAATTTAATTATAAGTATAAAATTTTAATTTAAATATAAGTATAAAGAATCTCTAAGTACAAATAATTATATATATATATATATATATATATATATATATATAAATAAATAAATAAATAAAATTTTATATGCCTAAGTTGACAAATAGACTAGCTCATTTGTTAATTTTTACGGTTTGGTGTTTGGTGGTTATTGACATGTTGTCGGTTAACATACTCTTCTATTTTGGGTTTATATTTTGAATGCTTAAACAAAAGTTAATTATGTCACGAGGATATCATACAACACGAGTATGAATTATTGAAGAATTTAACGACTTTCGTTATAAGTACGATACACATGAATATCTTTATGCGTAAATGTAAAGAAGAAACACCATAAACAAATTATTGGTCAAGCGAGATTGAGTCAGTACGTCCCGATCCCATTTATCTCAATCCCATCCCATCCCATGCCCAACCCTACTAAAAAAGATACAAACTCAATAATTTATAAAGGGGAGACAAATGGTACAAATAACTATCTTAAGATCTATTTGCACTGGTTTACTTGACGTATTTTACTGTATTTCTTTTATTCTTGATAGGCTTAACGGTTTATTCTTTTGCCAATTCTTTCTACCTTTTGATATGTTAGATGTATCATCTAAGTGTATTGAACCATTTTATTTTAAGAGGCAGGCCGGACAGATCATCCATACTTTTACAACCACCTCTCTACTCCCTCTAGTCTCTACTAAACGGACCTAAAGAGGTCCCGGCTTTGAACTTTACCCATGTGTAAAAGTTGGTAACAGGTAGTTGTAGTTGATTAGGTATAGGGTTTCTTTTTGGTCTTTTCCCTTACCTTCTTCTTGATTTATCCCAAAGAATACGGTGTATGTTTGTAGTGACTCTACAAAAGAAAGTGTACACATTTTCTTGATTATAGACTAAGGATAACACAACTTCCTGAAAATAATATTTTTTTCTTCACTTTTGTGATATTCGTTAACGTGTTAACGTGTTTGATAACCGTAGATTATAAATGATGAAGTTGAATATTAAGATTGTATAGATAAATTTTTAAGGAAAAATCATAATCTAGTCGACCCAAAAATTATAATACGAATTAACACTTGAAACTTTTAAAATTATTAACTTGCGTAATAAAATATTTTTGATTAAGTTCCAAAAATTTATTTCGAAAAGAAAATCCCAATAAATCCTACGGTAAAAATGTATGCAAAAGATGCGGAATTTTGTTTTCAGGTTTTCATTTTTTTTTGTGATATAAGCACATTGTAGTCAATCAAGTATAATAAATGACAAATCATTAAACACATTAGCTTTTTATCAATTTATTGATAACATTATTATATAATAATTTTTATAAGAATGAATTATTTTTAAAGATTTTATTGTTTTTGGTTTACTGAGATAAGTTAGAAAGTACCCTTTCTAATAGATCAAATGAAGGTAAGATTGTATTGGACATCTTCTGGTAGGCAATACGGTAGCACACCAGACCGCTAGACTTCCTACGACCTCTGACACTAAAATCATGTATATTTATATGTTCTCGCCTGAAATTATCCAGTTAGCGGCTCTAGATGACTAAAATAATTATACATATCTTTGCCTTAGAAATAAGAAAGATAAGCTATACTATTGTTTGTTATATTTTTCAAAATGAAATGACATTTGTATGACTGAGCTGAAGCAGTGATTCTTGTACCATGGTATGACACACAAAATAATTTCACATGTAAAGGCCCTACTTGACTATGGAATCTTGCATGTCAGACCTCATAACTCATCTGCCCGCTTATCGCGTAAATTTCTCAGTCATGACGTCTTCTAACATCTGAATATCAAATAGTTCAAACTATACTTCAATTTTCCCAACTAATTTTGAATACTGCTTCAATTCTTTCTTTATTTTCCGCGGTTACTGCTATTCGTACCACCTTAGCCATGTTATATATACCCGTTCTACGCCTACGCAATCCGTAGGCGTAGTAAGTTTTCCTTAATTTTTCGAAGGTATGTTATGGACTACTACACATACGCTCTACGGCTACACATGACGTATGCGTAGTATGGCTACGCTTCCGCAAAGCGTAGTCGTAGCCATTTTCCTTTATTTTTGAACGAAATGAGCTTGTTGCTACGGCTACGCATTGCGTACGCGTAGTCGGGGTATGAATAGCATGTTTCAGGTGGTACGAATAGCAATCTAGCTTTTTCGCCTTTCGGGTAAAAAATAATATTTTTTTATTTACAGTTAAAAATAAGTTTTTAAAATGTATTGTTAGATAAATCAAAACTCTAAACCCGAATAAAATAAAGAGTGAAACAATTAATGCAATTGGAATCCATGTGCGGGAGAAGGCGAAGGAGTTCCAGTGTGCCGTATGTGATTTCGGGAACGTGTAATTGTTGCTCCACCCTATATGCGGGGCGTATCCCCACTAGTCCAGAGCGCACTCTCACTGTGCCTACAAGGCACACTCGTAGTTTGAATGAAAAACGCACTCCCAATGCGCCCACGACTCTCGTTCTCACTACAAGTAAATGGTCTTGTTTTGTCCGACGAAGAGCAACCCGATATAATAATGATAATATTATCACTTGTATTCATAACATTTAATACGTTGATAGGAATGTGAAAGAAAAAGAAAAGAATTTTGTATTTTTTTTATATCAGATTTACATTCAAACCCTAATGTCCAAATCATTAAATAAAATACTTTTATTTATACCTTTTGAAAAGAACAGAGAATGAAAACGAGAGAAAGCAAATGGTAGACAGAAGGGATTAGCAGGCACGTGGAAGCAGTGCGTAGATCACGAAGAAGACAGATCCCCCGAAACCAAAACGAAACTCCCCCTTTAGAATATCCCTAGATACTGTAAAATCGCTAAAGCCACCGTACACGGCGGTCAAGCGGTGGCCGTCATAGCCTCAAATGACATTTTTGCCACCGACGGGAAGCAAAGTTTAATGAGCTAAAAGCGAAAGGCCAAATTAGAAAAGCGAGATTAGCTCGCTCATAGTTCACACAGTAATTACCTACTCTGCTACTCCCACACACAACAAATCCCAAACACGTTTTCCCTGTAAATACGTACCTGCTTCTCCAGATCTGTACAAATTTCCAAACAAAAAGCAGAAAAGAAGAAAATCGCAGCTCTAGAAGTAATGATTAAACAAAAATAATACATAGATCTGAAACTGAATAGGATGAGTAAGAGATTTTAGATCAGTCGCCAGAATCGTCATCGCCACCGAAGATGGAGAAGCGGTTGTAAACAAGGAAAAGTACAAGGAGAAGGACTAGAGCCACGCCGACCGGAGATCCACTGACGCGGTGGATGGAGTCAGGCTCGCCGGTGGAGAAGATCCCCGATAGGAACGTTCCACGTTCGGAGGAAAGGAACTGGATGGCAAGGAGGAGGAGGATTGGAAGGAGAAGAAGTCCGACGGGGCTAAGAAGCTCAGATATCGATTCTGTGATAGCATCAGCGTCTCCGATCATCATCGGAGCTGCAACCACCACAACCACCACCACAGCTAGTAGGATGCCGTGCGGTGGGCCTCGCGCTTCTTGGTCTATCATTGGAGCTCTCTTTGAATTTTTTCTTGCTGTTGGGGACGCGCTCTTGTTGTGGTGTTTAGTTCTGATTGTGGTTTATGTATAAGAAAGGGGGCGGGAGGGTTTTCTTTACTCTTTTTTCTTTATTCTTTAGTAGTACAAATTTTTACCCTTTTTCTTTAGTTTCTCTACTTTTTGAAAATATCAAAACCAAATAATAAAAACAAATTTGAAATACTTATTTATTAATACCAAAGAGGACGAAATTAATTGCCAGTTTGGTTGGAATGGTGGAATGGAAACGGAATGAAATCGGATAAGAGTAAGGAAAGAAAATGGAAATGATTGGTATTACTTTTATGTGTTAAAACATTTCTAACCAAACGTAATTTTTGATTGTTTCGGAATTATTTCATTACCGGGAATGATTCCTAACCCTTCCAAACGAGCTCTAAATTTATTTAAAAGACGAAATTTTATTTTATTTTTATAAAAGGAGTGCACTACTCCGTACTAAGATGTACTAATAAATATAAAGGTAAATAAACGTGAGGGAGACAAACATACCGGATATCGTCAAGCACTATAGAAGCAACCCAAGCTGGCGGAGAAAAAAGACTACGAACCCCTATATCGGTGGAAAAAGTAAAATCAGCGAGCGATCAATTGCCCTCCATAAAAATGTGACCGAGATCAATAACCCAATTTTGAGTAAAGAAGCATTGACATATGATCACCAGGCTCGACAATGGGTGTGATGGGCATGCACCATTGATAATGAGATCAACCATTGACGAGGAATCAACCTCCAACTACACCCTTCTCAACCCGCAATCTCAAGCAAGCTTCAAACCATACACAACTCCTCAAAGCTCCGCTGCCATGACTGAAGCGCTACCCAAATTGGCCACCACTCCATGAATCCAATCTCCCAAATCGCTCCTGATAACAGTCCCCGTCGATGCCCTACCTTCCGAGCCTCTCACAGCACCATCAGAGTTCACCTTAACCCAGGACGAAAATAGTTATATATTTGGTCAGTTTCAATTTAATACTGTAACTTTATACATCACCTGAGACTTTACCTTGGTTTACTTATCTAGTTACCCACCTCTCTTTATATGTTCGTTAATGGATTCAATGTGAACTTGGATCCACGCCGTCAACATGCAATTAGTCAGAAGACTCAGAACATGCTGTCCATGTTCACAAACAAGACGGGCTCCTATTTGCATCTCAACACCTGAAATTGTTCAATGAATAACATAGGTTTGTGGTCATTATGGACTTGTAACCTTTGTTAATAACTACACTGCAATCATAAGCTTTCAAAATAATTTCATATTGCACCAATAAATATCTAGTTGATTAGTCTATGTGGAGAAAATACTTCGACTGTTTAACTATCGGAGAAATTATATGGTTCAAAGGGACGTTGATATTGTAGAGATTAGTGTTCACACATCGATAATAAATGATTAACGGGTTTTGTATATAAGTTTGGTTAGCTATACATTTTACTGTCAACTGATTTTAGGATTGAACTCACGCGATTATACATGCGATGGACCCTCATATCATATCTAACATCGAAATCCTTCAAATATGAAGTTAATTAACGTTTTAGACAACATAATAGATGCCGCGTCTTTGGTCATTCTAATTTCATTGTTATTCATGTATTTTTCCAACCACGGGTTGGAAAAAATCTCGTTCATTTTATACAACGAGGTAAATATGAACACATTTTAAAACTAGTTTCAAATTTAGGTTCCGCTTGTTTGGATAAATCTTTGGTCGTTTGGCTAAAATAAAAATATGGGACCGAAATATTATAACTCGGCTCAGACTCATTTATTTTCTCAACGAGTTGAATTTAAAAATAATAATATTCCTACTCTTTCCTGTTATTGAGAAAACAACTTCTCAGGCCTTATAAAATTGTCATTCATCAATTTAATATGGCAAGAGTCAATACGAAAATGGGCTAACGAAGGCCCAAATTAACATAGAACGGCCGGTTTATTGGGCCTCTTTTGCAACCAATAGAAAGGCCCACGAGGCCCATATCCAACAACATAAACTGCACATCCTTATATTCCCTTCATTAACCCTAAAACTGAGCTGCCGTCGTCTTTTTCCTTCTCTCATCTCCCAACATTTGCCGGCAAATCAGACGGAGAAAATGACTAGAGGAGCGGCTGCCGGGGTTGCTAAGGGCAAGAAGAAGGGAGTATCCTTCACACTCGACTGCACCAAGCCAGTAGAAGATAAGATTATGGACATCGCGTCACTCGAAAAGTTCCTTCAGGAAAGGATCAAGGTCGGTGGTAAGGCCGGCGCTCTCGGCGACTCTGTCACCGTCTCTCGCGAGAAGAACAAGATCACCGTCACCTCCGACAGCAACTTCTCGAAGCGGTATATTCTGTTTCCCATTTTATTCTATCCTGTATCATCACCGTTGTCTACATGTGCAATCAAGCAAACCGAATGATGCTGATGCTCGGTATTATAAATTTTGTCAATCTCTGTTGTTTCAATTGCTAGCAACACGTGAGTTGAATTCGCAATTAGGTTTATCCTTCACACAGCCTTAATGTTCTACCGATATTATAAATTTTGTCAATCTCTGTTGTTTCAATTGCTAGCAACACGTGAGTTGAATTCGCAATTAGGTTTATCCTTCACCCAGCCTTAATGTTCTACCGATATTATTGTGATATTATTGTGTTTATGATCATAAACCCTAGCTTGATGCTGCTCATCGTATAAATTGAGACTTTGCGTCTGTCTTGTGAACATAGCAATGAAAACGTTATGAAGAGTCATGATTACATTCTGCACATCTATTTCATGCCCGATTGCATAAAGTTCTATATAATTCATATCTAAATTTTCACCCATGGATAATGCGGATTGATTACATTTGTCTGGATTGGATATTTTCCTGTCTTGTTGCAGCTGAAAGTGTTGATAGCGTATATTGATATATTGAATTCTACTTGCTATTGTTTGCAAACTCGGAACGATATGCTCAAGTAATTATACTCCAACCTAGATCAAAATCTTATCTCATACGAAATAATGTATAAAGTATATTCAACCTTAAAGTCTTCCTAGCACCTAATTAATAATAGGTTTAACGGAGCAATTTAACCTTAACTTGAACTGTTGAACCAAATGGTTATGCATGTACTGTATATATAAGCGTAGTCTACTTGAATGGTTTTCAGTTGTGTTTGATATTCACTTCTGTCCTAAATAGGTTTCACTTGCTAGCATGTGATTAGCTTTTGAGGATGTTTTTTTTTGCAGTTACTTGAAGTACTTAACTAAGAAGTACTTGAAGAAGCACAATGTTCGTGATTGGCTTCGTGTGATTGCTTCTAACAAGGATAGAAGCATATACGAGCTGAGATACTTCAACATTGCTGAGAATGAGGCAGAAGAAGAAGATTAAAATCAGTAATCTTAGGAGTTGTTCGTTTCTTTCTTGGTGTTTTATAAGGATTTTATCAACTTTTTGTATTCTAAGTTCAACCTTTGCCAGTTCATCCTTTTCGAACTTCTCATCTTTTTGACAGTGGATTTTTTTTTTGGAATGATTGTGATTCATTCAACAATCAGTATTAATATTTATAGCCGTTGCAATTCACAACATAATGCAATTAGTCAGAACATGCGGTTCATGTTCACAAACAAAACGGGCTACATTTTGCATCTCAAAACCTGAAATTTTTTATTCAATAACATGTGAGTTCATAATAATAGACTAGGATGTTGGAACCTTCGTTCTCTGAAGAAAAGCACAAAGTTTTAAGATCTTTATTTTTATTATTTTGTGAATGTCACCAATATAATCTTATATAACATCAATCGGACTAGAGTTATACAACTGGATTAAGCCCGATAATTATCTTATTCGTTGTATTTATGTCAAGGAAATGCTTATTTTTTCCAACTATTTGGAGAAAATTTTCAAGAAAGTTAATGTCGTCTCACACATACATGTCATGTGTCTGGTCATTTGATATATGATGTTCTTGTCATTTTGATAGAATTAGACACTAGTACTCAAAGATGCATTATGCTAGTACAATTCTATGAACTTTCTTGACCTAACTTAATTATAGTTATTAAAAAACTTTTCGAGAGTGTTCTTTGTACTACGTTAGAATTTTAAGAGCATCGTGCAAATATCTATTGGGCAAAAAAATATCATTAAATAATTTTATACGAAAAAAATATCATTAAATAATTTGGACAATTTTAATAACTAGACCTTTTTGAAAAACTATATCAGTAACTAGGCTTTTTAATATTTCAATAAATATACCCCAATCTTTTGTATTTATTCTCAAACTCTAACAGAATACATTAATTTTATAGGAAAAGAGTATACAAAGAAATTGGCCAAGAAGTCCAAAATAATTTTTAACGGCCGTTTATTGGGCCTCATTTGCAACAACAAGAAAGGCCCACGAGGCCCATCTCCAACAACATGCAGCAGATCCTTATATTCCTCTCATTAACCCTAGCACTGAACTGCCGTCGTCTTTTTCATTATCTCTTCTCCCACCATTTCTGGATAGGTAGGTCGACAAATCAGACGGAGGAAAATGAGCAGAGGATCTGCTGCCGGCGTTGCCAAAGGCAAGAAGAAGGGTGTATCCTTCACACTCGACTGCACTAAGCCAGTGGAAGATAAGATTATGGACATCGCTTCACTCGAAAAGTTCCTTCAGGAGAGGATCAAGGTCGGTGGTAAGGCTGGCGCTCTTGGCGACTCTGTCACCATCTCTCGGGAGAAGAACAAGATCACCGTCACCTCCGACAGCAACTTCTCTAAGCGGTATATTCTCTTTCCCATTTCCTTCTATCCGGTATTGCAATTTTGGTACATTAATTTATCAGACATGTGTAATCGAGCAAACCGAAGGATAGATGATGCTCGGTATTATAAATTTGTCAATCTCTGTTGTTTCAATTGCTAGCAACACGTGGTTTATCTTTCACCCAGTCTTAATGTTCTACTGTTGTTATGATCATTAGGTTTCTAGTCGATAAGCCCTAGCTTGATGCTGTTCAGCGTATAAATTTAGATTTTGTGTCTGTCTTGTGCATATAGTAATGAAAACGTCATGATACATCCTGCAAATCTATCTCATGCCTGATTGCATAGAGTTCTATATATATCACCTCTAAATTTTCACCCATGTATTATGCGGATTAATTACATTTGTCTGGATTGAGTATTTTCCTGTCTTGTAGCTGAAAGTGCTGCTAGCGTATACATGATATTTTGAATCCTATTGGCTGTTTGTTGCAAACTCATATGCGACATGCTCTCAAGTCTCAAGTAATCATACTCCAAGCTAAATCAATATCTTATCACAAACTAAATTATTGTGAAAGTATATTCAACCTTAAAGTCTTTCAACCACATTGCAGTATATGTAACCCTAGATTACTTGAATTGTTTTCACGAGTGTATGATCTTCCCTTGTGTCCTTAATGTAGTAATATGTTTCACTTGATATCATGTGATTAGCTTTTAAGGGTGTATTGGTTTTTGTTGCAGTTACTTAAAGTACTTAACAAAGAAGTACTTGAAGAAGCACAATGTTCGTGATTGGCTTCGTGTGATTGCTTCTAACAAGGATAGAAGCATATACGAACTGAGATACTTCAACATTGCTGAGAATGAGGCTGAAGAAGAAGATTAAAATCAGTTTTTGTATTCCAAGTTCAAGATTATCCATTTCATATTTTTGGAACTTCCCATCTTTTTGGCATTGTATTTTTTTTTGCATGGTTGTGATTTATATTAGACGATTAGTATTTGAGAATTATAGCCATTGCAAACCTCAAAATCTTAAGTAAGCCCCATTTACATATATAAATTTCATTGAATAGTATATTGGATATTCTGATTTAGACATGACAAAGTCTTAAGTTAGCTTCAATGGATTAGAATATCATATCTTAAATTGAACATCAAGGTTAGTCTATCATTGATGAGATCATCAAGGCCTTGTTTACCGTAGACGAGATCAACAATGCTTTCAATCGAGTATACGGAGTTCTTAATTCTTAAAACTATCGTAACAATTGTACGGTTTTCAATGTTACTAGTCTATTGTAGGGTGAGAAGTCGAGAACAATAAACTTTGTATCAAAAGTCAAATAACATTGTCTAAAGCAATAAAATCTGTATCAATGTCAAATAAAATCTTTGTATCAAAAGTCAAATAACATTGTCAAAAGCAATAAACTCTGAGTCAAAGTAAAATAACATTATCCAAACTAAAAAATATATATAGTTTAAATGTCCTTTTTGAATTGTTGGAATGATAAGCATTGTTACGGAAAATTAAATAATACGGAATTAAAAAAAAAAAACATGTTCATTTAGCCAATATAATAGAATGATAGATTTACATGAAAATTAAAACAATCATTCACGACCCGTTTGGTTATAACTCTGAAAATAAAAACGAATTTAGTCCAAACGTATACTCTTATTCATGAAATTTTCTGAATCATTTTTTGAGGTTTGAACTTTGAAGTAATCGGAGTAAAATTTAATTAGTTTTGATATTATATACGGAAACAAAATGGGGGAATCAAATGCATGATCGATTATTTCCGACACTAGATTGGATCTCCGTTTATTTGACGAAGTTCAGATTAGACATGTATCAGAGAATAAGTTGTTTTGTCGATCGATTAACCCATTTTTTTTTATATAACCGATCAACCCGTATGGAAAATTCGATACTAGATTGGATCTCCGTTTATTCTTCTAGCTAAACGAACACAAAATAACTTGTTTGGTTGTACATAGAAATGTATAACACATATGTTAAAAGTGATTCATACAAAGTCCTTGTCATTATATTGCTTGTGACAAATTGGTTAGGGAGTGTGATCACATATCTACTATTTACTTGGCCACACGTAATGAACTTGTCATAATCATAGAACTTTAAAATGCATTCACTTTCTTTCTAGAATCAACAACTCGCCTCTACACTCCACATCCTCCATGTTGAAGGGTCAAATGGCTTTAAATTGCAGCCACTACTTCTTCTTCTTATAGGGCTTTTACTTACTACAAATTCCAGACGAAAAACAAAAGCCAAGTTCTCAACACAGTAGCCATGGCTTCTCGCGTTTGCACCCTAAGGCGCCTTCTTCAACCCTCTTCTTCCTCCTTTGTCTCTATCCCCTCCGTCTTTGTCTCCAGGTACGTATTGAATCGAGAAAATATATTTTTAACAATTTTAATTTTTATAAATTTGATGAAAATTTGGTAAATGAAATTTATTATATAGTTTACGAGTATACACTTAAGCATAAACTATAATTATATTTTTTATGTAGGGTTACAAAATGATAAGTGTATAATAAGATACAATAAAATACGTTAAACTTTCAACATAAATTGATAATTCGTTAAAATATGAAGCACCGCGGCTTTCAATTTTGAGCCAAATCTTTTGTCTCATTTTGCAACGTATCAATTATGTACGATAATTATCTGCTAAAATGCTTAATCTGCTAAAATGCTTCATTTTCTAGTGTCGATGATAGGGGTGTAATACGAGCCGAATGAGCCGAGCATCGGCATGCTCAAGCTTGACTCGTTTTGCCGATGCTCAAGCTTGACTCGTTTAAAATCGAGTCAAGCTCGAGCCGAGCCTAAAATTTATACGAGCTTGAAACTGTGCTCAAGCTTGGCTCGTTTAGAAAGTGAACGAGCTCGAGCCGAGTAGCTCGGCTAAAATAATGCCCTTATAGTGTTATTTTAGCCAAACGAGCCGAGCATTGACATGCTTAAGCTTGGCTCGCTTATAAACGAGTCAAGCCCGAGCCGAACCTAAAATTTATACGAGCTTTAAAATGTGCTCAAACTTGGCTCGTTTGGAAACGAGCTCGAGCCGAGCTTTTGACGAACCGAGCTCGAATAGATTGTCTCATATTACCACCCTAGTTGATGATCTTGACTTCGATGATTTCCTCCCTTTCATATATTTTTTTATTTAATTGTATTTTTCTTAACGTAACTTTGATATTTCTTGCTAAAAACACCCTTTGCAATTTTTTTAAAAATATTTTCACAATTTCATGATTATTACGAATGTATAAAAGCGAAAGCAATTAGAAATTAGAAGGAATATTTAGAACAATGACAACAAAATCGGATATTATAAATAGGATAATCCCTTGAATAATACCTTCTATGAAAGAAGATGCTAGTATTTTACTGTTATTCTGAAAAATTATTTTTTAAAATTCAGGATGGGACACGTGGCGTCATCTAAAGACTCTGTCTCTGGTGGCGGTGTTGCGGTGGCAAAAAGCTCGCCAAGTAATGGAGTTGTGGGCCCGGAGGATAAACGGGCCGATCCGAGACAGGACTCTAAGGCCCAATATGTTTGGGCCCCTGATCCAGAAACTGGTTACTATCGGCCCATTGATCGAGCTACTGAGGCCCAGGAAAATGCTTTTAGTCGCAAAAACTAGGCCCATATTTCTGCAACTAATATGTACCGTGATAACTGTTATGGGCGTTATGGCTATTCTCTTTAGACGTACAAATAAACACGTTAACGTTCAAGTATTTGTATGTACACCTTTATGTAAACGAGTGATTGTCGAGTGTTGGATTTTACTTCTAGCGAACCGATCCGATAAAAGGATAGAATACTCTTTCAAAGTCGTAACTCGGAACTAGGACCTATCATTGGTTCGAATCGGACCATTGACCGATTGCTCAAATTCGGTCAAGTCTAATCCGGTCTTTTCCGGATAAATCAGTTGGAGTAATCTTTACTTATGTCGGATAGGGCTTTTTTTAGTTGGTGTGATGGCTTTTGGAAAAATTTAAGTGTCCAAAGAAGACTTTTACCGGATTAGAGGGTTGTTTGGAAGGCCTAATTTTAGTAGTTTTATGAAGATTGCATTAGCTTATTGAATAATATAATAAATATAACTACAAAATTATATTAAAAATATGTAAATTTACACTTACATCCAACTTTTATAAACTTCGTTCTCCTAAACACTTATAAAGCACATTAAAGACATTAGTAAATATATATTTATTTAACCCAATTATTTCAAGGAGAATTATATGTAAGGCAAAATAAGAGAGGTTGACAAGATTTATAAAAAAAATCTATTTAATTCAATTCTTTTAAATTAGTTCAAAAAATTACCTATTTGTGTAAGATATTCAATAAGCTTCAACTTTACTATTTAGTGTTCCTCCTCAACTTCAATAAATTTGGTGTTTTTGGTGCTTCAAAAAGTTCAAATGGACCTAGAGAATAATCCAACACCGACATATTTTTTTTTTTATGTATGTTTGATGGTTTAAGGACTTCAAAAAAAAAAACAAAACTATTTGATGTTTTGTCATGTATCTCGATTATCTTTGTAAAAACTATATACACGAAATTCGATTTACTAACAAATTAAAAAGTTCGCATTTCAAATGCGATATTTCAGCGCCGATACTCAAAGTTTTACCTTGAATCTGGTCCTAATATGCTCGTTCAGCGCCTTCGACTTACGTTTTTTTCCTTTTGAAAATAGAAAGCAGTTCGAAACCATTAGACGGCGCACCAATCGGCAGACGATCTAAACCATCACAAAGAATCACAAGAGAAGGAGAAAATAAGTAGAATGGGAGGAAGAATGGTGAACAACTATGAACACCTCAAATCTGAATTGCAATATAACCGTGAGAATCGATCACAAATCCTAGGGGTGGGCATGGGACGGGACGGGACGGGATTTAAGACATTTTTTCTTCGTCCCGCGCGGGCCCTGTCCCATGTGGGACGGGACGGGACGGGACGGGACGGGACAAATCCCGCGAAAACTACGCACCGATTATATTTAATATGTATACTTGTTTTCTCTCGTGTTTAAAGACATAAATGATCGGAAAAAAAAACTCGATACCGAATTATCGATTCATGACGCCTACATTAGTAGTTTATACATTGAAAACAAATTCAAGTTACATCAAAGTGTCTTACCGACTCACATTCAAAAAATAACAACAGATAATTTAATGAAAATTATATTTATTTAACTATCGATTACAATTGTGGTAATCCACAAATACAAGGACGATGAAACCGATTAGAGGAAGGGTGTCGATGGAACGGACCAGAGCAAGGCGGCAAACAGACTAAATCAAGGGAGATCAGAAACTCTAATATTTTAGATCCAACCGAATGAGTAGTAGAGAATGAGTGAATGAATGATGAAAATCATCAATTTAATAATTTTAAAAATAAAATTTTTTTTAAAAAATTATAATTTATGTATATTATTTATCTATATAATATTTATAAAAATATAAAAATATTATTTATATATATATGCGGGACGGGACGGGATTAAGCGGGATGGGAAGTCTTCGTCCCGCGTCCCGTCCCGCAAATTTTTTGCGGGACGGGACGGGACGGGATAGACATTTTTTTTTTCAAATCCCGCCGGGATCGGGACGGGATCGGGACGGGATGCGGGACGGGACGGGATTAAGCGGGATTTATGCCCACCCCTAACAAATCCACTCCAATATCTCAACAAACGCACAAAACCGCCTTCCGACCTACCTTTTTTCTTGGCCGATAACTAGTAAATCGTCGCACAATATCATTTTATAATTAATTTTTTTTAAGGGTCACTGTATAGATGTCTCATTTCGGTCTTTAGACTAGATGGACACGTCACTTTGCCGTCTGAAAATCTCCATTCTCATCCCCATTTCATTTCCCAACGCCCCCCATAACTCCGAAGTCTGCAATCACACACCGCTCTCTATTTCACCAAACTTCTCGCTCCACATCGATCTGCTACTCACTGTCTCGAAACAAGATGGGAAAGGGCACTACCACCATCGAAGTCGGATCTGATGGTGTTGCAATCATCACAATCGTCAATCCTCCTGTTAATTCCCTTTCTCTTGATGGTACTCTCTCTCCACGATATGAAGTTTTTCAATAGTTGACTTAATGACTTGTAGTTAAATTCCTTGATCTTGCTTCATTCACGGATCGCAATTTAGTAGTTGGAATTTGTTTCTGCTTGCTGATTGTTTGGCCGATTTTCGTTATTTTTTGGTTTTCTATTTGAATTGATCAGTTTTGCGATACGATATGAACGGAACATCGAAGGATTATTGGTGTTTACTTGTCGGTTGAGTTGACTGTTAATTGGACTGTTCCTGATATGGATTTCCTACTTTGAAATCATGTCATAGTTTGGAACAGACTTATTCCTCTTTTCAGTGTAGATTTTGTAGACATAGGTGAGCTGTGAATTTTTTAATTTTTGCCCTACAGAAAGGTAATTGACAATGGATATACCAATCGTTAGCATATTTACATGTTGTGCGATGTTGTCGTTTTGATCTACATTTAGAGTTCATATTCACGTACTGTTTATATGGACAGTGTTGCCTAGCTTAAAAGAACGATACGAGGAAGCTCTACGGCGAGATGATGTCAAGGCTATTGTTGTTACAGGTGACTTATTGAGATGAGAACACTTTTCATGGCATCGGGTGAGATTTGTAGTATTTAGATTGTCCCAACCTTTGTTTTTCTTGCTAATGGACCAGGTGCTGGTGGGAAATTTTCGGGCGGATTTGACATATCAGCTTTTACTGAAATCCAAGGAGGAAAAGGTAGTGTTCAATTTGTCTCTTGTTTATTCTTATGTGATCCTATATTCCTATGATCCAATAGATTGACTTAAATTGTTTATTTTTGACAGTGGAATCACCAAAGCGTGGATATGTGGCAGTAGAAATTCTTACTGATACTGTTGATGGTATGGAACTAGGCTTTGTATCCCGCATCCTATTATGTTTTACAATTTTAATGTCGGTGGTACTCCTTGTTCAATTCTTGCTCTATCCCAGCTTCTAGGAAACCTTCAGTAGCTGCTATCGATGGCTTAGCCTTGGGTGGAGGTTTAGAGGTTGCAATGGTAAGTAGCACATTATCTTCCTTGGAGCTGACTTATTCTCTTCTCCATGCAGTGACCAATGTTTCCAATCAATTTTTTGTTAGGCTTGTCATGCACGAATATCTACTCCAAATGCGCAACTGGGACTCCCTGAACTTCAGTTGGGTGTAATTCCGGGTTTTGGAGGTATTGCCATAAATTACTACATTCTTTGTCAGAATCTGGGATAAGTGTCATATTTTGTTGCTTTTTTTGTCTGGTACTCTTGTCCGTAACTAGTGTTTGAGGCAAGTTCCATAATACCTTAAAAATGATTTAGGAGGAGATATTCCATGTTCAACTTTAATAACTTTCCAAGAGATGAGCTTTGCACCATAAGTTTCCTTTTTGTTTATTCTTGAATGCGAGACCTAAATCTGTCAGCTTTCTAGGTCTTGACTGCTTCACCTCTAGCAAAAATAAAATAGTTCAGCATATCTTGATCACTATGCAAGTGCAAATAGCGCACTTGTGTAACACAGTTTGAAGTTCAACATTGCCACATCAGAGACCTTTGTGATAAATTCTGAAAACATAAATTTATAGTGCAATGGACTCTGGAAAACTTCTGCTCAGGTAGGCAATGTAAATTATAAGAATTAAGTGCATAGTAATTGAAAGCCTATTTGCAGTACCTCTGGATCAGCTAACTATTGTTGAATCCCTGTTTCTTATTTCCTTCTGAATCTAATTGTCTCAACTGCCTCAGGAACTCAACGTCTTCCCCGTCTGGTGGGACTCGCTAAAGCTCTTGAGATGATGCTGGTATGTAGCTTTATTTTAAATTATCAAATAGTTTTTCTCATTAGATTATCTAAATATGCAATGTGAATTCTTTGTGGGGTACGTCTCATTAGACTTCAAAGCCAGTAAAAGGAACAGAAGCCCATAGCTTGGGCCTGGTGGATGCTGTAGTTTCAAGAAATGAACTTCTAGATACTGCACGTCGATGGGCACTGGATATTTTGGAGAGAAGAAAACCTTGGCTTTCCAGTCTGTACAGGACAGACAAGATAGAAACACTTGGTGAGGCAAGGGAAATTCTCAAGTTTGCCAGGGCTCAAGCACGGAAACAAGCTCCGAATATGAATCATCCATTGATTTGCATTGACGTTATTGAGGAGGGTATAGTGTCTGGCCCACGTGCTGGCCTGTGGAAGGTTGTAAACAGCTTTCTTCTTTTTCCCTCTTTGTGGAAATATCCACCTGGGCACCAGGTTTTCAGCATTCACTTTATCAAAATCTTTTGATAATGGCAGGAAGCGGATGCTTTTGAAGAGCTTCTACGTTCTGACACTTGCAAGAGCTTGATCCACATCTTTTTTTCTCAACGTGGAACTTCAAAGGTTAGAGCATTGTCGGTTAGCTTTGATGATTCATCAATCCTTGGAATTTTATTATGAAGTTAACATTTATTTCCTGATGAACCACCTCAGTTTTTTTTTTTGTCTGTAAATAATAAGAATATGTATCTCTTTCCATCACTTTTTTTTTTCTGTACTATTATGTTTGATGTAGTCTGAGAAATGATTTACTTTCTAGCAAAGAGAAGTTACCAGCTACACACTTGGAGTTCTGCATGGAATTGTAGAATTTAATTTGAAGGGAGTGATAAACTTTAATTTTAACTGGGGGTTCTATGCTGAACACTATCTCATAGTAGAGTTCATGGCACTTTTTGCTCTCATCTTAGTGACTGTATTGTTTATCTCTCTAATCTTCCTGTAGAAATTCATCGGATTTTCATTTTTTATTGCTAAAAAGACAACCATTATTTACAAAACATTTGCCTTTGGACTTCACATCTCTTGTTTCTTCTCTTACGATTGGCATCACAATTGACAGGTCCCTGGTGTCACCGACCGGGGTTTGGCTCCAAGACAGATTAGAAAGGTTGCAGTTCTTGGTGGGGGTTTGATGGGATCTGGAATAGCCACAGCTCTAATCCTCAGCAATTATCCTGTGATTTTAAAAGAAGTAAATGAGAAGTTCTTACAAGCCGGTATTGGTCGAGTGAAAGGTTAGAGTTAAGACTATGGTACAAAGTTAATCTTATCTTGAGATTGGCCTATTTCATGCCTCAATTGCTCAATATTCAACTGATTTGTCCTTTTCAATCTAGCCAATTTGCAGAGTCGTGTCAAGAAAGGAAGGATGACACAGGAGAAGTTTGAAAAAACTCTCTCTCTTCTTAAAGGATCACTTGATTATGAAAGCTTTAGGGACGTGGACATGGTTATAGAGGTATTATTGTACTTCATTTAAGTTTTGAGGTTGAAAGAGATACATGACTATATATGTAATTAATGCTTCATACAGGCTGTTATTGAGAACGTATCCTTGAAGCAACAAATCTTTGCTGATTTAGAGAAGTATTGTCCACCACATTGCATACTCGCTAGTAATACCTCGACAATTGACTTAAATCTCATTGGGGAGAAAACTAGGTCACAAGATCGAATAGTCGGTGCTCATTTCTTTAGGTATGAATGCTTGGTAGGTGCGTTTTCTCTAGAGTTCTTTAATTCAACTCTAACTTGAACTGTCTGTGGTGCCAATGTAGTCCCGCGCACATTATGCCACTTCTAGAGATTGTTCGAACACAAAAGACCTCTCCGCAAGTAATCATTGATGTATTAGATGTTGGTAAAAAGATAAGGAAGACCCCTGTTGTTGTCGGGAATTGTACTGGATTTGCTGTCAACCGAATGTTCTTTCCTTATACACAAGCTGCGATGCTGCTTGTTGAGCGGGGTACTGATCTGTACAAGATTGACAGTGCGATCACAAAGTTTGGGATGCCTATGGGTCCTTTCAGGTAATCACTCTGAAACAGAGAAGAATATTTTTTTTTATCAATGAAACTGAGTCTTTTAGGATATATAAGTGATTTCATATGATGGTTGGTTTGTTCTTTATCGCATATAAATGTAAAAGTAGAAAGGGACAGCAAATCATGTGATCTGATATTGTGTTGTTGAGTTGGTTTAATTGTCTACTTTGCAGTTACATTGCATTTAATTCACAATGTTGATTGGCTTTTACAGGTTGTGTGATCTTGTTGGTTTCGGAGTTGCAATAGCAACTGCTACGCAGTTCATTGAGAATTTTGAAGAAAGAACCTATAAATCAATGATAATTCCTCTTATGCAAGAAGATAAGAGAGCAGGTAGACGGTGGTTTCACAACTATTATACTAGTTGTTTCAACTTTCTTATTTCGGAAATACTTGCTCTTTCAACCTGGCAGTGATTCTCTTATGTGTTTTGTTTCAGGTGAGGCAACTCGTAAAGGGTTTTACCTATATGATGGAAAGCGTAAAGCACAGCCAGACCCTGAGATAAAAAGATACATTGAGAAAGCAAGAGAAATCTCTGGAATTGACATTGATCCAAAGGTTTGTACTGCAATAATCACTCCCATTTAAGGCTTAGTCACAGAGATGCATGTATGTGTTGCACACTTATGCAAGTAGACGTAGACCCCGATTCTCATGTAATTTATTTGATCCTAAAACAGCTTGCCAAGTTATCGGAAAAAGAGATTGTGGAAATGACATTCTTCCCTGTGGTCAATGAAGCCTGTAGAGTTCTTGCAGAAGGAATTGCTGTCAAAGCAGCAGATTTGGACATTGCTGCTGTAATGGGCATGGGTTTCCCACCTTACAGGTTCTTTCACTCTCGCCCAATAGTGAATCTTACATTATCTTAATTATGAGGTAAAATTACTTTTTCTAATTTCTTCTGTCTGTAACAGGGGAGGAATCTTGTTCTGGGCTGATTCTATCGGATCAAAATACATTTGTTCAAGACTGGAGGAATGGTCAAAGGTATATGGAGAGTTCTTCAAGCCTTGTGCATACATGGCTGAGAAGGCAGCAAATGGGCTTCCTCTGGTAAGAAGAGAGCTATTATATGTTTTTTGTTAGTAAACGGGCTTCCTCTGTTAGAATAATTGTAGAAATAAAAAATCAAATTTGTTAGTAGTTTAGATAAAATTGAATATGTTAAGAGTAATTTAAAGCATAAAAAAATTAATAACGAAAATGAAAAGATATAAATCCTATAAATTAGTTAATAATAAAATTTTAACAAAATTGAATTTAAATCACATTAAAATTAAAATAGGATTTCATTTAAAAGGAGATTGTGAAATTTGATGCTTAATTTGAACCAGATACATGTACTAATTATTCAACATTTTACATCCAATATTACAGAATATAATTTATAATCCGGTCTTGCATAATGCCTTACAAACTTATAATCCATTACGTTCAACCTACCCTGTCTTGTATCTTTTGATTTGTCTGCTGATTGATAAATAGAAGTGTACACATGACATAGACCGTGAAACTAATCGTATTGCTCTGTTCATCGCCTCTGTTTCAGAGCAAATATAACATTACTTTGTTTGATGTTGTGTGCAGAGTTCCGGCAATTCGGGGTCTAGATCTCGGCTCTAAGAAAACAAGGATCGTAGGTGTATCATTCATGATCAAACTTATGCTATGATACCCAGCCGGATGATGATAATAATAATGGGTTTACTGTTTGGTTGGAGAAAAAGGCAAGTTGTAATCTTAATGACATTTATAGAAGCTTTGTTCTTACCTGTTTTAGTGAACTATATATTTCTGTTTTTGAGGACTATTCAGATCTTTTAAACCGAAGATGTTCTCACAGTTGTGCCAATAATATTGGGTGTTGCTAAGATGACTTCTTAGCTGCATCATGTTGTACGTGAATATGGTAAGCAAAGAGTTTGATACTTTATCTTCTTGAAGAAGGTTTATAAGGGGAAAAAATGTACAAGGCAAACTTATAAGCTAAAGCTAAGCTTTCTAATGTGTGCTTATTAACCAATACTCAGTTGGTCTAGTGGGATGTGGTGCTAGACTACTTAAGTGGTTAGTCTCGATATTCGAGTTCGAATCCTCCTAGCGGCATGTATGGAAAAACTGATATTGGGAATTTTTGCTTTTTTTTCTTTTGCCGCAAGCTCAGTGTATGACTTGCACTATCGCCGTTGGGAGCTAGCCCTGTGATCAACTCGGAACTAAAACTCCCCGTGTAATAGACAAGGCGAACCCCTTGGGTGACACCGTGAACCCCTTGTGCGGATTTTAAAAATGCTCTCTGCTCCGACACCGATCTGTTGTGCGGAATTTAAAAATGCTCAACTCTTAGATAAAGAAAAATGCTCAACTCTTAAATAAAGAAATTGTTGTGTGGAAATCTCTGCCTCAACACCTTTTAGGTCTCTATTAACTTGGTAAAAATTAGTATGTATAGATTTATCTACCTATTTTATCAAATTTATCAAAAAGGTTCTTTTATTTGATTTACTATGTAGTTTTTTTTTAAAAAAAATTTATTTGTAAAAAAAGCAATGACCATTGACGAATGACATTATCAAAAAAATATGTTTTAATGATAAAATTATGTAATAAGAAAATTTATTTTATAAAATTATATATATTAGAGAAATTTTTATAACATATTTTTTTATTCACAATTTCTAAATATTTTTATTGGTTCTTCCCAATCTTCCGATTACCACTCGCCTTCACTTTTTCTGCGTCGGCATTTATCCAGTGGAACCCACAAGCGAATACTATCAAATTCACCTGAATTTTTTTTTTCCTGTGAAGGGAGAGAGTGAGAGTATGAGCGGAGACGCGAAGGCACAGAGACTGAGCGGAGCTCCGGGGACCAAGGTCCCCGGCAACGACATAAAATCTTCTACGGCGTCCTCAGGTAGGCGTATCGTTGTCAAGAGCGCCGATATGAACGATGATCTGCAAAAGGAAGCCGTCGACGTTGCAATCGCTGTAGAGTCTCTCTCCTCTAGTCCTCTCTTCATCTCTATCACTAATTCTTCTTCTGTCTGTGATTATTACCGGTTATTGCATTTTCCTGTTCGGATCTCCACTCTTTTTGTTGTTGAAATAGCCAATATCTGTGAAAGTTTGTGTAGTTGGGAAAATGTGTTGGTTTTTAGTGTAGTTGTAGATTACTGAAACTTGAAATTTGATGACGAGTTCAGGCGTTCGAGAAGAACAGTGTTGAGAAGGATGTGGCCGAGGCCATCAAGAAGGAGTTTGATAATAAGTATGGCTGTACTTGGCATTGCATCGTTGGTCGCAATTTTGGTACTACCCTAATTTCTGCGATTTTTATTTTGTGTAGAATTATACTGATTCGCAAATTTACCTTGTTTGTAATGTGCTTGTATTTGATCCACTCTGCATGTTTAAGATAGTCCATGATTCTTATGCTTTGTGCTTGAATTTTCAGCTTTTCTGGTCCTTGTTTGAGGTTTTCTACAGTAGATCTGGAGAAAATCGTGGTATTTGTGTTTGTAAATGATTCTATGTATATATATTGCCCAATGACAGATGTCTTAAACACTTCATTTGCAAATAGTGATCTGGTAAGTGGTTCATGAATGAGAATGCATCTGTATGGACATAAATTAGCTCAGTTTTCCAACTCCATTCCTTTCTGATTCCATCCTATTTCTTTGTATAGGTTCCCTATGGGGGCAAGTTTATGATATTTCTCTGATCCTTTGACAGCACAACTTGATTAATAGGATCTTTGTTTGTGTGATGTGTGTAGCTGAATTGATGCAAAGCATTTTACTTATAGTTTATGAACACTGGAGATAAGCTGAATGTAGAAGTGTGAGCTGAAATTCTTGCGTGGATGAGGTTGGGTTTGTTTAACAGTTTATTATAAACATTTTGCTTATAATTTTACTTGAAGCAAAAGGAAGAAATTGACCAATGGCTGTGGAAATGGCAAAATGTCAACTGTCATGCTTTGGCACTAACAATATTGTGAAAGAATGGGAATTGGATATAGGAGCACTTAGTTTTTTGCATATATTCCTAAATTTCAGATTTCTTTTCTCTATGAAGCTAAAATGTTTCAAAAGTTGCATTCTGCTGAGTATCGTCCTTTGAAATCCTTTAATGCTAATGAGGATGTATAAGATTTCCTCTCCTTCTTCCCCTTATGGTTGAGCTGATATTTAGTAATTAATGCCGGTCGAAGTTTTCTTATGTTGTGCAATATGAAGTGTTTTTATTATGCTACTGCTTCTGGTTATAGTTTGTAGCATGAAAGAAAATGAATGGTTTGCTAAAAGTTGAAGGATGTTATCTGTTAGTTGTTACCGAACTTGTTGACCTCTACAAGAAGTCGGAGATTGTTCAGTGTTTCAGAATGAGAGAATTTTCTTTTCTTTTTCCAGCTTATGGTACCTTCCAACTCATGGCATTTACTTCCCTTATGAGGAGCATGAGTACGGTCGTGCTGCCATTGCATGTATCTTTTCTCTCTTTGAATATCATTTGTGTTCTGCTGTCTTGGCAGCAGCCAACACGTAGGGGATTGGGATATCTATTATTCATCCTGTATCTACCTAGAGTTCTTGATCTTAATATACAGAAATTGAATCCTCTTTTCCTATCATATCCACCCAGTCATCTTCTTTCCACTTGTTCTGATTGTATGAAGCCACAGCTCAAAATAAACCTTTCTGTACTATCAAGTAATGAAGTTGACACTACCATTAATCTTGATTAATCTCTTGCAGGTTCATATGTAACTCATGAAACCAACCACTTCATCTACTTCTATTTGGACCAGAAGGCTATATTATTGTTCAAATCAGGCTGAACGCAGCCGTCACATGAACTACAATGGAAGGCAGCAAAATCCCAAGCAGTCTAACTTGTCTGCAGCTAAGGCTAAGCTTGATTATTCAGTGTTGTGCTTGTATATACTTTTGTACCTGAAAGTGGTTTACAACTTCAACTTTGTTTTGGTAAACCTTATATAACCAAGCAGTGAATCCCACTGATTAAGTGCTGCACCTAATGGCTTCTCCCTAGTGCTACAAATCTAAAAGCCCTGATCTCTTGCTGCTAAGTCACCTACAATTTCGTTTCTCCTCACCGGTAATGTTTCAGTTTTTCCTTGTTCCCACTCTCAGATAACATGTTATTTGAATTCGTCTTTGTTTTGACTACTTGAGTCTTCTTCACTATATTCAGGCCGGTGGAACCGGTTTGTTAAATTTTCAAAGGGCCCAAATTTTGGATCCAAAAGGCCGAAAAATAAGTGTAAGAACTTGCTATTGCCTATTGCTATACCAATAGGCAATAGCAATCTTCTTGCAAAGTTAAGTGCTTCTTCTCCATGCTTTTTGGTCTTTTAAAAGCTAAATTTAGTACATCTATGTTTGCTGGTGATTTTTTTTTTGTCCTGGTGAGAAGTTTGCTGGTCTTTCTTGCATTCTTGGTAACAAGTATATTCTGCAATTATGCACCGAGTTCTTTACCTTTGTTAGTAAAATAGTGAAGAATATGTTAAGGTCTAGATACAATGGGGATTTCAAAAAAAAATTAAACCGATCGATTTTCATCACATAGAAGCCTGTACCGAGTTGTTGTCAAGAGGACTGTGCTTATAATGAGATTTATGCATGTAAATTTACTTGATTACAATTTAAGCTAACATAGTTTATTATCAATTATTCAATATTTCACCGACCATATTTTTAATCAGAACTTGTTGTAAGGAACAAATCCAAACCCACATACTCCATGTGAAAAAAGCCCTAATAGGTCATATGTACAAATCTAAATCTTTCACTTAGATTATACAATATTGGGTAAATTAGCTAAGTAAGTCTTTTTGATATTTCTCTAGTAACTAGGTTTATGATATAAATATGTTTAGTAAATGTACCCTAATCAAACCCTTAACTTTCCCCTTTATTTTAATGAAAGTGGTAAAAATTGAAGAGGTACACAAATTTAATGCAAATAGAAGAGAGCCTATTTTGCCAAAAAAATTTCTACAATATTAGACCCTAAAATAATTTTAGGGTTATGTGTCATCGTACCAAAATGACATACCCTAATGGCCAATCCTGGATAAAGACATTTTATTTATACAATATTAGACCCTAAAATAATTTTAGGGTTATGTGTAATCGTACTGAATGACATATCTAATGGTCGATCCTAGATAAAGATTATGTCTTTTATGGCAAATGTAATTTTCTAGATACATTTGATGTATTTCAAAATTTATGAAACATATTAATAAACTAATTAAACTATTAAAAAAAAGGTAATATTGTCCCATGAAAAATATCGTGATACCAAATACCCGCAAAAACTTATACCAAAACATTATTCAAATTCAAACTTGAATAAAGACACACTATGGTCACTATCATGTTCTCTATGGCTTCTTCCTAGGAGGAAAAGGGGAATCACTTAGCTAATAATGGTGAGTGAACCTTGGCTGTCCCCTTTTTTTTGGGAGTTGGGAGGATTGTTCACATCTTTTGCCCTGGACAATGACGACAAATTCAAACTTCTAAAGTATAAGGAATTTTATCCTCTACACTATGCACCCTTTTACCTAATTATAATCATCTTTTAATCAATAAACATTTTGATTAGAGTTATTTAACTACTATGGTCTATTCTTTCTATCTTAAATTGATTTTAGGATGATATCTTGTTAGAACAAGATCTCTGTTCTACGATCCGTGTGTCAGGTGAGAGTCCTTTCACTATATTTGTACCCTACTTACACTTACGGGATCATGTTGAAGATTGAAATTACATTTAGGGTCCGTTTGGTTGTAACTCTGGAAACGGAAACGTAATGGAAACGAATCTAGTCCATAAGTATATCCTTGTTCATGAAATTTTTTGTAAATCATTCCCTATGGTTTGAGGTAATTGTAGTAGAACTTGATTACTTTTGATACCCTATAGCGAAACAAAATGGAGGGACCAAGTACATTTTGCATGAAACTAAAGGGAATGATTCCAAAAAATTTCATGAACAAGTACACATATGGACTAGATTCGTTTTCATTCCGTTTCCGTAGGTACAACCAAACGGGAGTTAAAATGAGAAAAATTGAGTCTAGTATATAAGATCGATGAACTAAGCCCGTAGACTTGCACTCTACGCTATTAAACTCGGGTCATCCTTCTATCATACGCAGAAGAAAGGATAACAATAAAGAGAAAAAATTAAAACGGCATTTATGACGTCATAACTACTCATCCTCTACCCATCCAACAAATGGCAGTCCAGTTCACCGTACCATACTCAACGGTTATCAAAATTTCACAATTCTTCCTACAAAACACAAAATTACCAAACTACCCTTCTCATACATTCATCTAGAATCTCCCGCATTAAAGAGCTCGTTTTCCGGTTGAAGACGGATTTATCCAACGTCGGCGGAGTTGGCGGCGGACCTCGGCGGACTTGGCGGCGGCCGATGAACAATTGTCGTAATTACGAGCTGGGTTATTTTTGTCTTCGTCGTATTCGTCCGTTACCATTTGCTTTCGCCTGCACTCTTCGCTGCAAAATGCTTTGTCCCCCCTGCACCCATCCAGACACCCTCGTGTTATTCAAATCTCGACAAAAAGATAAATAAATTCCTAGCTTTTATTTCTGACATTTTATTTATTGTATATTAATTGTTTTCATTATTTTATTTTGTCATTTCCTATGGTTCCTAAATTATTATTGTTATTATTGTTAGTTGTAGAAAGAGAAAGATAGGAAGTTAAGTTTAATTTTCGTCTTGAATTTTGACCTAGTTGAACGAATAATGTAACTAAATCAAACGAATTGTTGCCGAGGATCGAGTAGAAAAGGATCCGAGTATATGTTCGTAAAAACGCAAAACGGATTACAAGAGTTTATGTAAACAAGTTCACCTTATCTAAAAAAATATTGAAATGCCCTAATCATATTTTACTATCTCTTGGATAGGCATGTTTATCTTTGGGTTAGGTCGGATCCGAATGAACATTACCCAAAAATCAAAGCCACTTATCCGAGTTGAGCCTAAATGCCGAGCTTGAATACCTTTCCGGGTACCTTGCCAAACAAACCATTTCTTCTCACCAAAAACAACCCGTTTTTTAATTAACTTTCATGTTAATAATTATTTTAACATATAACTATTTAAAACTTATAATTTTGTTATGCAATATGTATACTTAATATAGTATAACCATTTTTAATATTTTATAGCTATATGTATACTTAATATTCTTTAAAAGATTTATTTTATTTTTATCTTAATTTGAATCAAACTTTTCGGTCATATCATGCTTTTTAGGTTGATAGGATCTAACCCGGACAGACTTATCTCCTTGTTCGAACCCACCCATTTTTTTCCGGACTGGCCATCTCGAAGATAACCGGCTCTACTCTATGCCATTTCTTTCATAAATTTTCATCAAAATTTTCCTTTTACATCAATTATTCATCAATCATATTATATTTTATATCATGACTTGCAAAAATAATAAAATATAATGAAACAAAATTTCATTTTTCTACGGAAACAAAAGATATATGTAATTTTATTTAGGGTAGAGGGGCATACTTGTACATGTAAATGTCTTTGCCGGGCAAGAGCCTTTGTCTGCAAAGGAAGCAAGCATCAAGGAAGCTGTTTTCCGGCGGATGGAAGTTCCGGGAGACGGATCCGGCGGATAAGTGGTTGGCCGGCGGCGGAGGAAGGTGGGTCGGCGGTGGTTTAACCATGTTGGCCTTGTTAATCACCAAGGGCATAACAGTCTTTTTCGTGGAGCAGGAAGTAGCAGAATTCTTCTGCGAGTTGTGGGATTCTAAAACAACACTCAATCCCACCATTGTTGATCTTGATTAAGGTCTGAGTAGAATATAAAATGTACCAGAAAGAAAGAAAGAGATGAAGATTGAAGCTTTTTTTGACAGTTCATATATACTGGTAGATGACTGATGACTGATGAGTAATGAAGGACGGTGGTGATGGGCCCCAATACAACAGTAGAGTTAAATTGGTTAGGGAATTTTTGTTCAAAGTGTAATTCCAAACCAAATATTATTCATGTTTTGCTTTGAGATTTTTTTCTTAGTTGGAGAACTCAATTTAGCTTGGTGTTGGTTACTATTGTTTGAGGGATTTTAGGTTAGCATACTCCATCTATTATCGATTGATTTTATGATGAATTCTCTGAGTTTGAAAGGTTGAATCCAAATGTGTATTTCACGTAACAAATTGAGAATCAGAGAGAGTCCGGTTGCACATGGAGGCTGAGATAGACTCCAGGGTGACATCCAATATGTTATCCTTTTACATTGCGGGACTAATCCATTATACTATTTGTATGGACTTTAAATCTCAAGAGAACACGCGGTAGTAGGGCAAGTTAATGACGTCTATCGGGGTCTATCATTATTACAAAATGGTTTAAAAGTACTACTTGAGGTTATCTTTTTGATCGGTAGAAGTATATTCAACACAACAACATTCTCCGCAGGTATAAACACACATTGATATTATTAGAGAAAATCAAGCTAAATGGTCATCACTCAAGGATAACTCAGTTATTTACATCATCAAAGTAATAAAATACACTACACTTTCAGACAAGGTCAAACAATACATTAAGGGGGCGTTTGGTTGGAGAAGCGGAATGAAAACGGAATCATTCCGTTGATAGGATGAATTTAGTCAATTCTCATGTGTCTATTCATCCACAAAAAATGTCTCAATTGAGGAGTCTTCCTCATCCTCCATACAAAATTTGTTTCCATTCCCCCATTTTATTACCAGGGTATTAAAAATATAAATTCCTCCTTCCTCTACTTACATTTACACTAAAAAATGAGATTATTTTCAATGATGTTAGAGGTGTACATAGTGTATAATGTCACGAATATGGACTTGATTCGTTTCCGTTTCCATTCCATTCCCTTCTCATGCAACCAAACGAGGGATAAGTTCAATGAAAAAAATTAAGAGAAAGTGCTAATAATGCTCTGATAATTTTAACTTTTCCGGATTATATTCAAGAAGTTTTTAGTTTTTGGATGATGTTGTTACTTTTGAACCTTTTTTAGATTATATCATTTATCATTAATAAATTAACATTTATTAATATTTTAATAAAACAAAAATATATGTTATTTAATTTAAAAAATTATCAATACTTTTATAATGACTATAATCTAACCGTCTGAAAATTGATTTTTTTTTTAATAATCTAAAAATATAAAGTAAACAGACACCTCCCAAAATTTTCTATAATGAAACAATATTAGGTTAGTAACTTCACAATAGTCACATAATTCATATACCCTTAAAAAAATATAGAAAAGATTGGTTAAATAAAAAAATTTTAAATGAAAGAAATTAGATTAAATAAAAGTATATTTACTAAAAATTTATATTATAGATACTCTTAATAAAATAATAATGATAAAAAATTTAAGCTAGTTATTTCTCCTAAAATTTTATGACAATCAACAACAAAAAGAAGAAAAGTCGTTTCGATCTCCAAACGCTGTCGTTTCACGCAGCAACACGGCGGTTTCGATTTTTAGGAGTCTTCGCTTGAAACGGTGCCGTTTAACTCAAGCCAACTTGGAGCGATGAACTCTTCGTAATCGAGATCGAGACGGCATAATCTGGAGGCGGGAAACTAAGGTGTCCCATGCTCATCGCGTCCGTCTCCAATCTCAATCAAATCTCCTCTCTCAAATCGTAGATTTCTCGGTCGATTCCAACCTGCTTTTCCAAATGGAGGAAGATGATAATCTTGTCGAGGAAACTACTCCTTTTCACTCTCGACGTCATCTGGTACTTCATCTCTTGTCTCTGATCGCGCTGGTGCATTCCGCCTAGTATGCGTAGCTTTGCGATTTAACTGTGAATGGAATTAGAGATAACTTAAAATCTGGAAAATGCGAATTCGTTTCTCATTTGATTCAATATTTGATCAATCAGCGATGTTTCGTTTGTTATATATGTGTGTGAGCTTTGTGTTTATCTGAGAGAGAATCAGAAGTTTTCCTCTTCAAGCGAGCAAAAGTCATCAACTATGAAAAAGAAAGAGGAAATCAGTATATTTATGTGCGTGTTGACGAGTTCTTGTTAAGCGGTGACTATTTTAGATCAATTTGATAGTGAGAACTCCACTACTCGGGGTATTTGAAGTACTGTCTTACACAGTCTTCCTTTGTGTGTTAGACTTGACCTTGGGCGTGGTTCTCTGTTGGAAATCAGTTTGATTATGTGCGTGTTTGCCGGAAGAAAACCAATCAACATCTCAATGGAAAGAGCATCAATTTTGACTAAATAAAAAGAGCTAGCGATGAGTGACGAATATTATTTTAGCCCAGTATGTGTCGATGATTTTATGCTAAGCAGTGGCTATGGTAAATGACATATACATACATGGAAGCTTTTTTTCTGCCATATGTTTTTTGTTCTTTCATAATGCTTTATGAAATCAGAAGACCCAGTGTTAAATTTTGACTGTATTTCATTACATGTATATTGATTGCTTTCAGTTCAATCGTTGACAGTGTTGGAATGTCAATAGGACAAATGCAGATGCACAAGAATGAAACCAAACAAACACATCTCTTTCCTAAATCCGCACTTTATGTGCAGTATTTTCTTTCATTCAAGCTATGTATGTTACAACTTACAAGGGGTAGTTAAATGATGAAACCACGTTCTTCATCACATTTTAGAGTCTGTCCACAGTCAATCGATTCACACCCCACCAGATCCATGGCCTTCAAAGACTCTCTTTCCCAATTAGTCTTGTATATGACCATCAGGATTGATATTACACATGCTATTTGGGCGGCTAGGAGTCCATAACAAAGGCCTACATACCCTTGTTTATAAACAAAGGCTAAAACCACGGCAATTGGAGTTCCAATAATGTAAAATGAATAGAAATTAATTGCTGCACCAACACCAGGCCTTGCAGTTCCTCGTAGAACACCACAACCTGTGGTTTGCGGGCAGTTGGCTATCTCACACAACCCTATTATGGGCAGCACAGCAATTGTGAGTTTTAGAACATCGTCATTATCTGCAAATAGTCTTCCCCATGCTTCTCTCCCTAAGGTGGTCCATAAGATGCCAAAAACCGAGCTTAGTAGTGCAAGCCCTATTGCCACCATTGCTGTCAAGCGAGCTTTATGGGGACGACCTGCCCCAAGTTCATTGCCCACTCGAGATGATACTGATGCACTAAGGGCAGTTGGTATTGTGTACATGAGTGAGGTTGTTTGTATCACTATGGCTGATGTTGCGAGGGTAACTTGTGGGTTTTGCAGGTAACCAGCTAGTAGTGTCATGAATTCATACCACCACCATTCTAAACAGACAGCCAAGCAACTTGGTATGGCAAGTCGAAGAAGGGTTCCCCATCCCTCAGCTTGTAATGGTGTCCTAGAAGGTGGTACGTGTTGTGATAAAAATGGTGCATATGAGAAATCCATTTTGGGTTGAGCATAAATTGTGTAAGCCGTGAGGAAGATGAGGACATTAAAATTGGTGATGAAGGTGGCCATAGCAACACCTTGAACCCCAAGCAGAAGTTTGAACGGTAAGTAAATGATAATGGGGATATCCAACAGAACAGCAAATATAGTAGACCATAGCAATGGCCATGTTGTCCCTTTACTACGCAGATAAATACGAAGTGGAAGAAGGAAGCTATTGGCAATGAGATCTGGAATGGAAAATCGGCAGTATAGGCTTGCAACATGTGCTATATCTGGGTCTTGGTGTAGTAGTCTAATCAAAATGTCATCAAGGTTAAACCAGAGGTATCCAATAGGTAGTGATGCAATCAGTAACACCAGTATTGTTCTTTGCATGATAAGAGTGACTACAGCTTTATTATTAGAGCCAAACGCCTGGCTGCATAGCGGCTCCATTCCCATAGCTAGGCCTGAGAGAACAGAGTACCCACTGATGTTTGTGAAGCCAATGGCTAGGGCTCCGCCTGCAAGCTCCAGACCACCCAACCGACCCAGGCACACAACTGAAATCATGTTTTTGAGATAGCCTACCAAACTCATGGCTGCTATTGGAAAGCCTATGTTTGTCATTCTCTTCAACTCTTCTACCACCTATGGATCATTTTACAAGGAAATATTTGTTAATGAACAGGTTAGGTACAATGAAAAATCAATCAAGAGAAATTTAAAATTCATACCTCTGACACTGATGGGTTCGTCTTCGCTTGATATGCTTCAACCATCTTTACGTTTGTAGCAATTAAGTTGAAGAAGTATCTTTTTCCTTTCTCTGTATGCCTTGAGAAAGAGAGAGAGATTAGGTGAGGATTTTGAGAGAGAGAGAGAGAGAGGACTTTGAGATTGAGAGGGGGGGGAAGTGGTAGCCGTAGAGTGTTTGGGAACAAGGTGAGCTTCTTTATAGGTCTGGGACTCAGCCTCTAGTATACCATGACACTGAAATATTGTCATTTGTTTGATTTAATAATGTTTATAATAAATAGTATTATTATGGTCATCTCCGATTCACCATCATTATTATCACCTGACATCATATATCATTTTTACCATGACACTGAAATATTGTCATTTGTTTGATTATATTATCTGGACTAATTAGCTTTGTTATCCTTGTTGTGTTCTCTAAACGTCATCTCACCAAGGCAGTTACGGTCATATTTCTAATGTGATATTTATTAACAATTTTATTCTAAGAAATTTCAACTTATATTACCTTTTTATGGAGTCATCCATTTGTTATCAACTTATGGGGGTTTGATATGTGAAACTTTATTTTAGTATCCCAATCTTTTGGTAAGTGAAGCAATTACAATAAAAATAGCTCCACCTGCATTGAGCTTTATTAAGTGGGATGAGAGTCACAAGTCTTTGATACATTCTTTCCAAGTTTGCTATGTCGCCCCATCAAGGAGTTCAACTAACAGAAATGCTCAGTACATGTACCACTTCTGAAGATTGACATCTATAGTATTAAGTTCATCCAGGTTTGGTGCACGGCTGTACATACTTTTTTTTGTAAAGTATCTCTCAATTTCCCAAAAACTTTGGAATTTGAGTCTTTGTACTGGTAGAGGCTTGGGAAAAGCATTCCGCTTCTCTCAACTTTTACATAGGTAACTTGGCATGCTTAGTAGCCACATGCATGTTGTGCATGGGACATGTGGGAGATCCCTTTCTTCTTCTATCTCTTTCATGATTCGAAGAGATTCAAAGGTTCGTTGTCTTGCTGATTTTTGGTATATGCTTATGCCAGTTGTTGTCACTTGTCATAAGTTTCATGGAATTTTTCTGAGTATTGTTCTCATCCTAGGAGAGAGTAAATTGCTTCCATGGTATGCCACTGCTATATACATGCATACATATATTTGTCTATCATGTACTTGCCATGCCTGCTCTTGTGAAAATTGTACTGATTCAGAAACAAATAAAGATAATGTGTAGGTGTATATCTTTTGCTTTGATGATAAGATTACTTTGCAGTTGCAGGTTGCGGTTGGTATTTATTTATTTATTAATTAGGTTTTTTGCAACTTGTTTCCCTTTTTAGATTTAGAAGAAAGCTCTTTTGTGGTTGGTTACTGAAAAAATGCATGGGCATCATTCTCTTTGAAAATGCCGAGCCTTTCACATCTGTTTGAAACCAAGCATGTGCGATTTATTGGATTGCTTAGCATGTTAATCCGGGTCAAGTCATGTTTTAATAATCACTTAAATTAGGTTACTTGATAAATTCTTTCTTGACCACTGACTCTGATATTTCTCATTTTCCTGGACAATATCATGGAACAAACATTATAGTCTAGTTGTTGGGTGGAAACAATAAGACTATAAATGGTCTATCTGCTGTAATATTGATGAGGTTGGTTGGTGGGTTATACTGTCCTTGATCTTTAGATCCCATGCAACGAGAGCTTAGGTGCCCATTGTGAGGGACAAAGAGCTTTGGCAGGTTAAACTTATTACTACTTCTATGTGATTTGTGAATCATGATGAGAGCTCTACAGCAGGAAGATCGATAATTCCATTCACCACTAAGGTGACATATCTTGTATTTTTTTATTCAAAAGGTTGAACAACTTAACCAATTATGTGACAGAGCTGACAATCAGTACTATCCTCTCTTGCCCCACATCCGCGTGTTGGTTGCTTAGTCCCTTCACTTATTTAGAAATTTTCTTTTTGTTCTTTCCATTTTTACTTTGTGGTGTTCTTCTCCCTCCAGTCCTTAGCTTCTAGGTCTTCAAATTATTTGTAAAGAATGTACACTCTTTTTGTTCTCATTGAATTATACAGGTGTAGTGTATACATTCCCTTGAATAATGCTGTTCGCTGTTGGCATCAGTATCAATAGAAATAGGGGCCACTGCTCATTTCTATGATACACCATTGTGTGGACAAACTACTTGCATATACATGCTTGGTGTTAATCATACTAGGTTTACGTCTTGTCAAACTTCATCTTGCTGTGTTTCAGGTCCACCCCAGAAAGCACAGCAAAATTCAAAACAACCTTTCTTTGAGCCTGTATGATAAATCTTACTGCAAATCATTCATTCACTTCTATAAATAAGTGCAGATAATATTACATGCAGTGGTTGGTTGGTTGGTTAATCATTACTAAGCTTATTGGTAAATTAACAGTAGTACTCCGTGGAGCCCTTTTGGGGGGTTTATTTTTATATCTTTGAGACAGGTTCTTTTTGTTAGTCAAAATGTTGTTTATATATATTGTAGACTGCTCATCTCTTTTGGGTGTATATAATTATGATTATACTAGACGGTTCACATTGTTTGGTCTCTTTACTATAGGCATCAGGATATTTTTAATCACCAAACAAGTTGGATCAGATGAAGTTACTAGTCTTGACCTGCAAGATGAAAATGTGATTATGTCTATTATTTGTGACTAACCACTGTTTCTTTGAGTTAATGGCAAGTAATATGATGGGGTCTTCGGACTTTATTTAGCCCTTCTGGTTTCCTCCTAATGTGCAAGGACAATAATCAGGCGTTTGCATCATATAATCGTATATTAAGTGGAAACATGACTTAAGATGCTTTTCTGCTGTTTGGCTGTAAATCATAATAATCTAATTTTAACTTTTAGGATGGAGATATTTTCCTAATAATTGAAAGTCTATATGCACTATTAGATAAAGATATGCTTTTTAATTACTCTTTTGACATATTTATAAGAACAACGCAATGATCAAGTCTTCATCTTTAGTCAGAAATTGGCAGTTACACATTTACCCGCATGAAAAGGCACATACTTTCCTTTTACGTTTATTGCAAGGTTCTGTTAAGTAGTTGGTTAGTTCTCTTTAAAAGTAATTGCTGTGTAATGACATTTGATCAAACACTTGAAAAACTAGCTTTTGCGCACTAATGAAGAAGCGTGAACTGTTGAGGATAGCGTTTGGATTTGACTTCATAAAGTTAGATTTGATTTCTCTCCTTCCTATGTTATCTATGCCCCCCTCTTTTTCCCATTTGCTTGTAGGTCATCTTGGAGTAAAGTTTTGAAAATACCAAGCCTGTTTGAGCGAAACAAGTACGAAAGGGCCCTGTACAGCGTTGCCAAGCCGTGAGTAAATTTTCAACATTGAATTTTCTTCGTTTGTTCTTTTACTTGCACACATGCCATTAGCTGTATTTCCTCTATAGACTTAGAGGTATGTTTGAAAATCACTAGCTTATCGGAGCTGAATATGAAGTTTAACGGGGTAGTTGAAATAAGTAGTTGATTAAATGAAAAAAATTTAAAGGTTGATGGGTGCTTGTGATGAAGTTTATTGGACTTGATGTAAATATAAAATTATCATAAAAGGTTTACTTTATATTTAAATATAAATTTTTGTAGATTATATTTGTATTCTATCATTCGATATAAGCTACAGTAATCTTCATAAACTTTTATCACCTAACTTATCACATAAGAAAGTTTTAACTTTGTATAAGATAGCATAGTAAGCTTGATAACCTTCCATAAGTTTGTAAAATGGGGTTTCCAAAGACACCCTTAGATTCCTTCAAGGATGATAAGAGTTAGGCAGCATCATTGAGAGATCAGTAAAAATTGTTTTTATATTCTGCATATTCATATTGAAACTTGCTAGTGTACCTGGAAAGCATGATATGAGATCATGATTCATGAGTACGATGTCCCCTCCTTCCTTATATGAAGCTTACTAGTGAGGTAAAAATGTGAAACTACAAAGTTTATTGCTTTGGAGAAATTCTTCTAAGATAATAATTGTGTTGGCTACAGCTATAGCCTATAGATGAAATATGCTCTTGCAGTCGGTATGCATCATTGATGACGACGATGATGTGTTTAATTTTTTTCCATGGGCATGCATGAGCATATGGGCATGAATGATGAGGAAAAAGGTGTATTACCAACTTACCATAATTGGGTGAACATGTACGATTGATTTCAAAAGTTGTTAAAAGTGGACATGGCCCGTTTTCACGTAAGATCATGTGAAGGAGTTGGAGCCTCTTAGGGTACGTATAGGTAGCATGTGAGATAACTTAGAGTGAACCTAATTCTATTGGCTTGTTTCACTTATTGATAGATCCACATTGTCTCTTAACTAATTGTTTTGGAGCCATACCTTTCCAACAGGGAACATACGGCCCTTTTTCTGGAGCGAATGCGGGACCAAGTGAAAGTATTTCAGGTTTTCCTTTTGATCTAAGTGAAATTCTTCACCATAAATGGTGAAAACAAAGACTTCACTTGAGTGGCGGGTCAAGAGCATGTGAACTGGTTTGATTCTTCAAACTTCGAACGAGGTAATAGTTTCATCTATATCTTATATGAGAAAGAAAGCTATGATATATAGGGTCAGTTTCGAAATCACTAAAGTTCGTTTGATATCGATTTTTGATTATAGGTATGGGCATGAGTGTCACCCATACTCATACCCGATGTTTGGTATTTTAGGGTATTGGTATCATATTGATATGTATATCTGAATTTTCCCAATTTAATATACCGATATTTTTGAGGTTTGGGGGAGACCAACTACTTCCGTCGCATCCAACCAGGGTAGCCACCTCCGACCGCATGTTGCTACTGCCGCCGACCGCTTGTTGATGCCCTGATCATCCCCCTCCATTCGTCCAGGCCACCTCTGTGCTGCTACCTCCGCCCTGCTACAGTTGCCGGTACCACCGGTGGTTCATCCATCGAAGTTTCTAGGGTTTTGAAAATCCCTCTTCCTTTCTCTTCTTGATACTCATATTTTGATACCAAACATAGATATTAGATATCATTCTGATACTCATATCTTGATACTCGTACCTGATACCCATACCGGATAGAATATCGATACTAAACGACCGTAGTTTATTGGTAGCGGAAGATGAAGTTTATTTGAATAACTGACTTAGGTGGTTGATTTGACGAACTTATTTTGATAAGTTTGATGAGTGTTGAGATGTAGGGAAGAAGAAAAGTGTCCCACATCGATAATACACCATTAGGCGAGACTACCGTAAACATCCGGGCTCCTCCTCCTATTGTCATTGATTTTAGGATGGACCCTCGTGTGCTTGTACGTGTGGCTCACCGGACGTGTGTCCTCCACGTCATTTAGTCCCGAGACGCATGAAAGAGAATGAGCACTTGACGGGGAGTGTTGGGATGTAGGGAAGAAGAAGAAACTCCTCCTATTGTCCTTGACATGAATTAGGTTGTTGATTTAATGAAATTATTTTGATGAGTATTTGGGAGCAAGAGGTCGACGTGAGAGCAAACTTAAGATACGAATTTTTGCTAATCCAATCTAGATAACTTCTTGACGTAATCTGTCGGTTCACAGGCTCTAATTTGTAGACGTTTGGAGTGAAAACAACTGACCGATGAGAAAGAAAATAGTTTGTTTTTTATTCAAAAATAATTTTTATAGTTATATTTATAATATATCATTCGATAAGTTCTCGTGAGATTCCTCATTGTATGAAATTAAAAAAAAAAGTTTATACTTCTATAAACTAGTATAAACTAACATAAACTTTCGTAAGTTTGTGGTAATTTTCTATAAGTTTATACTTCTATAAACTAGTATAAACTAACATAAACTTTCGTAAGTTTGTGGTAATTTTCTATGAGCTTCATAATATTCACAAGCTTATGAAAGCTTGTAAAATATGGCTTCCAAACACACCTATAGATTGACTAACCCAATTACAATGGTTAGATTTATGATCTAAATTGCCAACATTAGCTAGGACCCTTTACTTACATTCATCATTCTTCCTTGCAATAGTGCTACATACCGAAGATCTAATAGAGACATTAACGTTATCTCAAACTTTTCTTTTGTAACCCAAGCCGACCAAAAGCTCAAAATATTCCGACCCAAATTGCTCTAACTACTGATTTGAGAAAGATAAGTAAAGTTGATTTTCAAATTTATAATCTTGTGAGAAACCAAAGGTATTCTAAAAGGTTTTATTTTCACCTGTTTTATATATATAATATTAATCAAAACGTCCCTCATTAAAGAAAGTAAAGGATGGATCCCAACAAAAATGTGGACACTTCGTACTTGAACCTTCAGAAATCGAACAGAACTTCACGACGCCTCCAAACCCGCGGTGATTACGTGAACAACTTGGATTCGGCTCGAACTCACTTACGATTTTAAAATTCGTTTAAAAAATTAAGTCCATGCGGTATTTAGAGTAATTTGGATTCGCCGGTAATGAACCTATAAACAAACATTTAAGTCTGGGTTAGGTAGCAGACTAGCACTGCGCTCATAGTGCTGATTGTGCACGGAACTAATTATCCATGTCAATCGATATCGTCAATGACGTGGTCAGATAATTATCTTTGGGATTCTTCAAATTTGAGATCAGATTTCCAACTCGATTACTGTATTTAGTATATTTTATAGCGTGTGTAGCAGATTTACGACATTTAACCGTCGTTGATTTTTCTTCTTTTTCCTTCACGATCAATTTCTACTGTCATAATTCGAGTTGTTCCCAGCTTGCCGGTGAAACAATGGCGATCATCAGGCGGATTTGGCAAGGGAAATCTCTCATCTCCCGTTATCGCTCATCGTCGGCTTTGTGGTTCTGCCCTTACACCACCTCATCACCGCCGTTGTCGGAGTTGGTGTGTCCGGAGCTCAAGCGTACTTTTCTAGGGTTTTACTCCCATTCCAGACTCTCTAGATGCTCATCGCCCGCGGTTTCGTTATTCACTCATCAGAGCTATGTGAGTTCTCCGCTCTTCGGTTCTGTGATATGCTTTCTGGTTCTATTGAGGCTTTGAGTAGTTTGCTTTGATTTAGATTGTGGTTTGAGAGTGTTGGATGTCACTGTCGAATTCTGAGGTTTTATATGAAAATTGTGGTTTTATTGTTTCTGGTTTTCCTGCTCTAGTAAATAGTGTAAGAAAGAAGGAACATATATGATATTCTTTTCATATGTTGACTTTTGATTGAAACTATATAGGTCGAGTATGAAACGCTTCATTGATGAAGTTTCTGCTTTCATTTGCTTGTGCAGATTTTCAATGCCGAAGTAGACTTGAATAGATATTTATTCTTTTTTGGGGGATGAAGATTAACATAAATCTCTTGGAAATCTTCACCATAATCCTGCTAATTTTTGTTGGACAATCTGCACAAACCTCTCCCTGAAAACAGCATGTAGTTTTCAACATTCACCTTTTCCATTAGCCTCAGTTGGTTACAGCCATAAGCCTATTTCCTTTCAGATCAGCTTCATGACAGAACATAATCTATAAAATGGCTTGAAAATGGAAAAAAAAATCTTGGTCATCTCTCTGAGCTTATATTTGGATATTAACATAGGTGATGTTTGAATAATCTGCTGCATATTGTTTCTATTTGTCTTTGTTTAACACTGATGTTTGATTTGTAGATGAGTAGAAATTATAACTTAAAGGGCTGCTGCTTTTCAACCGTTGCTGCCACGGATCAACCAGTTGGTGGAATTGTTGATGTCCCTTTAGCACAGACCGGTGAAGGTATTGCTGAATGTGAGCTTCTCAAATGGTTTGTTGAGGAGGTGAGAAAATTTTGAAAAGTTATTTTCCCACATAAGGTTTTGTCACAATAATATGTTTGTATAGCTCATGGTTAAGACTTGAGAGTTGAGGAGCATTTCTTTTCAATCCGTGTAGAAGAATTCCAACCCCTTTGTCACAATAAAATGTGATTGTCTTACTCCGTGTATGAATTTATCTTGCAGGGGGGCCATGTAGAAGAATTCCAACCCCTTTGTGAAGTTCAGAGTGACAAAGCAACTATTGAGATTACAAGTCGCTACAAAGGGCAAGTAGCTCAAATTCTTCATGCTCCTGGTGATATTGTGAAGGTATTTAGCTACTCAATTTATTATCAGAATGATCAGAAAATAAACCACATGAGCATATTGGTGTGACTCTTCTAGGTCATACAAGTTATCATGAACTATTGTTTATATCAGTCTTCCCTGAGAATGAAGGTATTGGAGAAGCTTGAATGTTGAAACTGTGTTTCAGTTTAATCTGTTGATTTGATGTTTTGAAAAATTGGTTGCCAGTTGTAAAACTTCTGCTACCTGCGTGTCTATACAATACTTTGATGCATGCTAACTTTACTAAAATTGTTTTCTGTTCTTGATTTTAAATGTCCATTTCTTTCAATGCTTGATTGTGTAACCAGTTTCAATGTTGTACAGGTTGGAGAAACTCTTTTGAGGATTTCTACGGATGAATTTCAAGGTCCATCAGTGTCATCTGGTTGCTTGACTGAGGACGTTAAGCAGCCATCTGTTGAAGATACAGACTTACATGTCAACGAAATCAAACAAAGTGGGGTACTGAGCACACCTGCTGTTCGTGGCCTAGCCAAACAATATGGAATTGATTTAAGTGATGTGCAAGGAACTGGTAAGGATGGTAGGGTATTAAAAGAAGATGTTCTCAAGTATGCTTCTGGTATCAACAAAGAGTCTGGATTGCCGGGCATTCCTTCGGAGCGGCAGTCTGGAGAAAGGGAAGAAAGCTATTCCTATTCTTCAAGCGCTGCAAGCACTATTGCCGATAAGATCATACCACTAAGGTATCATTAGTTTAAAAAGTAAAGAAGTTTGCTGCTTTCAACAAATAATATGCCTCTATAACATAGTATTTCTATAATTCAGGGGATTCCAACGTGCAATGGTTAAGTCAATGACAATGGCAGCAAAAGTTCCACACTTCCATTATGTGGAAGAAATTAAGTGTGATGCACTGATCCAACTGAAGTCTTCTTTTCAAAATGTGAATACTGATCCAAGTATCAAGCATACCTTCCTTCCTGTTCTGGTGAAATCACTATCAATGGCAATGAGCAAACATCCTATATTAAATAGTTTCTTTGTTGAGGAATCCCTTGAAGTTGTGGCTAAAGGTTTGCTTCCATGCCTCTATTTTCTGCATACAACTAGAAAGGCATTGATGGGGCTTGTTTAGTTCAGCTTTCAGTTTGTAGTTTTTGTTTCTTGTAAAACTAAAAATAGATTCTTGGAAACACCTTTTCTTGTTTTCATTTTTGAGTTACCAGGCTTGAAATTAAGGTGAGTAATAATATAACATAACAATTTTTTTTATGAATTATAAAAATTTAAAAGCACTTCAAAAATAAAAACCGAAAACACAGTGATACCAAACAGGCCTTATCTATTGGGAGCTGTCAGTTTCACTTTCAAAGGTTACATGATGCTAATTTTTCGGCTGCGCTCTACCTGTCCCTCTTCTGGTGTTTGTTGTTTGCTCAGCCATAATGTTCTTGCTTCTTTTTTTCGTCTTTAAACTATGAACATGGTTCTGTTTATTTTGACCATTACAGGTGCTCATAACATTGGCATTGCCATGGCTACTCCTTCTGGTCTCGTAGTACCCAACATCAAGAATGTTCAGTCACTATCAATATTGGAGGTAGGTCATTCATTTCATTTTTAATCTAAATTCCTACATTCCTACTCTAAACCCTTTTTGTTCACCCAATATCTTCCCTCATTCCTTCTAACTGTAGATAACGAAAGAGCTCTCAAGATTGCAAAAATTGGCAACAGAAAACAAGCTCAACCCAGACGACATCAGTGGTGGAACAATAACACTGAGCAATATTGGAGCGATTGGTGGAAAGTTCGGCTCCCCACTCGTAAATTTGCCCGAAGTTGCTATAATTGCAATTGGCCGAATTCATAAGGTTGCCCAGTTTGCAGATGATGGAAGTGTATACCCTGCCTCAATTATGAATGTGAGCCCATAATATTTTATAGATAATTTTCTTCTCTTCTCTTGGCTAAGTAATCACAATTCTGGTATGTTTCTTCATTGCCCAGATAAACATTGGTGCTGATCACAGAGTTCTGGATGGGGCAGCAGTTGCAAAATTCTGCAACGAGTGGAAAATGCTCATCGAAAAGCCAGAGCTCCTGTTATTACAAATGACATGAACATCCATTTGCAACATCTGACTCCAATGTATGGCATCAATGGTTGCCTGAACTGAGAAATCGCTGTAGATGCAGGGCTGATTGATTCCGAGGTCACACAAGTGTTAGAGTAGGTCGCGAGCTGAGGAAGGGAAAGCGAAATACAGTGAATAAGGTACTTTCTCTTCCTTTTGGATGTAATAAAGGATAAGATATCCTTCAAAATTGTACTTGGGAGTAAATGTGGCTCGAAAAAATGTGTCTTGAAATCAAAGTTGAAGCTTTATGTGTAGCGATTTCAAGCTGTGCATAATATGTGGACTTGATGAACTCCTGCTGGCTGCTGCAAACTAAACAACAGCAAGAAGATAATTAAAATTAAATCTAAATATAACATTATTAAGATCGGGTTGCAATTAGCTAAGCTACTAGTAAAACTGTAAAACTGTAAAACGAGTATGGGAACTTTCAACTAAAAACCTTGACTTTAAAGAAAAAGTCTAATATTATATAGACAAATTTTAAGAAAATATTTAAAATTATATTTTAAATGTAGAAATGTCTTTACAAACTAGTTTTGTTTAACTATCTAAACTAGTGGGCTCGGTCGAGTTAGTGGGCTTGTTTTGGTGATAATGGGCCTGTCCGTTGAACTTGGGCTTGTTTTGCATGTGTATAATCAATTGATTGATTGACTAACTGCTACGATGTCCATGAGCAACAAACAATCTTGTCAGAGATCATAAACTTTCCACATCAAGAGATTGAGAGTCTAGTGTGTAAGGTCCGTGCATTGCTCCTTCTGTCAATTGATTTTAAGATGAGGTTTTAATGGTCTTCAATCTAATACGCATGTGAGCTCGAATGTATACAATCCTCGGTCTGTAATCCTTTATCCAAGTGTTAACTAAGCCTTGTTAACTAGGTTTGATCCTACTTCTAGATTTGGGAAATTACCAAAGTGATATATAAAGTTTGTGGTCTACTCTTTCACTATGTTGTACTTTCATATTTACGCCAAAGATAAACACCAATGGATGACAATTAGCTAAATTAAGGAAACACAAAACAAAATATAAAACTCTATTCGAAATTGTTAGGTGTTGGTTATAAATTCACCGCTATAATAATGTATTATTAGACTGGTGGATATATGACCTACTCCAGTTTAGCTTTTGAGTTTTGGACATTTCATTCGACAAACCTCTCGTGTCTTCTAACGATAGATGATCAAAGAAGCTTAAAAATATAAATCAATTTATTTTATATTTCGTTTGGTTCGGTAGGGGTGAATTATGAGGTTTATGAAATTTATGAGGATGAAAATTATAGGAAAATCATCGAGTTTTTTAAACCTTCTTCACCCAACACGCCCTAACTTTCTAATAATTTATTATTTGAAGTAAATTTCTCAATTTTTTTTTCCAGATTTTCTTAATCCCTACGTACCGACAAGACCCTAACTTCCTTTTATGATTTTATTCGTAAATTTTCTCGGAAATTTCATGGAGTCAACTTTTAAGAATCATCATCTAACACATGAAAATTTTCTTTGTACTCAAATAAAATAAATTTGTCTTCCTGATTAAAAACTTGTATGATAATTGATAAACATCACTCTATACTCAGTTTGGTTGTCACAACTCAATGACAACTCACAAGTTCAACAATTGTTCCTCGTATTTTCAGCGTTTGGTAAACTTATACATGTATATATAAGTATTCAATATTTTGTATGCATACTATTCTTCCATGTAAACGATAATTTAAAGTATAATATGAAGATATATTTTTAGATTTATCCATTTTTATTTTAATTTCTTTTCTATTATGTATACATTCATCATTGGGGTGGTTTCAATTCAAAGTTTTTAATGTATTTTTGTAGCAAGTTTTATATTTTTATTTTTTAAAAACATAAGTTAAATAAATCAATAATACATTTTATAAAGTTTGAAAATTCAAGACAACAGGCTTATTTTGGTTTTAAGTGAGACATCTCAGTGGAAAAACCTCTTGCTTTGTTGGAAAAATATGTCCATTCATACCCATTGAATAAAATTAGAATAATACTCTGATGTTGTTTTCGACTTTTGAAAATTAATATAATAATTGTCAGTAAAAATTAGAATAACTCTTGTATTAATCTCATAAGGTGCTGATTTCCTCTGACTTATATGGATCAAATTCTAGTGAAAACTGCCATTACAATATATAAAAAATATCACGATAGTAAAAAGTAAAAATATTTTTGAAATAACCTATATTTGTTAACCAAAATTATTCGTATCTTAACATAATATCAAAATAAAATGAACGCATAATATAAAAATAAACTCATAAATAAATTTCTTTTCACACCTCAAGTACCCTTTACATGGTTACTGTTCAGGTGCGGTTGAGTTTTTCGGGTACGGTCGTGCGGCTTCACGTGAAGCACACGTGTCAAATTTTTATTTTTATTTTTTTTTCCCAAAACTGATTGATTTTTTTTTTCCAAAAACGAATGAATTTTTCTTTGAAATACCATGTTATAAATTGTTCACTATTCTCTTATAAACTTTGCACTATTCTAATATAATTCATGACCTATTATTTTTTAATATATTATATCAAATTATTTATAAATTAATCGTCTATATGTAATGAACTATCATTTTATAAGTTATGCACTATCATTTATAAGTTTTGCACTATGAACTATCATTTTATAAGTTATGAATTATCCCTTAATAACTTTTGAACTATCATTTTCATTCGTTTATGAAAAAAAAAAAACCTAATAGTGAACCGTACCTGAACAGTGCCCCTCTTTACATAACCAAAACCAAAACTATTCATGCGGCTAAGAATGTTTGATCTAGAAAATGTTGCTAATTTATCTATCTAAGTTTTATTTTTCTTTATTTAAAATTTTATTTATTTGTTAATAGAAACTCTATTGTAGATCAAAGTTCTCATTTCATATATTTTGAGAAAATAGGTTAAAAATAACTACACATATTTTACATCCAACCAAACAAGACCTAAAACACTACCATTCTCGTTAGTTCGATACACTCATCCTTTTAGTCTAAGGAATATTATGCTACAAAGTGTGAACCAAAGACTTTGAATGATAAGCTTCAAATTGTGAAGTAGTTTGCAACGACCGCATTTACATACCAAACTTCTATGCCATAAGTAAAGTAGGTTCGATTGCTCCCCACACGGTTGACTTAAATATAAGAAAATCTATAATTCAAGCAAGACTTTTAGGTCATGTAAGTCTTATATTTTAGATTATTTTCAATATTACAAATAGACTTTGAAACTTTTTCTTACAACCGTTCCGGGATTAAATGATACGGAGGGAGGGATGAGAGAGCAAGCTGGCGGCTCACGTCCGGTGAACCACACATACAAGCACATGGGGTTCCATCCTAAAATCAATTGACAATAGATGGAGTGACCCGGATGCTTATATGGTAGGTTCACTTGATTGCGTGTTATCGATGTGACATTCTTTTCCCTACATCTCAACAGACTTTTAGGTCATGTAGGTGTTTAGCTTATTTTCAAAGTTATAAATAGACTTTTAGGTCATGTTAGTGTTTAGATTATTTTCAAAATTAGAAATATTTATTCTTTTAGGAAGAAATTGGTCTAAAACATCAAAATTTATGTCATGATATACTTTTAATTCGTTGGAAAATAAATAAATAGAAAACCGAAAAGAAAGATAGGTGTCCAATGTTCAGGTACGGCCCTTTTATTGCGGTACGGCCGTACGGCCGTACCGCAGGGCGACACGTGTCCCGAAAAAAAAAAATTTTTTTTTTTTTTTTACGGAAACTAATGAAAATTTATTTGAACTACCATGTTATAATTTATGCACTATTATCCTATAAACTTTGAACTATTCCTATATAATCCATGAACTATTACTTTTTAATATAATCCATGAACTATTCTATTATAATTCATGAACTATCCCATAATAAGTTTTGAAGTATTACTTTCACTCCTTTATAAATTTTTGCACTTTAAACTATTCTATTATAATTCATGAACTATTCTATTATAATTCATGAACTATCCCATAATAAGTTTTGAACTATTACTTTCACTCCTTTATAAATTTTGCACTATGAACTATTCTATTATAATTCATGAACTATCCTTTTA
>BSUD01000005.1:149642651-149663067 GCA_033239045.1 Fagopyrum esculentum
TTTTTTTTTTTTTTTTTTTTACTTTGTTGTAAAATGAAAGCATAAATAAATAATAATGATACAATTAGTATATGACAAAACTAAAACAAAGTATAATCGACATTAAAAAATATATTGTCCATTACTACAATTTTAAACATTTAAGAAAAAATTATATACAAAAAAAAATAAAAGCTAAATAATATTTATTTATTTGTATATGGTTTTATTTAATGAGAGAAAAAAAGGCAAATGATCCATGGAAACATGTTTTAGTCATTTTGTTACAAATAAATAATAATAAAAAATCGGAGGAGGAATGATAAAAAATCGGAGGAGGAATGAGAGAAAGTTAACAAATAATTTGGATTGAGTGAGAGAATGAAATACGGAGGAACACACCTTCAAGCTTCGAGCGATGTGAGGAATCATCTATTCTTGTTAAGGTCATGCTCTCGACTTAAGCGTATTGATCGAGTTTAGGGTTCGGGAAGAATAGAAAAAGACCAGAGACGGAACTTAGCGGCCAGCCGAGGATTGAATCAGATAGAGGAGGAGGAAGAAGAAACCGAGGTCGAACGAGCAGAAATCGTGGTTTATTGGAGTCGGCATATGCAGATGAAAGTAAAAGTAAAAAAGAGGAATCGACACGTACCATTTCACAAACGCTAGTCATGAAATAAGGGGTAATTTCGCCTATATGCTAATTTGAATGGGGCAAAAAGGGAAATTAACTGTTCCAATGAAAACTCCCTCTTTTATGAAAGTAAGGATATCAAAATATATATATATATATATATATATATATATATATATATATATATATATATATATATATATATATATATATATATATATATATATATATATATATATATATATATATATTAAAAATAAACATCATATTCGATTGGTCGATTCTTCAAAATTTACGTGGAGGTAGAAGGAAACGGGCAACAAGTTCTGCCGCCAATCCTTTCTGGATAGGGAATTCGATCTCCCTAAAAACAACATTTGAAGACCTAGGAGACGTAACGTTGCCATGCAAAACCCATTGCACCCTCTTCAGAATTTCAATAACATCGGACGCAAGGAATCCAAAGGTGTCGAAAGCGAACGAAAGAAACACATGTTGATTTTCAATACAAGTTTTCTCATGTTTGGCCACCTTAGCAGAAGCCGCATTAAACGCCGTCTTACCCACCGCATTGACTTTGCTTGTCATATGTTAAAGCCAAACATAATCCCAATCACGAAAATGAAGAAAATGCGTTACGATCTAACACGGTATGAATTAGCTTAACGTTAATGTTCCCTACACGGTTTGTTAAGGTAATCACGAGTCCACGACTTGACTACACTAAGAGCACACGTCATTGCATGTGATTGCTTTACACTAATGACGTGACTTCTTGGTCTCCCTTTTCCCACTTTACCCGTCGGGACTTGACATGCAAAGTCAATTCGGGTCGACCCGAAAAAGAACCAAAAGAAGAAAGGTTATTTGGGCTAAACCTTTATATGTTTATGTTTACCTTGATTAGAGTTGGGATGAGCTTGAGTTGAGCATAAGAGATTTGCTTATAATCGATTTGTTTAGTTAAATGAACAATGACGAATTGAGTTCGAGCTAAATTCAATAAGAGATTTGCTTATAATCGATTTGTTTAGTTAAATGAACAATGACGAATTGAGTTCGAGCTAAACTCTACTATTCAGTATTTGGATTTGAAAGATGGGACATGAAAATTGGTTAATCAGTTCGTCATAAATTATGATTATGTCTGAGGCACTATGGAATTAGGTTTTACACTATATTTTGTGATACACATTAGAATAATCGTGACTTTACATAAAACCGAAAAATATATAAAAGATAGAATATGCTAGGTGTCTCTCTCTCTCTATATATAAAATAACAGTCGAATATACAATAATTTCAAGCTCGACGACCCAACACTCAACACGTATAATAACTTTATCGAAAAGTAATTAGTCTAGTCATCATTAGAGTTGTCATTTGAGCCAACCATCCGAACATAGTGTTAAATGAGATTAGAATGTGCTCATATTAACTCGATTATTCATGTTTTGTAATTGAACGAGGTCGATCTGTTCTTGATATAACTCACTAACTTGATTCATATACCGGCCCTATTATACTTGAAAACCCTAAAATAGGCGAAAATACGTTTGACCTAAAATCTGAATACAATACGTGAAAATTCAATACGCAAAATCTTAAGCCGAAACTTTAAATACTCGAAGCATCACAAATACCAAAGTTAAAGGGGATCTACTTTGTTTTGACGATAATTAAAAATCTATTTTTAGTTTAATCCTATTCAAGCATTGTGATCATACTCGACTTATACGGCTATATGAACAAGGTTCTCATATTATTTGAAGCGAGTTTTGACAAGTTCAAGTTAAAGTTGTTTAACTCATGTAGAATCGAATTGGCTCGAACTAAGTGCCCGTTTGGTTGGAGCGGTGGAATGGAAACGGAATGGAATCGGATAAGGGTTAGGAATGGAAATGGAAATGATGGGATTACTTTCATGTGTTAAAAGAGCTCTAACCAAATATATTTTTTTGATTGATTCAGAATAATTCCGTTACCGGGAATGATTCCTAGCGCTTCCAAACGGGCCCTAAATCTATTCAATTTTATTTAGTAAATAAATAAACTCGAACCAAACTTTTTTTTGGACCGAATCCAAACTAAACTCGATTAGCTCGATCGGGAACTCGAATCACATACAACCCTATTATAAACTCCTCGATTGATTAATGCAACACATGATGTTGCTTTCAATAGAGGGTAGTTTTTATTCAGTTGGGTAAGGTATTAGGTATGTTTGTATGAATAAATGTTGTGGGAATTTGGTATTTGATGTGGTGGTGATCACGTCCATTTATTCCTATGTATTAATTAAAGGCCACTAATATGCCTCTATCTATCGCTTTCTCTTGCCCGACTTGTCTTTGCACGAATATATTATATTTAAGTATTTTTTATTTTGAAAAATTAAGAGAAAATGTAACCGAAAATAACCTTAACTATTAACATTAGATCTATATAGCTAGGATAAAAATAAACTTAGACCCACTAAAGAAAATGAAATGAAGAGGAAATTAAAAAAATGCGGTTACCCGAGGGTCGCTACGGCCGGTTTTGTGCTGAGTTGTTTTGGTTTCGTTATTTTTGATTGGGGTTGAAGTCAAGTTCGATAACTAATCAAGTTATTCGGGTTGATGTAGATTGGCCCGGAGATTATTATTATTTTATTTTACTTTTGTTGTAATTTGGGTTATCGGGTCGTTTTTGTCATATTATTTGGAAATATACTTTGATATTTTCGAATTCGATTTTTTTTAATGACATAATGCGGTTAGGTTGGACTATCGCCTAGAGGTAGTCCACCTTCAAGCATTTTTACAGATGAGAACATAAAGTTCGGGATCATGAAAAAATATAGTATTTGGGATCGAAATTTTCAAACGGGTTAATCGGTCAGCAACACAGTTTAGTTATTTGAATACATGCCTAATTTGTTTGACTTCATTAAAGGTCTTGTTTTTCATCTAAGGTGTTATCATCAAATGGGCTAATTGGTAGAGGTCAAGTTGAATTCATCAAAGGTCTTTTTTTTTTCACATTTATAAATAAATTGGGCCCAAATTTAAAGGCATGTCTACTTGTTTGGGCCTGCTAGAGATAATTTGTTTAATTTCTTGGGTTTGAAGTCTTATTTCTTCTAATGGCCTTCACGTTAGCTTTTTTTTTTTTTTTTTTTTTTTTTTTTTTTTTTGAAATGACACGTTTTCGGTTCGGCTTCGCCTACGTCTGGATATGGTATATAAAGTAGTGACCCAATTATGGGGATACCCTTCCAATACCAATTTTAGAGGATTCGAACTCGAATTCCGGGCTAACACTTAATGAGTCTAGCACCACAACCACTAGACAACTGAGCATTGGTATTAGCCTTATTTTTCTTTTTGAGACAAGTTTCTTCTTCTTGTAATTATAAACAAAAATAAGCGTATTTCTTTTAAGTACAAACTTTAATTTTTTGAAAATGGAAAAATGAACCGTTAATGAATTAAAATTGAACTAGTAGCGTAAAATGGAGCCTCGTTACTCAAACAACCTATACATACATATATAGAGATATGTATTCTTAAACCCCATTCTTAACATTAAATGAAATATAAACTTTCAACCAAAAATCTATGTAAACCTAATGCATGATATCTCACAATATTTCAATTTGTAGATCTATTAGGTCTGTTTGGTATTCATATCTAGATATAATATGTCAAATATCGATATCGGTATCAAGATATGAGTATAAGATTGTATAATATCTTTGTTTGGCAGGTTTTAGTACATAATAATAACATAAGAAGAGATAAATTTTATAAAAATTTCAATAGAGAAAGAGTTTCATAGAGAAAGGATAGAAGAGGAAGAAAAATATAATATATGAGATACCATTAAATTTTGAATGTATTAAAAGGGAAAAAAAAGTGTAATTAAAAGTATATTATATTAATATTCATATACTTATATACATAATACTAAATATGAGCTTGTTATGTTGGTTTGTCCTAAAAGATTTCAACCTTAAATCTTCATCTTAACCTTAATTCTCTCTCAAACACACACAACATATACCAACCAAGAAAAACAAACGGTAAGAGTTGAATTTGTCCACCAAATTGAATATATAGAACATTTAGCAAATTCCATACAAGCCTCACATACAATCTTCTTAATTTAACCTTAGACAAAACAAAAAGCCATAAGAAGAGCTCAAACACAAAAGATCTATTAGTATTATACCAAAAAACAAAAAAAAAAAAAATCACCCATGGGGAACCCAATACTGATCGCGGGATCGTTGCTGATGGTGGCGGTCTCCATCGGAGCCGCGGTGGCGATTGGGGACAACCATGATGGTGGGAAGGATAAGGATGGGACGTCGAATAAGTCGATACAAAGTATTTGTCAGCCGACGAATTATAAAGATGCGTGCGAGAAATCGTTGAATGAAGCTGCACCGAATACTACTGATCCTAAGAAGCTCGTTCAAGTGTCGTTCCAGATTGCGAAAAAGGCGGTGGTTGAGGCCGTCGGCAAGTCCGCCACTATTCAGGCCGCTAAGGCCGATCCTAGATCTGCTCAGGCTCTTGAAATATGTCGAGAGGTATTCACGATTTAAAATCTTTTATCGTCGAAGATTGATCATGTACGTAGTTCATATACATATAACTCGAAACATGTGAAAATCATAATAGGAATATCCAATCTAAACAAAAGCATAGATGTTGCACAAACTCTTTACAAGCCTAATCATGAAGGCCACGTTCGTAAAAGTATATCATGATAAAACTATATATAGAAGCTATTGATTTGCATTAATCTAAGAGCATGCATCACATAATAGATATCTTGATTACATTCTCTTGTTAATTTGTAACGAAATTAGGTGATGGAGTATGCGGTAAACGATCTAGAGAAATGTGTGAACTCAGCAGGCAATTTCGACGACTCGGCAGACGTAAACCAATTCATGGAAGATCTCAAAGTCTGGATGGGCGGCGTCATAACATACCAAGACGTTTGTTTCGACGCTTTTCAAAATTGCACCGACACAGAACCCGGTCAAAAAATCCGACGGTTTTTCAACTCGTCACGTGAACTCACAAGTAACGCTCTTTCCTTGATGGACCAAGTCAAGCATTTCATTTCCCTACTCGATATCCCAGGCCTATCGTCACCGGGCCCTGCTCGTCGTCTCTTGGCCGACAAAGATGCTGACGCTAAATCTCAACCCACGGCTGGAGAGCTTCCAAAGTGGTTAAATGATCAACAAAGGAGCATTCTTGATCAGCCTGTGATGGAAATCAAGCCGTCGGTTGTGGTTGCTCAAGATGGGAGTGAAAAGTTTAAGACGATTAGTGAAGCGTTGGCGACGAACCCTAATGTGACGGATAAACCCTTTGTTGTTAGAATCAAGGCTGGTATTTATGCTGAGAGTGTCATGATTGAGAAGCTGCAGGGTAATGTGGTTTTGATTGGCGACGGACCTACTAAAACTGTCATTACCGGAAATAAGAACTTTGCCGACGGTCTTCCGATTTACAAAACCGCCACAGTTGGTAAGTTTTTTTAATCCCTTTCTTGCTTGCCAATGCCATAAATTATAATATATAGCATAACAAACCAAAAAGAAGAGAAATTCACATATGTATAGTATATATTCTAAACAAAAATAATTTTATAGTAATAATCATATAAAAATAGGAAAAATAAATTTCGCAAGATTAAACCTTAGTTATAATAGAGAATACATTTAATGATGTTAAAAAATGTATTAATGAGCCCAAAAACTATATAATATAAAAATTATAATTTCTTTTTATTTATTTTTTTTCCTACTCCAATAATATTTTAAATTATGTGTGAAATTTTGTGAACGTAGGAATCATAGGAGACGGGTTCATGGCTCGGGACATAGGGTTCGAGAACACGGCAGGAGCCGAAAAGCACCAGGCAGTAGCCCTACGGGTAGTAGGCGACTACGCGGTGTTTGTAAACTGTCAGTTCGATGGGTTCGAGTCAACCCTCTTCTCGGTCCGTGGCCGCCACTTCTACCGTGAATGTACCATCATGGGCACCCTCGACTTCATCTTTGGCGACGCCCAAGCCATCTTCCAAAACTGTCGCATGGTCATCAAGAAGCCACTTGACAAACAACAGTGCACGGTCACCGCCCAGGGCCGTGCCGAAGCCGCCGGCCCAGGCGCTACCATCCTTCAAAACTGCACTATCGTCGCTGCCCCACAATTCATGCAAACCGCAAAGGAGCAAGGTACATTATTCGCTATTATTAAACTTAATCGAATATTTATATAAAAGGTTAGTGCACTCCTCCTCATATTATCATTGGCTAGCACATATATATATTTGGACCTGCGACAAATTAACCCTACTAGATCATCAATACGATCTAGGGCTCTTGGCTTATTAGGTTTGTCAGTCTTAATGCATTAGCTATGAACTTACATGTCTTAGGCAAGTCGTCAAGTGTTAACCTAACCAAACAATTGCATTATCATTGGGCCCGACCCGCGTACACAACTATATATAAACCCCACTTGGGCTCCGTTGGTGCAACAAGGGAATTAATCAATAATTCTCTTAAGTTCTATAAGTCTCTTAATTTGGCTCTACCAAACGGGGCACTGATCTTCGACTTTTCAAAATCTCACATTTTTCATCTTCGGTTTACTTGTATTATCATCTTAACAGGAAGCAAGGCATATCTAGGACGGCCATGGAAGCCATACTCGCGGACAATCATTATGCAATCGCTAATCGAAGGTTGCATTGACCCGGAAGGGTGGACGGAGTTTGCCGGAAACTCCGGGATTGACACGTTGTACTATGCCGAGTACGGAAACCGTGGGCCCGGGGCAGATACTAAAGCCAGAGTGACATGGAAGGGTATCCAAAAGTTAACGGGCGAGGATGTGCAAGAGTACACACCCGACGCCTTCTACAAAGGGAGTCTATGGATTACTCCCACGGGTGCCCCTTATACACCCGGCATGATCACCGGTGTTTAGTTCAACTTTATTGTCTAGATATGATTAATCATATGTTGAGCTTGTTCGGCTGTTAAAATTTCTTGTTCCTAGCCATAGTCCTTTCGATTCTTCCCATGTATGTGATTTGTAGATTCTTGTATGCATTGACACAATTGAAAATACCATAAGGGATTGATTGGTTAAAGATTATAAAACGTTACATTTTTTATAATGATGTTGTAAGGACAAGTTTGCTATGATAGGAATCGAAAGGAGACTAAGCCGGAAGCTTGAGAATTTAATAGTTATAGCGGACCTTGGGAGGCTATCACGGACACGGGGCACCTCGACTTTGAACTATCACGGACTCAAACACCTCTGCATAATATAAATTGTTTAGAAAAAAAATTGCAACAATTAGAATAACGGATATAAAATTCTCAAATTTGAGAGATTTTAGGCGTTTTTCACGTATTTACAACATTTGTTTGGCTATATTTTAAATATTGGAAATTGCCAATGTCGGATACAAATGGATTGGCGTGGGTAGATCGGGTCGTGTGCTTTCGTTCGCCGTATTATCCGAAAATTAATTGGCAAAAAAAATAGTTCACCGACCTATTATATTAGGTGGGTACAAGCCTAGTTGACAATTGTCCACAAGTTAGAATTGTCAGGCGAATAGAGTCTAACCGCTTTAACGTTATACATTATATGCGAAATACTCCCCACTTTACATGTGAGAAATTATTATCTTTAACTAAAATTTGTACATGACTTACTCTACTTGTGACATAACTTAGTCTAACCTATCAAAAGGTTTAAACCATATTCAATTCTTTATACCCACCCGAATCAAACCCTAAGGCGATATATCGTAACTTTAGATGTGCGAAATAATTATCTTTAACGGAAAAATTGTGTCATAATACTTTGATACCATATGAAGTTAGAAGAGTAGTCGAAAAGCCTAATCAAACCAATTACGGATTCGATCAACACACAATTGAAGTGTAAAGAGGAAGCAAGATGAAGTCATGTGACATTTGAAGTTCAAATCTTTCCCATTTATACTTTGGCCTAAATGCACTAGGGTAACATTAACTTTCTAGCTAATGCTAAAGCAACGAGACTTCGCTACATAGAGTATATTTAGTAAAAATGAAGCCATAGCGGCATTATTAAAGCCTCTATCACTGCATGGCACATGATAGCTCACAACAATCATAAGCTACAACGTAAGACAACTTAAACACTAGGAGTACTAGGAGTACTAGGAAGTAGTTGTTTGTCCAAGCCCGGTAAATACAAGGCGCCACTAGGACCGACCCATCGACTTCCTTTGTATAAGCTCTCGGGTGTAAACTCTTCGGCTTTGTCAAGTGTCAATGTTTGGTATGACTTCCACTTCACCCGGTCCTTTGTATCTGCCCCGGGCCCACGGTTTCCGAATTCCGCAAAGAACGAGGTATCGATTCCAAAGGTTCCCGAAAACTCCATCCATCCTTCGGGCTCAATGCACCCGTCGATCATTGATTGTAAGACGACTGCCCGTGAGTATAGCTTTGCTGGCCGCCCTAGATACGCGGTGCTTCCTGTTAAAAAGTTAAACTTCCGGAATTATAACTTCACGTCGTAAAAATAGGCTCAATTATTGTCAAAATTCAATATAAACGGATCATAGAGTGGGGTCGTGTGTATACTGTTGGGGAATTAGTTTTGAGGCGTGAAAAGATCAGTATCCTAAAAGTGATACTTGTCCCCTTTAATTGTTGTAGGGTTTTATACAAATTCATCTCTCACGATACAACAAAGCCCTAAAATACAAGAAACAAATCAGATGCTTTGTTTTTTAGGGTTTGTTGTATTGGGAGGTGAATTTGTCTAAAATGCTACATCAGTTAAAAGGATATATATCACTTTAAAGATAGTGATCTTTTCACATCTCATAGCAATTTCCACAAGCTTATCCCCCGACACATATGACATACACTTTAAATGGACTACTTAAGAATGTACCTTGCTTCTGGGCGTTGGCCTTGAACAATGGATCGGCATTAATATCACATGTATGAAGAACAAAAACACCAGGGCCCGCGGGCTCGGTACGACTCTGGGCCAAGATGGTGCACTCTTGCTCTTCAAGTGGATTCTTGAAGAAAATGTGGCAGTTTTGGAAAACCGCTTGGGCATCGCCCATAATGATATCCAACGTGCCCTTAATAGTACAACAACGATAAAATTGACGTCCTCGGAGCGGGTAGAGGGTAGCCTGGAAGCCGTCGAACAAGCAGTTTACAAACACCGCATAGTCACCTACTATCTTGGCGGCTACCGCCTGATGCTTGTCCGGTCCGGCCGTGTTCTCAAACGCAATGTCCCGAGCCATGAACCCGTCCCCAAAGACGGCTGCATTCATGTACACATACATGTTAACAAGCACCAATAAAATACTCATTATTTAAAACTAATATTCATTTTACAAAGATGTATTTTTTTGATTTTATATTTTTTCAAAATAATTATATATTATGCCAAAGTTAATTTTCTTTTTAATAGTTTTTTAATCAATGAAAATGGTTCATAAATTTAAAGTCAGTAAATAATCACTAAACTCGTGTAAAATATAATAGAAAATTTTGAAGTTTGTTTACGATAGATACATCATTTAGGGTATTATAAAAGCATTGAAATATCAACTTCTCTTACTCATATTCTAAAAGTCTTGATTTAAAAATATTTTATAATTATATTTAAGTAAATTTATGTTAAATCAAGATTTTTTTTACTTATATACCATAAATAGACGGATGACAAATATTTTACTAATATTCATTTTATATTAAAAATCCTTTTTAAAGACAAATATTGTTGATTTTATATTTTTCTCAAAAAAAAATGGATATTATATATATTTCGAAAATAGTTATATATTATGCCAAACTTATTTTATTTTTTAAAAGTTTCTGGATCAATGAAATGACACATAAATTTAAAAGTCATAATTAATCACTAAACTCGTGAAAATACTATTCAAATTTTATTTTATTTTATTTTTGAAGAGGTACGTAGGTCATCCGGTTCGATCGGCGTAACCGCTCTACGTTCGGATCGGGAGTAAATCGTGACCCATTGATGGGGATACCCTCCCAATATCAGTTTTTCCATACATGATGTCAAAAAGATTCGAACTCGAAATTCGAGGCTAACCATTTAAGGAGTCTAGCACCACATCTCCCTAGAATACCATTTAGGGATACTATAAAAGCATTGTAATATTTGAAGGTTACCATACAAAATATAATCAATTTCTCTAACTCGTATTATAAAAGTCTTGATTTAAACATATTTTACTAATTATATTTGTTTTGATTCATGTTAAATAAAGATTTTCACATTTGTTTTAATTTTTGTTAAATCAAGATTACATATACTACAAGTAAGCTATAAAGAGAGAAGAAAAAGTTACCGAGAGTGGCGGTTTTGTAAACCGGTAGACCGTCGACGAAGCTCTTATGGCCGGAGATTATAGTTTTATCAGGCCCATCACCGACGAAAATCACATTCGTCATCGTCTTATCCACCTTGACGTATTCTTCGTACTTCCCGGCCTTAATCTTGATAATATACGGCCTATCGGCCGGTCTTGGATTCGCTTCCAACGCTTCTTTAATGGTCTTATATTGTCCACTCCCATCTTTCGCAACGACTACCGTCGACTGAATCTGCTCCAACGGTACGCCAAGAATCTTTCTTGCCGGTTCGTTCATCCATGCCGGAGTTCCTCCTGCGGGAGCGGCATCAGGAACGGGTTTGGTAGCGGTTTTAACGTCGGCACCCGTTTCGTCGGCCATGAGGCGACGCTTTGGGCCTCCTGGTGTCCCGAATAAACCCGGGATGTTGAGGAGAGAGACGAAATCCTTTACTCCGTCCATTAAGGTTAAAGCGTTACTTGTGAGTTGGCGCGACGCATTGAAGAAGTTTCGTAGTTTTAGACCCGCGTCGAGGTCAGTGCAGTTTTGAAAAGCGTCGAAACAAACATCTTGGTATGTTACTGCGCCGCCTAACCAAACTTTGAGATCTTCCATGAATTGGTTTACGTCGGCGGCGGTGTCGAAGTTGCCGGCTTGATTTACGCATTTCTCTAGATCATTTGATGCATATTCCATCACCTTTTATTATAAACAAGAACCAAATTAGATCTTATAGCTAGGGATGTCGGCTCAAATTTGATCCGACTCAGTAGGTGTGTAATACGAGTCGAACAAGTCGAGTTTAAATTTTATACGAGCTTTTAAATGTGTTCGTATTCAACTCATCTAGAATATGATGAGCTCGAGCCGAGCTTTTGATAAGTTGAACGCGAGCTGAGTCCGAGTAGTTTGTCTATGTTATAGCCCTACAACTCGGATCGAAACCGTAGTTTGTTTCACAGTATTCCAAAGATTTAGGTGAGATATCACCGCACAAAGTAAGGTTGTTCACCGGTTAAAACTCAACCCGAATTCGAAATTCAAAGCTCTTTGGACATAAACCGACCATTGTACAATGGGTTAAGGTCAAACGATCCAAATCACCGGTGGATCAAGTGTTGAACAACCCTAAAACTTTTTAGTAATAAATTTCATAACAACAAATATATATACCTCACGACAAATCTCGAGGGCTTGAGCGGATCTAGGATCTGTTTGTGCCGCCTGGATGGTGGCGGACTTACCGATGGCATCAATCACAGCCTTCTTGGCAACTTGGAACGCCGTCTGAAGGAGTTGTTTAGGGTCCGTGGTGTTTGGGGCGGCTTGGTTCAATGAATTTATGCACGCCTCTTTGTAGTTCGTCGGCTGACATATACTCTGTATCGATTCATTAGGTTTCGGGTCTTGCGCGTCGATGCATATCGCCACCAACAACAACCCCACGATTGGTATCAGGATCCTCATGAGAGAATTTATTCGTTTTTCGTATAACAATAAATTATTGCAACAATAGAGTTATTGTGCTTACTACTTTCATATTGCATCTATGTAATAGTGAAGCATCCTAGGGTTATGTTACTCGATTGGAGATTTATATTCTAAGTTCTTTTTCACTTTGGACGACAAATTCAACACTCATAGTTTGTTTCACTATTTTTAGTAATAGTTTTTGTGGTTTATATTGCGTGTTCGAGAGGAATAGAAAGAATTAAGGGGACGTAGTTTAATTTATGGATAAAGTTTACTAAAATTACAGTTTTCCTATGAATTGGGTCTAACTAATTTGCAAATTTATATATATTTATTTAAAATATACAGCATAAAAAACTAATTTCATAATGCAATTTAGTTATTTTCATGCAAAATAACATGAAATCTATTTAAAGGCATACATCACGTATAGATTGGGATAAAGTATGAATCTTTATATCATGGACGCAATTTTCTTTTGCAAATTATTTATAATACTGAAAAAAAAACAGATAGTTGTTTTGTTTTGATTTAGTGGACTCGATCATTTTAAGATGATTAAATGTCTTTATACCAATAAACATTTCAAAAGGGTCAGTGTAACGCCCTAGGTTACACTGACTCTTTTGGAATGTGTAATAAGTTTCTTATCCTACCTAAATTTTTGAATCACTTGACAATATGGCATGTCAGTCGTAAGATATGGTGTCACTTATCAATTTAAACGCTCCATATATTTAACGTCATTTATAAAGTTTTTACGAGATAGTGTATAAGTCGGTAAACTACAACAAAGGCACGTTTGACAACTTAGCATAAGAGCATGAAGAGTAGCTAGAATGAAAAAACTTTTTTTTATTGATTACTATGTTTTGGGTTTTTGGATTTAAAAATCGAAGGAAATGAAGTTGAGACGGTAGGAGATGAAGGGGAGGGATTTTCTTCAACCACAACATATAAGAGCATCCCCAACCCCAACAACTTCTCTAAACTTTTCTCTAAAATGGAGAATTAAAAGTAAAAATCTACCTTTTATTTTTTTATCAAATCCAACCGATTCCCTATTTTGGAGAATTCTCCATTTATTTGGAGGATATCTTCAAATTTAGGAAAGACTCTCCACTTTTTCCCATTATTCTCTACTTTGGAGAATGAAATGGAGAATCTGATGGACTAAAAAATCTTTAAAATTCTATAAATATTCTAAAATGGAGAAGCTGTTGGGATGTTCTAATAGACTACGGAAATGAAGTCATTCAACTTCTCATGTTTACCCTTCCTAACCCTAAAGATATTTTTCTCTTCTTCTCTTCTCTCCTCTTCTCTTCTCTCCCGCCAATTCTCAAAATCAACTTTGTGTTTTTCATCATATTTTAGGAATTCAATTATTTCAAAGGCTAACCTTATATTATATTGACCCTTTCAATTATATTGTGGTATCACTAGGCTTGTGCAAACAGTTTGAATCGAAACATAATCGAACAAATTGGACCAGAACTTTTCACTGCTTGTATGAAATGGTCCATGAACCGAACCGAATGTACCCTTGTCTCAGGAAAGAATTAACAAAAGACCGAACCGGAACATTATGGTCCAAAGCCTGACCGTATTCGATAATTACAGTTCAGGACTAGACCGTAATCTCCGGCCCGGTCCAATTCTACACACTTCTAGGTATCACAACAAGTTTCTCGTCTCTAAAACACTCGACATACTAGTTTTATGACATGCTCTGTACATTTCCCGTCTAGTCTACAAGTGTGTTGTTCACTAACTTATAACACTAAGGGCCCGTTTGGTTCCAGCTCCGAAAACGGAAACGGAATGGAAACGAATTTAATCCATATGTATATCCTTATTCATAAAATTTTGTGGAATCATTCCTTGTGAATTAATGCAAAATGCATTTGTTTCCCCACATTTTGTTACCCTATAGGGTATCAAAAGTAATTACACTCTACTTCAATTCCTTCACACCACAAGGAATGATTCCACTAACCTTCATGAACAATGGTATACATATGGACTAGATTCGTTTTCATTTCGTTTCCGATTTCGGAGTTAAAACCAAACGGGCCCTAATATCTTGTAATCACACATGTAAGTTCTAACGTGAATACCTAATGTTATATAATGACTTATCAATATCCACAATTAAATCACCTGAAACTTTAAGAGAAAAGTGGTACCACTGTAGCACCTATCATGCACTAGTCACTAGTGTAGTTGTAAGAATAACGGAGACATTTAAAGCGGTAAAGCCGCAATTGCGCCAACGGTGGGCGTGTACCCTGTAGCTTCAGTACAGCTGCTTAAGCTGGTCCTCACCTCGCACTTAAACTCCATCGTAAATTTGGACGGCTCAGATCCACTATTGGTTATCGACTCTCTTCGACCGTCCGATTGGCTGATCCGAAACACGACAAAGTCTTATCAACAGTAGAATTATAAAATTTGTTATTTAATTTCCATAGATAAGCTTTCAGTACAGACTGACGTGGTGCCGTGAAGGCTTGTCTTCTTATACCGTAAATGAAGGTACGTGATGAGTATATCTAGGGCCGCAGATCCGGTTTCGGGTTGGACCGGTTTGTATCTAAATTGTGCAGTTTTAAATATTTTGGACCGGACCGGTTTGTACCTAAATGGTGCAATTTTGGTGAGGTTTTCCGGTCCATAACAGGACTGGAATGGACCGGATCGGACGGAACTGTAACGGACAGGACCGGTTTGTACCTAAATGATGCAATTTTGGTGAGGATTTCCGATCCAAAACCGGACCGGAATGGACCGGATCGGACTGAACTGGACCGGACCGAAAATCTGTAGTTTACGGTCCAACCCGGGTTACGGTTTTATACGGTCCAAAAATCGGACCGGACCGTAACCCAAATTTTCAAAAAACCCTGAACAGTAGACCGGACCGGTTGATCCGGTCTAATTTTACACAGCCCTAAGTATATCAACAATAATAATTTTATAGTTTTATGTCATTTGTTATATATTTTTGAACTTATTTTATCAAAATGTTATAATGTATTAATTTGTACTTTTATAGGTAAAAAATATTCTTAAAAAAACATTAGTTAAGGGTAGGGTGGTACATATAAATATATAGTGTTACCTAAATAATAAAAATATTTTCTTAAGAGATAAATATGGGTAAACATGGGTCGGCATGTTCACCCGAGAAAACGGGTGACATAAAACTTCAGAAAAGACTGGTTTGGACTGATCTAGAGAAGACCCTAGACCCAAATTTCGAACTCGGACCCAAGTTTATCAAGGTCTATTTCGGATATGATGATGTTTATATCCGATGATAAATAATATTAATATTTAATTGCTATTTGGTTTTTTGTTAGTAAAATAAAAATTTTAGTTTTTCGATTAAGGGTTAAATTAATTTTTTTAAAAACAATATGTAGTGTACGAGTATTAAAAAATCGAATATTATTATATTTTTCAGGTAAAGGGAGTGAGTAATAATTAAAAAATAAATTAAAAAGCAAGTGGAGGAATTGCGTGTAGGGACCTCGTTTGGAGTATAGTCACCGAAATTTGTTGTAACCGTCGCGCTCGCTCGCTATATATGGAACCTCGTGACACTCACTCAATTCCTCTTTCAAAACCCCTATTTATAGACAATTACAAGATCGGCCCTTTTCAAATAAACTACTAACTCCATTACCAAACACAGGAGGAAGAAGAAGAAGCTAGAAGCCATGTGTGGAGGGGCGATTATCTCCGACTTCATCGCCGCCAAGCGCGGTCGCCAGCTCAGTACTCAAGACCTTTGGTCTGAACTTGATGCCTCCGACCTCTTCGCTTTCTCCGGTAAGTAAATATTCTAAATATGTCATCTCTGGTTAATAATTGCTTTATCTTCCATGCAAAGGCATAATCCAGAATATAATCGCTTGCTTTTTGCTTTTGTAGTTTTTGTATTTGATTTTTTCTGGAAAAGGTTGACAGTTGATCGAGGATATTGGAGCTCAAACTTTTTCCAGAAAAATATTATCGCGATATCTGATATTTTTAGATCTCGTTTTGTTTGTCGAGATTTGATGTTTGAATCGTGAAATTGTCTCTGTTCATGTATATTGATGATCCAGAATAGAGTTGTTTGATTACTTCTTTAGGAGAATCGATTAAGAGCTCGTTGTGAACGATTGAGCTCCAGATTGCGTGTTAGATGTTGTTTTCTGAGTTGTTAAGTTTGATTGAAGCGAATTTGGATGTTTTTTCGGCGATTTAGGTGTTAGCGAAGAGAAGAAGACCACCGTAGGCACGCAGAAAGAAAAGAAGAGTGGCGGTGGAGGAGGCGGAGCTGGAACACAGAAAGTGGAGGCACCGGCTAAGCAACAGAGGAAGAACGTCTACAGAGGAATAAGGAGGCGACCATGGGGGAAATGGGCGGCAGAGATCCGAGATCCAAAAAAAGGTGTTCGAGTCTGGCTTGGAACCTTCAACACCGACGAAGAAGCCGCAAAAGCCTACGATCAAGCCGCTAAACGAATCCGCGGCGACAAAGCCAAACTCAACTTCCCTGACTCACCAACTCCTCCAACACCACCGCCGCTCAAGAAAAGGTGCTTAGTCGCCACCACTAACAATACTATTGCTGTAACCGAGCCAACTCATCCGAGTTACTCCAATCTTGATGTCGGGTTCACTAACGGTTTCGGGTTCGAAGAACCGGGCCGAGTTGATTTAAAGGAGCAGATCTGGAACATCGAGACGTGGCTAGGACTCGAGGAAGAGGTCGGGACGATGAGTGATTCAAAGGGGAGTAGTTCTACTGAGTTTGACGAGTCAGACCCGGTGGATCTGTGGGATATGAACGAGTTTCATTTCCCGAGCATATAAAACCCGGCGCCACGTGGCAGAAGAAGAGGAGCTGTAGGGGTTTCAAATTTGTAATGCAATTATGATGGAGTCTTACCTAATCTAAAGTGTCGAAGATTAGGGCTTGTAAATAGTTGAATTATGAAGACAAAATAACGGATATTTTTCTTGGTTTTATTTTAACATAAGTTTTGTAACGTTTAATTATGGCTATGATCTTTGGAAACTTCACCCTGCAGAAAAGTTACTGTAGTTGATGACTTGATGTGTTTGTGTGCTTTGCTACCCTGTCGGTTCATTGCACTTGGCGTAGTAGAATACTAGATTTTATTCATTTATTTTTTAAAATGGAAAGGGGTTCGATCCACGCCGACTATTCGATCAAAATACCGAAAATGATCGGCAGACGGACCCATCCGCGCCGACTATTCGATCGAAATACCGAAAATGATCGGCAGACGGACTAACCTTCATGAAACGAACCTGCGCCGACTATTTGATTAAAGGATCGAAAAGGATCGGCAGACGGGCTGACCGTCATGAAAGACCACAACAAAGGAGAAAAAGAAAACACAAAAATAGATAATAAAAACCGAAAGTAGGGACGTGGATGTGTGATCATCTTCACTGTTTTGATGCTGTCTTTGGTGGCCGTCCGAGTGTTTGTCGTGAAGGGGGCGTGGATGTGTGATCGACTCGACTCTGTTGTAGTCCAAATTTGAGGTGTTCATATGTTCATATATGTTCTCCCGACTTCCCATTTGTGAATACTAGAATTGATGTGGTGAATGGTTGGTTTTAATTTTTAACTTTTCATTAGGTAAAAATACTAGAATTGATGTGGTGAATGGTTGGTTTTAATTTTTAACTTTTCATTAGGTAAAAAAATCGTACACGTTTTTTTATGATATTTGACCAAGTTTGACAAGTTTTATCCTATATTTGACTACTTTTTTTTGAGGAAACATTAGAAATTTAAGAAACGTGATTCTGAAAAACCCACTCTAGTTTATTAAACATAATCAAGATTAGTAATTTAATTACACTTCTTAATAATGATATTCTATTGAAAGATGGGATGGGTTAGTGTGTTTTGACAAGGAAATCAGAATCTAATCAGGTAACTTAATCAAATGTCGGAATCAAAGCCTTTTTGAAATTCTTATAAATATATAGACTTTCGGCTCACTTAATAGTTAATACACACATGTGAAATAACATTTGTAGCTAGAATTATGGGTCCCACCAATAGTCAGTTGGTCTAGCGGGAGGTGGTGCTAGACTCTTTAAGTGGTTTGCTTGGAGATTCGAGTTCGAATCCTTCTGGCGGCATGTATGGAAAAACTGATATTGGGAGGTATCCCGAAGCCAATCGAACCGGGAGTTACTTACCAACCTTTCAAAAAAAGAATTATGGGTCCCGGGAGAAAAGGCAAACAAATTCCAGCCTCCTTTGCATCCCTTTCACCCGTTATCACCGAGTTGGTGGGCTACTTATGTTATTGACAATTTGTTAATATGTATTGACCTTCGATCTAATGGACATGTATGCTCGTATTCAAACGACTCTTATTGTAGAGTCCGATTTATTATGGTAAAAGATCAGTTAGAATCTAATTGGCGTCAATCTTAACATGTCCAAGTGTCAAATAGGTATGTACTCTAGCTAGTTGCACTTACGGGACATGTTGAAAATATTAAGTTCTCACATATTAAAGTTGGAGACATTTCGAGTTTAGTATATAAGGCCGGTGTGTTACTTCTCTTATTTATGATGAAATCTCACTAATTAGCTTATGTGAAGTGATTGTGCATAGTAAACATGTGTGCTCATACTTTAACATGGTATCAGACAGATGCACTTGAGGGGCGTGTGGAGGATAAAAGTTCTCACAATGATAATAATGTTGAGCTTGAATCCAACACACAAATACGCTCATACGTGTGCTGCAATCTTCGTAAACCTGTCGACATTTCACGCATAATATGGATTATACTAAATTACGGATAAAATATTCATAACTCTTACGATTTTCGGTTCACATTACGATAACGTGGTTAGTATTAATGTTGTCAATTGATATTATTGTACAACAACCTTGACGTAACATAGTGACTTATGTCAAACCAAACTATTGTTATCACTTTGTGACATAAAGTTTGGAATTCATATTCATTATTGAAGTTTATTTATTTTATAATACAAATATGCATTATTTTATAAGAGCAAAACAAATTAGAAAGCGTGTCTAAGTAATAGAAACGATATATATGAAAAATGATTTAAGCAATTGATCATTGGAGATAGGTGGAGGGTCCACTCATCTTATCAAAAGGAAGGATGATGCATGAACCAAACCCTAAATGTAACACTTACTAGATCTCTAGAGGATCTAACCATTTTGTAAAAGCAATTATTATAATTAATAATATTATATATGACATATAAGTACCATTATTATTTTAGATTTTCATGTTAGTAGTACATCAAAGCAAAAAAAAAATCCGATCCGCTTAATTCGATCCGTGAATCCGAAGATCCAAGTTTGCAAATATCTGAAGGAGCCACTGCAAAGAAATTTTGGGAGTTACGAAGGAAGCTTTGAGCTCATATGGGTCATGGGTTAACCACGGAAATTTAACTCTATGAGATAAAACTTCATGTTGTTTCTCGGTAGCCTGGTGGTAGAGAGTAAGAGAGGTATGTTATTAACTAACTGGTCGTAGGTTCGAGATCTACTTGAGTATATTTAATTAAGAATTTGGGTATATTTTAGTTTTGTATTTAGTAAATGTAATATTTTAGAACAGTCATATAATATAATTTAATTATAAAATTTATAAAAATGTAAATTTATATATCATAAACCACAAGTTTTTTTAAAAAAATTAAATTCTGACCCATCTGCATAGCAAAAGATTGTCAGTATTTTAGGGTTATTGCTATTCATACCACGGTTTCGTGCTATACGTATCCGAGGTACGGCTACGCGGGGCATAGACGTAGTAGGCAATTTTTTTTTTTTTTTTTTTTTTTTTTT
>BSUD01000005.1:149663077-149687801 GCA_033239045.1 Fagopyrum esculentum
TTTTTTTTTTTTTTTTTTTTTTTACCCTGCTACGGCTACGCGAGGTGTAGTCCTTTTTTCTTAGTATTTTTATCGGAATTTTTGATGTGGGCGACTACGCTTACGGCATGCGTAGCCATTTTCCTATATTTTTTGAACGAAATCAACTTAATAGCATGAAACATGTGGTACGAACAACAACAATCTCGGTATTTTAGTTAGAAGAGTCAAATAATACAATATTTGGTATCTTTTGAGATATGTTGTCGATTTGTCATGCATGTACAAGTCTTTAACTCATTTAAGCATAAATTAGAATAATGCAAAATAAAGCATAATTTAGAATAATGAAATAAAGATAATTCCTTTTTCAGTCATAATTGTATACAAGTCAAGTAATGAAAAAATTAACCTCATAATCTTTAAGAGGTCAAAGTAAAATATTAGGTTGTCAAATTGATCGTTGGACTCCCGACAATGCAATAGGGAGTGCCTTGCTTCCCAACAAGGACATAATTTCTATATTTCCTATATTTACATTTAGGGCAAATTACTTCCATTTCCTATAACTTTACAATCTTGCAATTATGCTCCCCAAAAAATTTTCAAAATTTTGATGAAAAAGTACATTATGACTGAAAAGCCCATAATTCAGGCAACTTCAAATAATTTTCAAAATTTAAGGACCTCAATAGTTCTTTAATATTAGAGTACTATATAAAAACAACTTTGAAAATATTAGGGTTTTGAAATTAGTACATTATGACTCAGTCCTAATATTTTTAGTTTTTCTGTATAATAAAGCATAATTTTAAAGATCTTATATATTGAGATTTTATCTATTTTTATAAATCATAAGATATACTTATATATATTTAGAGGCTATATTGATGATAAACAATTAGTATTTTTCCTAACACTAATAACAAATACTACATTAAGGTCCCGTTTGGTTTTAACTCTGGAATCGGAAACGGGATGGAAACGAATCTAGTCCATACGTATACCCTTGTTCATGAAAGTTTTTGGAATCATTCCTTGTTGTTTGAAGTAATTGAAGCAGAGTTTGATTACTTTTAAAACCCCATAGGGTAACAAAATGTGGGGAATTAAGTACATTTTGCCTTAAATACAAGGAATGATACCGTACAATTTCATGAATAAGGATATAAATATGTACTAAATTCGTTTCCACTCCGTTTCCGTTTCCGAAATTGGAAACAAACGGGCCTTAAATGTAATACTCTTGAAATTTTGAGAAATTATGATTTGATTTCGAACAAATAATTATACTTCTTACTAGAAGAAGTCAATGCTTCAAACACTAGTTTGTAGCTACTTTAAGACATATCGATTAATGTAATACGGAGTACAAAGTAACCCATCTAACAACATAATCACATTAATAGACATCATTTCTAGATTTTTTTAACAAATCACCACTTATTAAAGTTGATTTACTACAAATATCAATCACCATGTTCAGCTCACAGTAACACAAGGAAATACTTCTTATTTAGGAACAAAACTAAGGAATTTTCAAAGCCATCAAAGTTCTATTCCAAACTTCCTTTTAGAACAGCTCCTAATCCCCTACCTAAACCAACCACAAAAATAAAAAATGTGTTCCTAGACTAGGTTCAAATTGAAGAAATACCTACCCCACAGGTACAATGTTGAACAACCAACATTTTCTCTGTGTTAAGCAGACATAAAAGTAAAATAAAAGGTGTTCAAAAGGAATCTAACAAGTACAGTAGAAACATGATCAAAAAGTTCTTCATAGAAATAATGGAAATGGGAGTCAAAATTATACTACCAAGAACCAGACCAATATTGATTTATGACAGTGACTTGTATCCAAATCTACCAGCTACAAGAAACTGTATTTTCTACTTAATATATTGAGCATTCTACATATCAACACCATGAGTGCAAGACCTGTTCAAAAGCAGAATTGTGCCGGATCACGGTTCATGCCTGTTGTAAAACTGCACATTCTCATTGCCCGTCAATCCATCATCTAGTGTATAGATGTTCAGACTAGTGAGGAAATGAGCATTAAGATGTATAGATCAAGGTCCATTCTAACTCATTCAAGAAAGTAGGGATATCACTTAAACTTTTTGGTAGAAACCAATACTAATTGTCTTGTCAAAGAGAAAATTAGGATGGAAAATTTAAAAAACTCCCAGACAGGAGTTTTAGCATTGTAGAAAGAAAAAACAGAGAAATATTCTTAAAATAGATAAAGCACATGCTCTAAGTCTACCATAGTGTGCATCAATGCGAGATTCAAAGTTTGGTGGGCACTGTAGCTTGTATTGAAGTTGACTAGTTTTTCTTCTTTTTTCCTTGGGAGCTGAATGTCTCAATATTCCTCAGAATATATGCACAAGGTCATAGGCAAATCTGTGTATTATCAAGGAAATGAATACCAGACATCATGCAAATAACAGATAATCAAAACAAGTAAAGCCAACTACTTCTAACGGCAAACAGAAACACATTTACAAAGGATACGTCCAGAATAGCACGAATGACTGCACGGGAGGAGGAAAAATCAGTTAGTAACTACACATTAGATAGAGCATCGATGATAAGAAAGTTTTATGCACTTAATGATAGTAGAAGAAACTTCTGTTACATATTATCTATGAATGATTACATTTAAGTTAAACAAAACCCATATGCCAAGATACTGGTATTCCCTAATCCAAAATTCAGCACTAACCCATTCCAGCAAGCTGTTTCTATAACTTCTCTTTTTCTTTAGTCCTCCTTTCCACATATTTCTCACAATAGATCTGTATGAAGATAGAGGCTTGGAAGGGTTGACCTAAAGAGCCCACTAACCTCTCACAATATATGGATATATTGATTTACATTCATGTTTATAGTGGCATTTTTCATATCTTTGGAAAGATGTATATTAACACACTGCTATCACAGTTCCATGAATATATGGAGTATATATACAAGGATCTTGAAGAGGAGAGGGTAAATAAGCAGAGATTATTACCATAAGCCCTCCCGTAAAGCCATCAAATATGACACGGTTCCATGAATCAAAGTACGAAGTCACAGAGAACTGTGCTTTAGCAACGAGTCCAATTGAAGCAACTGCCATAACTAGAAAGTAGAAGACAAACCCAGTAACTCCAGTCAAACCCAAAATACCAGCAATCACTCCACCAATAATGGACAAAAATGTCCGGCTGCAATCAATGAGCATAATACATAAATTACAAAGTCATTGCATAAATCTGGATCTAGAAACCAGAAAATAATAAAAAGTTACAAGGATCAGTAAAGTTCAGACAAGAAAAGCAGCACATCATTAGATTCAAAGAAAGAAAAAAAAGGATTATTAGTATACCAAAGGGAGACAAATGTTTTACTTGGGCAACAAAAAAAGGGTAAGGGCTGGCAAAATGCAATTACATAATCACAAAGGCATACTATCCTTCCTCATAACAGTTCATCACTAAACTCTTTTCAACAATTACAAGATGTTCTGATATTCACAGCATAGGACTAGCATGGCATGGGCAATATCTACTCTTTCCTCATCCACAGACCACGACCTTGATGCCGTCACTCTATTTTTACGGTTTTAACTTCTTAACTTTTTGCACCCAAAAAAATTGAAAAAAAGTAAGAGGAAAAACATCCTCGTTGTTGGCCCAAAGACAAGACGAGGCAAGTTTCAGAAACAGATAACACAACTTCTATTAGTTCTATACCATAATCTTTTAGTGTAATTCATTCATCGGGAATTAGCATTTTGCCGTGATTACACAAAGGTTACACAGACTTGCAAATATTTTGTTCAGAATCACACTTGAAAAACTATTATGCAAAGGTTCAACCAAATAGATATGAGGTTTCATGAAGACCTATCTCCGATAAACCCAGAAAGGAAGAGGTCTTTATTGATGTCTACACTTCAATCCTTATATATGCATCTCAAACTTATCACACAACCAACATCGCAAGAGCACACCTATAATCTTCACTCTTTAGGGATTACAGTCTTGTTCAGTTTGATAAAAATTACAAGCTTATTATCCTGTATCAGCAGGTAGTCTACAGTCTCTACCTCATGTCAATGTTTGAAACAAAATAAAAGAAAAAGAATTAATTCAGGCGAAAAGAAGAAACAACAAACATTGCAATTTCTAAAGGCAAATGGTAGACTATATAGTCTATACAGCATAACAATGAAATCACTCAAATCAGTAAATTTAAACAAGATTGGCAAATAAATTTCATCAGCTACACTGCTTGCATTTAATCTAGCCACCGTATTCTAGTTCAACATAAAACTTTATTGCCACCCAACCTTGTTGAAGAAATCCAAATTTGTACTTTCAGTAAACGATGGAACCATTTATCTTTGATGAAGACTCGATACAGACATACCTGTAGTTAATAACTTTAGTGTTATTCTGCATATTCTCAAAATTGAAGATGGGCAAATCATCTGTGGTTTCTCTCAACTTCTTTTCTGATGCGCCTGAACTATCACGTGCAGACATGGCTCCTCTTTGCCTGTTTTTGACCGTAATGGTCCTATCAAATTTAGAAATATATATATGGATGATATAATCTTTGAAAACACTATTAATATACATAGAACCGCTATGATAATGTGTAACATGCAAATTATTGAAATTTACAATAGATGGTGTTGCTAAAAGCCTAAAACGCAACATTTAGGGTCCGTTCGGTGCTCTTGGTTGGAGTTTACAAATCCCCGTAATTCCCATAATCTGTTATTGTGGGTTGAAGAAAAATACATAATTCCCCATAATGTTAATCCCTATAAACCCTTTTACAGAAAGCACCAGTAATGTAACCACAAAATTCAAAGTCGTACAAAGTTTCAAAATTAAGAAAAATAAACAGAAACAAGCAATGTGAAACCGATTGCACCATATGAATTAACCACAATGGTAGAAAGACTATTTTTTGGCGTTCACAATTTTGTTCACTTGTCTCCACGAAAAATTGCACAACTTCATTCCTTATGAAAGGACACTATTATAAATTTACTGTTAATTTGATAATCTGCCACAAATAGACAAAAAAAAATGATGTTTGACTTTGTTATGGATTCAGGGATGGTCCGCTTATATTAAGCATGTTAACTTGAGCTCAAAATTAGGTAAAGAGAACTCATTTCCTCCTTTCTAAGTTTCTTTCATGATACGCAAACACGTAAGGACTGTCACTGAAATTGATAATAGACCACATAATTGTGGTGAAGTAGAACAAAGAGTCATAAATCGACCTCTAAACATCCCCGAACAAAATAAGTTGCAACAATTGAAAGAACAGAAGACATCATTTCAGTAGATCGAGAGTTGTAGCCCTAATTGAAAGTGCAAATTGGGTAAAACGTGCAAATCGAACAATCATAAGTAAAAAACCGAAACTTGAAGTTACCTTTTGAATCGATGATCTCCGGCGAGTTCTTCGATTCTGCTGGCGACGTTCAACTGCACTCTGCAAGACGGCGATTTGCAGATCGAAGAGCAAAGTGGGGGTTCAAAGAAAAGAGGGGCTTGAGAGTTGAGATTATGAATAGCTCTTTTTTCATTAAAAAAAAAAAGTTAGGGTAAATTACACAAATCTACCCATAAAATTTCGAAATCGCATCAAATACCCGTAAATAATTAAAATTTGTTAAGAAATATTAAGGGCCTGTTTACTAAGGGTTTGAGTTTATTCGGGTTTATAAACTAAATGGGTTTATACGGGTTTAAAAAACCAAATAAAAATAACCTCAAAAATTTAAATTCTGTAATTCAAGGGATTCGAACCAATGACCTACTAATACAACCCTCACTCTTCAACCAATTGAGCAACTACAACATGTTGAACCAATTTACTACTAACATAATTTTACTTCAGCAGAGGCAAAGGCCATTTGTCCGTCACGGACAAAGGCCATTTGTCCGTCACGGACAAATGAGCATTACTTAGTAAAAGCAAATGCGCTAAATAGCCTGGACGTAGTTTTTTTTTTTTATCATATTGCTCCGTTGTATTATTATAATTGGCATTCGTGTATTTGTTCACTCAGTTACGGTAAGTCTTCATTGATGTTACGATAAAGATATACTATAATTCTATTAGTGGTCATTTAAAAAAAATATATAGAGAGTTTCAACATGACTGTAATTTGGATGACTTTAGATGAGTTGTCTATAAATTTTTGTGGTATTTGTTTACATACAAACCGAAACTATGCACGTGATTGGTCCCCTCAAGTTGAATTTCATGCTACTTTCAACAATGGTTTAACTGGTAATGATTTATCGCTCATGCGATTCACTTAATGTGATTGCGACAAAACACTCCCTTGACACTTACCATTGTTGGACTCTAAGTTTATGCTCATATTAAGATCAACACTCCTCTTAAAGATCAATACACATGTTCATTCCTCTTAAAGATCAATACACATGTTCATTCCATTGACAATGTTTTTTTTTTTGATAAATTTTTCTTTTTATATTTATTTGGTTTGTGATGCTATAATATTTTGTATTGTGGAAATGGTATGACAACAACACCCATAATTTATGAGTGATCTTGTATAATTTCAAAATTTATGCTTTGTGAAAATTACCCTAACTTAAGGGAGGCATTGTGTAATTTACCCAAAAGGTGAAGGGTCCGTTTGGTTGGACGTAAAACAAAAGTTGATGTGGGAAGACCAGCAAAGCAAGTAATACAAATTATTCTCCTTTCATTAAACGAAAATTGGACGGCCACCGGGCCATCTAGAGAACACATCGTCACATGGCCAGATATAAATACCACTCGTCGAAATTTCAATTCGAATTCATCGACTTTCCAGATTTGACCGTGAGACGGCAATCCCTTCTTCTCCTGTTCATCTTGTAACTGTCGCTATATTGCATCTCAATTCAAAGCTTCTCTTTGGGATCTGTGTCAAGCTGGATTAATTTCCCGTTCTATTGTTGTTGAATTTCCACTGATTGGTTAGTTTTCGAGGTTTTTGATCAAATTGGGAATCGGATCTGAATTTCGGGAATTCCAATGGCATCGGAGCGGGAGCGATTGATCGCCGGAAGCAGAGGCGAAGGCGGTGGAAGAGGACTCTCCGGCGATGCGACGCCACGAGGCTTGCAAATGCAATCGGAGCCATCGAGTAGTACGCCGCCCGCTCCGCTGATGTCGTCTTTCTTATCGTTTAATCAGTGGGGACCTGAGCCTAGCCGGATTTTTGAGGAGTTGCCTAGGGCTACAATCGCTCACGTATCGAGGCCAGATGCTGGTGATATTAGCCCTATGCTTTTGTCTTACGTGATCGAAGTGCAATATAAAGAGGTACTCGAGCAATTGCTTGAATTTGTTTAGTTCTATCTGTTATGGGGAATTCTTGAGAATGATGGTGAAATTTGATGAACTATAAGCTGACACCTTCAGGTCAAAGGGTGTGGCTGATGGTGTAATCAGTTGATGGGATCTTTCTCGGTTTGCAAGTTGCAATTTGTTTTTTTATCAACCAATTCGATTGCTTCTATAGTTCTATATATGTTTGCTTTGTTTGCTATTGAAAAATCTGCTGGCGAGGGATGTCTTTCACATCGTGGCTGTATGCTGTCATAACCAGTGGTTATGTCTGATGATCTAGAAAGAATTTTACTTGTTATACTCTTTTTTCATAGAGCATTGGGTTCATTATTCTTCCTGAATCCTGATCATGCGACAAGAATAATGTATCTATGTGGTCTACACAGTAGTTCTTCCATGCTTCTATTAGTTATCGAATAAATCACATGCAACTTGCTTTAATGTTCACATCAGCATCTAACTGTTACCATGTTGGTTTTTGCATTGCTAGTTCAAGTGGCAATTACACAAGAAAGCTGCACAAGTTTTGTATTTGCACTTTGCATTGAAGAAACGTGCATTCATTGAGGAAATTCATGAGAAGCAGGAGCAGGTGTGTGATTTGCTGCATGCAATACGGAAAATTCTTCTGACTTCTTATTTTACCTTTTTCTCAGTTGATAATCTATTCATCTTTTATTGTGAATCCTCTTTTCACCATGTGTGGAGGAGAACTGTTCTCACATTGATTGTTCTTTCAATGGACTATCATTTTGAAGGTTAAAGAATGGCTTCACAATATAGGAATAGTAGATTCTGCAGCTGTATTGCCGGATGATGATGATGTGGAAGATGATACTGTTCTACATCCTGATGAAAATGCTAAAAGCAGGTAAATTTAGTCCCATGTCACTTTTTAGGATGACCGGTCTTGAAATAATTTACTGTTTTTGCTATAAGCACTTGTAATCTTACAGGCAACCTTTTTGTTTAGAGATGTACCATCAATTGCTGCTTTGCCAGTTATCCGACCAGCTCTAGGTAGGCAACACTCTATATCAGACAGAGCAAAAGTGGCTATGCAAGAATACTTGAACCACTTTTTGGGAAATCTTGATATTGTGAACTCTCGAGAGGTATGCTTTACATCATTTTTTATTTTTGGTTCCTCATGCCTTAGTTTTTGGATTTTTTCTTTCTGCTTTAGTTACATCATCTTGTTAGAACCAATGATGACTTGAGGTTTAAAAAGGTGTTGTTGATTTATACTCTTGTGGATCTCTTCTCAGCCATGTCTGGATTTAAGTTTGAACTCTAGTGTGATGACATCAAATGTTTGTCACAGGGATAGTCATATATGATTCCACAGAACTATAATTTTCAGTAGTTTTGGTTATTTCACCATATGACAGTGGAGAGCTTGTTGCACAGTAAAAATATTGACCTATAAGACATGTTGATAAAGTATATTACCGAAGAGAGGTATCCTGTGAGTTTTTAATTGCATTCTTGCAACCTATGTAGCCAGAAGAAAAAAATTTGTTGATCTATATCTCGGGTAAGTTGCAAGATGTTTCCTTTCAATCTGAACTTTTTATTTCCTCACTGAAGTGACAAATGTATTCTTAATTTCAGGTATGTAAGTTTCTCGAAGTTTCAAAATTATCATTTGCACCAGAATATGGCCCAAAGCTCAGAGAAGATTATGTAATGGTAAAACATTTGCCGAACTCTCCCAAAGATGATCACCACAGACAATGTTGTTATTGCTCGTTGTTTAGTTGGTGTAGTGATAATTGGTGCAATGACAATTGGCAAAAGGTGAGTTTGCAGATAAAATCAAATATCCATGAATCAATAATGTGCCTTCTTGTAATGGAATGCACAAGCTCCATTTTATTGCTATTCTTGAACTTGGTCCACTGTAACTTGCTGGTGCTGCAATTTGATTTGGCCACTCAAACTTCTGCAGGTCTGGGCTGTACTAAAACCTGGTTTTTTGGCTTTGCTTGGTGATCCTTTTGATGCAAAGCTTTTGGATATTATTGTGTTTGATGTTTTGCCGGTTTCTAATGGTAACGAGGAGGGTAGAGTTCTATTAGCAGAAGAAGTGAAAGAACAGAATCCTCTGCGCCATGCATTTAAGGTATTATCTGGCAACTGAGGCCTTGATTTTGGAAGATAATATCTGCTGTTTGTATTTGATGATTCCCATTAAAGAATAAGTTCAGTTTGTCAATGTACAGAAACTAGTTATTTATGATATGTTCATATCTTCATATCTTCATTTGTTTATTTTGAATGGCTAGGAACCACTTAGCTTCCCATCATCCCAGCATAACAGGACTTAATAAAAGTACACATCAAAGGGTTGTATTGAGTGTAGACTTATGGATACATATCATCAAGGGTCATGTACTCATGTATACATGAGTGTTAGCCCTAACAGCCAACTCATCCCATCTCATTTACTATATTGTATTATAGCAAAATTTAGTATATTGCAGATTATACTTCCAAGAATATGAAATTTCTGCAATGTCCAGCATGGCTGTATGCTTCAGCAGTAATGTTAGTCACATGGTTTGACTGTTTGAATTTGAGCTATATGAACTTCTACTGCTTAACTCTTTTGAGGGGTAAAACAATGGGGCAACTAGTGTTGTTCCATTAGCGTCATTTGCAATATACTCAGTAATTGTTTGATAATCACCCATACACATGAAAAGCGGGTCTTAGTCCGAGGCACTAATGAAACTCTGTTTCTTGTTACTGAAGTAAGTACCGTTTTCGTCTTATTTTCACCCTTGTAGTGGGTGTTCGGTGTAGATATGTTCATAGCGTTTCTTCTTTGTTCTCCTAATTTACTCGATTATACTGACAAGTTTTTTGAAACTGCAAACAAGGTTACTTGTGGAAATCGGAGCATAAGATTGAGAACAAAAAGCAACGCTAAAGCTAAGGATTGGGTTGCATCGATTAACGATGCTGGACAAAAGCCTCCTGAAGGTTGGTGTCATCTACACCGTTTTGGATCTTTTGCACCTCCTAGGGGGTTAATAGAGGATAGTAGCCGAGCTCAATGGTTCGTCGATGGTCAAGCAGCCTTCGAGGCTATTGCTTTAGCAATTGAGAATGCTAAATCAGAGGTATTTCTGCCTTCAACATCTTTATGCATGTTGTGGCCTGTAACTGTGAATATTAAAGAATTAATTGAAGATTTTTTATGCAGGTATTTATATGTGGGTGGTGGGTCTGTCCAGAATTGTATCTACGACGTCCTTTTCAGGATCATGCTGCGTCAAGGCTTGATGCTCTATTGGAGGCAAAAGCTAAGCAGGGAGTTCAGGTATCCAGATTCACAGAAAAGTTTATTACCAATCATGATCGAATAGGGCAGGAAATTTCCTCACCAATCCATGAGTGTATATATCATTGGATTTTTAGAAGTCCAACCTAGACCTTTGAGCTACACAATTTATTCTTCATGCATTAAATTCTAGAGAAATTTTGCTGGTCCTTGACTGAATTTATGTACGTGGCATCTTTATTTACAATTGTTATAGGTTCTCTTGTCATTTTAATGCAGATATATATATTGTTATACAAAGAGGTTGCTCTTGCATTGAAAATCAACAGTGTCTATAGCAAACGAAGGCTCCTAAACATTCACGAAAATGTGAGAGTACTACGTTTTCCTGATCACTTTTCAACAGGTGTTTATCTGTGGTATGTAGTTTCCTGGAAAAGCTTTTGAGATTTCTATTTTCGAATTCAAGTTCTATTGGGTACTGGCATTGTATTCAGCTTTAGTAATTTTTACTTTCTCACTCTAAATGTGCCTCTTTATATACAGGTCTCACCATGAGAAGATAGTGATCATTGATCACCAAGTGTGCTTTATTGGTGGGCTGGATTTGTGCTTTGGTCGGTATGATACAAGTGAACATAAAGTGAGCGATTATCCTCCATCTATATGGCCTGGGAAGGACTACTATAACCCAAGGCATGTTTTCTGGTGCATCAGTGCCGGTCTAATTTTTCCGAAGGACACCTGTTATATACTCCATCTATAATATGTATCTTTATTTTATATGTTCATTGTTCTCAGGGAATCTGAACCTAATTCCTGGGAGGACACAATGAAAGATGAGTTGGATCGAACGAAGTATCCTCGTATGCCATGGCATGATGTTCATTGTGCTCTCTGGGGACCTCCTTGTCGGGATATTGCAAGACATTTTGTTCAGCGCTGGAACCATGCAAAGGTCAAACGCTTCATCCTTCTATGACCTACCAGTGAAATATTCTTCCAGAATTGTATATATGGTACTGATGATATTTGCATTTTTCCAGAGGAATAAGGCTCCAAATGAACAAACAATACCACTTCTTATGCCTCAGCACCACATGGTTATTCCTCATTACATGGGCAAAGAGAGAGATATTGAGGCCGAGGATCATAACTCTCCTGATGATAAGAAATCAAGAAGACGTGGTGGTTCCTTTGGTTCTCGAGCATCCTTTCAGGATTTACCTCTACTTCTGCCTCAAGAAGTCGGTGGGGATGGTGATAGTATGTTGAATGGATTTGACGAGACCCATTCTATGCTTGAGCAACAAATGAAGGTTCTCAAAGGTGTTTCATTTCCTTTCCGGAAGTTAAAAGAAGAATCTCTTGTATCAGACACACAAATGAAAGGATTTGTAGATGAATTTGATGCCAAAGGTGAAGCAGGTCACACAAGCAGGAAATCATGTGACAAAGAGTGGTGGGAGACACAAGAGCGTGGCACTCAAGTTCTTTCATCAGATGAAACTGGACAAGTCGGTCCTTGCGCTTCTTGTCGTTGCCAGGTATAATTGGATAAGAATAATAAGACTTTCTTAGAATGTATGTAAGAACCTCTTCAGTCCCATTCATCATATGACCAAATTTGGAACTTCTACTTCACCCAAGAAGTTAAAGTGTGACGATCATGAGGAAATTGGTATCTAGTCTTTTATTAGCTTATTTGATTACCATACAACACTAGATTTGTATGTTAATCATCTGGTGGACATGTAAACGACAACTCGTCTTCTTTTGATGCTTTTGTAAAACTCCACTTCCAGAAAACTACTCAACAAAATCCTTTTTCTCCGTTACTATCAATTAAATAACAGGAATTTCAGCAGTATTAGCGTTCTCGCAGCTTCTTGAGGTTTTGGTTACACAAATTTCAATTTATTTTATTTTGAACCTTCTTATTCTTTGCTTTAATTAATTGCTTGAACATTTTACTCTAGTTGATGCCTGCTACATCATTATGCTAATCCCATCTGCTTCATAACGTTTGTTCTCTTTAGAAGCCACATTTTAAATTCATAATTTTACAAAATCATATATTTTTCTGTATTTTAGTTAAAATCGAGCTGTTCATATTACTGCAATTCTCTATCACATAATTAGCTCTAAAATCCGTTTTTTCTTCTTTTCAGATTATCAGGAGTGTAAGCCAGTGGTCTGCTGGAACTAGTCAAACTGAACAAAGCATCCATAATGCATATTGCTCCCTCATTGAAAAAGCAGAGCATTTCATATATATTGAGGTATTTAAATACTTTAAGTAAGAAACTCTCGATTAATTTGCGTTACTGCAGATTCAGTAGTTTTGCTTTTTGAATTTGTCTAAGAACTAGAACTGAGATGATGATGCCTTGTTAAGGTCAATATACATCTTTGATTCTGAATTAAAAATATGATTCCTAAATCCAATTTGTGATATTAACCTTCACAGAAGTCATTTCCCATAGAACTATAGAAGAGAGTGCCTAACTCTCTGCCCAATCAGGGTGGAAAAACGTGATCCTTTTTGGTCCCAAAACTAGGTTTGAGTTGGAAGAATGGCATGTATGAAGTATCTTGAATACTGAAAGAGGAACTTTAGTTCATAGTTCTACATCATGTAATCAGTCAGAGCTTGAGCAAAACAGCTGTTTAGAAAGTGAGTGCAAAGCTTTTTTTATGTTCCTGTCTCATTTTTGCTATGGAAATGTTTGCAGAATCAGTTTTTCATCTCTGGTCTCTCAACAGACGAGGTCATACAAAATCGTGTGCTAGAAGCACTATATAGGCGCATTATGCGAGCTTACAATGAGAAAAAATGCTTCAGGGTTATTGTTGTGTTACCCCTTCTGCCGGGCTTCCAGGTTTAAATCTTGGTTTACATTTTCTATTACTGATAGCTCAACATCTCTGCCTTAATGACAAGTTTTATGCTTAACAGGGCGGTGTAGATGATAGCGGTGCAGCTTCTGTCCGAGCAATTATGCATTGGCAGTATCGTACTATTTGTAGAGGGAACAATTCAATATTGCATAATCTCTATGCACTTATTGGCCCTAAAGCAAATGAGTACATCTCCTTCTATGGACTCAGAGCACATGGTCGACTATTAGAGGATGGTCCAGTTGTTTGCAGTCAGGTATTCTTGTGTACAATACACCTTATTTGTCTTTGATAATAATTCACCTTATTCAGAAATCTAAATCACACACTAAAATACACTTTGCATCTTGCAGGTGTACGTGCATAGCAAAATAATGATAATTGATGATTGTATCACATTGATTGGATCTGCTAATATAAATGACCGGAGTTTGTTGGGATCAAGAGACTCGGAGGTACAGCTCTACTCTAGTATGGTTGTACTGTATATATGCATAAAAATTATCTTTTTTCAGATCCCAATTACTGCTTGAATAGTTGGGTTCGTTTAGCAAATATGAAATAACTCTACTACACTCGCCTTCTTGATTAGATTGGTGTTCTCATTGAGGATAATGAAGTAGTCAATTCACGTATGGGAGGGAAACCATATAAAGCCGGCAAATATGCTCTTAGTCTCCGGCTTTCGTTGTGGTCAGAACACCTTGGTCTTCGAGTTGCAGATGTGAGTATATCTTGATATTTACAAGGCAGTGCAAATAACTTTGAATTTATAATTTGATTTACTGTGAATTGAAATTGCTTTAGCTTCTCTAGCCTTTTTTCATTTAATGGCTTTTCTTTTCATCATTGCAGACTTCACAGATTTATGATCCCGTGATTGATTCAACCTACAAAGACATATGGATGGCTACTGCAAAGGTAAGGTTGTTAAGAAGCATGCAATAAAGTAATAGAATATACTTGCGACGAGGAAAATTGTTACTGATAAATGAAGATATGTTATTGTCGGTTATTCTCATGCTTCATCACTTTATCCTTCCGACTAAACAATATCGTGTTAAATTCATCAATACTACACTCCATAGAATTTAAGCTAAAATTAATTTTGTTTATGTTCTTGGCTTGACTTCATCTTACCAATTATGTGCAGACCAACACTATGATTTACCAAGATGTGTTTTCTTGCATTCCGAATGATCTCATACACTCGAGGTATTCTGTTAAACGTGTATATTGTTGTAACTTTGTTGTTCCTTCTAGCAACACTACACACATTCACATTTTTACTACAGATATACGCTAAGGCAAAATGTGGCTCAATGGAAGGAAAAACTTGGTCACACTACCATTGATCTAGGCATAGCTCCCATGAAACTCGAGTCTTACCACAATGGAGACATCAAGAACACCGATCCCTGGGAAAGACTACAATCAGTGAAAGGTCATCTCGTATCTTTCCCATTGGAATTCATGTCAAAAGAAGATTTAAGACCCGTCTTCAATGAAAGCGAGTACTATGCATCATCTCAGGTATTCCACTGAGTTTTGAGCCATACAAGCTTCTCTGATGGTACAACGGTTTGGACATCGTCCTGTTGAAGGACAGTGAAAGACGAAGAGAGACACTATCAAGCAGTAAATAAAACGCAGACACGAAGAGACAAGGTACATTCTTTGTTCCCCAGAATCAAGTTTGTGGCATTTGCTGATATTTTCAGTTGTGTAGAGAGTTTGTTTGCAGCCTAGACTTAGCTTATTCTTTCACAACCTATTTTTAATCGATTATTTTGAAACTTGAAAGGTAATAAGGAACTCTGATAGTTTGATGTCATTTGAACTGTATATTCAATTGAGATGTATAGAATACAGTCAATACACGAAGTTTCCACGCCGATTTCTTAAGCCTTTGGGGGGTTCACTCTTATGTAATGTTCAATATTTTGCATTAAATGTGTAATGATCAAGAGATTTTGGTCATGCTCACTATCAGAGAAATCTAAGACTGAACAGTGTTGTGAATTCTATTATGACAGCAGTTTTGTATAGAAATAAGTTATTTATTTTAGCTCAAGTATCATGAACGGTTTATGGTCCGTTCGGGGCTCTTGGCTACTTGGTAAGAAAAATGCATAATTCTTCATAATTTTCATCCTCTATAAATCCTCTATAAATCCCGTAATTCCCTTGTACCGAACACACCCTTAGAACATGTTCGGTTTATTTGATTTTGGTAGGACATACGACGTTGCTCGCTTCTCCCTTTAATTGAGGGCTAAACAAATTAGTTATTTTTGAGTAAACTCACCCCTAAGCTCTCTAACAAATGCTTTCTTCTATTTCTTGAGCTGAGAGACGGATCACCGTCACAACGTGAGATGTTTTATGGGTTCACCGTCACGGTATTCATTTGTATAACGAGTGCAAACAACAACGTGAGATGTTTTATGGGTTCAACGTCAAAACGCTAACTTATTTGGACGATGTAACCTAGTATAAAAGGTCGTCTACTCGTCTCTCCTCCTATTGCCAATTGATTTTTTTATGGAAAACCTCTCCTTCTATTGCCAATTAATTTTTTTATGGAAAACCAATTAGGCTTAGCATCATGGCTAGATCTATTTTATGAAAAAACCAATTAGGCTTATGTATTGTGATTGGACCTAACACGCATTTGTGCATAGCTAGCCACGTGAAAATCCACGTTACTGGCCCAACACGATTTGTCTCCACCAGTTAACACACACAACCACATAATACTATCACTTTCAAAATTCACCATAAAGAATCAATTCAAGTTCATCATATAACAAGTTTCTACTAAAGCCTTCTCCCTCCCTATGCAACAATCTCAAAATGAAGGATATCTGATCAAACTGAGGATGATCACTATCAGCAGCAAGAAACACATGCCCCTGATTATTCACTTCTATCCAACTACAACCTGGTTGCTTCTTCACTCCTTTCACTTTCATTTGAGCCAGAATTTCCTCAGCATCAACTACTTTCCCATGTTGCATATACATTTCAGCTAAAATCAAGTAAACGCCCGAATTCCAAGGCTCTATTTCAAGCACTTTCTTTCCTGCAACTTCACCAATGTTAATGTTCTTATACATTCTGCACGCCCCCAGCAACGCTCCCCATACGCTTGCTGGAATTTCAACACATTCTGCTCTCATTTCATCCAAGAACTCCATTGCTTCTTCAAGCAAGCCGTGTCTTCCCATCATATCAACGATGCATGTGTAATGCTCTCGTGTTGGCTGGATCTTGTATTTGTGTCTCATGAGGGTGAAATAGTGCTTGCCTTTTTCGATTAATCCTGCATGACAGAAAGCTGATAGAACGCCAACAAATGTTATGTGATTCGGTTGGATGTCTGTCAAAACCATCTTTTCAAACATTTCTAATGCATTCTCGCCATTTCCATGGTGCGCGTACCCACATATTATGGAGTTCCAAGAGATTAAATCATAGGTTGGCATGGAATGGAATTCAGTTAAAGCTGAGTTCATGTTTCCACATCTTGAGTACATTGTTAGCATGGCATTTGAAACTGCTGTAGTATTGCTAAAACCCGACTTAACCACCTGAGTATGGGTCTGCTCACCGAGCTCTAGGCTAGGCAATTCCGAACATATTTTGAGAACACTGGTAAAGGTGGACTTATCCGGGTATTGACACAAGCCCCTCATTCGGATGAAAAGCTTTATACCCTCCTCACCACGGTCATTCTCTCCTAACCCGAAAATTGTAGCATTCCAAACAGCCGTATCTCGTATTGGCATCTCATTGAAAATCTTAGTAGCACTGTCAACCTCAGCTGCTCCAAAATACCCAACAATCAGATTCGTCCAGGACACGAGATCACTAAACGGGGTTTTCTCAAGAACACCATGAGCAGGCTTAACAAGCCCAGTATCTATAAGTCCCAACAGGATCATATTTAAGAGCTTTTGGCATTTGTTCGGCATGTCAAGAAATAATCTAATAGCATCATTAACCCTTCTATTACTAACTAATCCACTGAGCATAATTCTCCAGGAATCCAAATCATGCTCTGGCATTCTATGAAACAAAAGTAAAGCATTCTCAGTGTCACCATTTTTTGCATAGCCTTCTATGATTTTGTTCCAGGCTCTTGTGTCCTTTGCAGGCATTTGATCAAACAGCTGACGAGCTTCAACAACATGACCTGCCCCCACAAGACCAGAAATCATGATAGTCCACGAAACAACATCTCGAGTACCCATGTCATCAAAGAGCTTCCTCGCAAAACCAAGCTCCCCTGAATTAACAAACCCACCAATCAACAGATTCCATGAAACAATATCCTTCACAGGCATTGTATCAAAAACTGAAACTGCATCATCCAACATGCCATTATGAATATACCCTGAGATTATCGAATTCCACGTCACTACATCTCTATAAGGCATGCTCTCAAACACATCCTTAGCGCCCCTCACGTCACCACAACACATAAATCCACCAATGACAGTGTTGTAAGAGTAGATATCGCGGCTGGGCATCACGGAAAACAGATAATGTGCTCGATCCGACCACCCATTTCGAAAGTACCCACGAATCATGGCATTCCAGGTGACAGTATTTCTTTCTGGCATTTCATCGAACAACTTCTGTGCTTCATCGACAAGGCCGTTTTTCATGAAATTTGTTATCTTGGAGTTGAAAGGCTTGAGATGGGAATGAGCTACTGCCATGTGGGATCGCATGAACAAACATTTTGGGAAGGAGGGCGAGAGAGATTTGGTTATTTTTAGGGGCGTGCTCCATTTGCTCAAAACTCTGGCGGTGGAAATCATCCAAAGCTGAAAAGTCCGGTAACACTTGGAGGGAAACTGTACGAGGCGTGCCCTTTTGACAAAATCACCCCTTATTTACAATATTTTGCACACAGCTACCCTTTATTTCTTAAATGCTATTTAATCGCACTTTATTCTCGTTTTGTTAATAATCCACCACTCATATGATCATATCTATATCCATTTTCAAACATGGAAACAAAAAATAAATACATTTTTCATTATATTCTTTATTAATAAGAGCATAAATGCTAAATAAAATCACATTTTTTAACAATTTCATGTTTTCTTGAATATTTTGATACGGATAAAATGGATTCGGGTTGTGAATTATAAGTAAAACATGGTAAAACATGATTAAGCATACATTTTAAGATAAATACCTAATTTTTAACAAAACACCAACCCAAATCAAGGATGATTTTGTCAAAGATATAAAATAGAGGATAAATTTTGTAAAACTTACTAAAAATTAGGGTTGATAAATGAGACAAGCTTCTCGGACTCTGCTCGCGTTCAGGTCGTCAAAAACTCGGTTCGGGCTCGGCTCGTTATATGTCAATGCTCGACTCTTTCGGATAAAGTTCGACTCGTTCGTCTAAAATAACGCTATATAAGCATTAATTTATACTAGGTACTCGGACTCAACTCGTCAAAACCATGTAAGCACATCATCATAGTGGTGGGACCAGAAATCTTATCTGAAAGATCCATGTAAGCACATCATCTACATCAGTTAAATTGATGAATGGACACTATCTTACCACCTCATCGTATTCTTCTCATCTTTCTACCATAACTAACCAAGCTTTGATCACTATCTGCTTCTGACCCACAAACTCCAACCATGTCCGCTACCGCCGCCATCGGCGCTTCTTTCGCCGCCCACAGCCTAAACCGCGCCAAGTCACTCATCAGAATATCTTGCCCTTCCCGATGCTACAGTTACGGTTACCGTGTCGATTCGTTTTCCCTTTCGCAGTGTCGCCGGACGTTGAGGATCGGAGCCGCTGTTGCCCAGGAAGAGGCTGCTGTGGCGGCGGTGACCGAGGTGGAAGAGGTGACGCCGGTGGAATCTGAGGAGGGTGAACCAGAGTTTGACGTGCAGGTGAATACTAAGCTGTATTTTGGAAATTTGCCTTACAACTGTGATAGTGCTCAGCTCGCTGGAATTGTTCAAGATTACGGTACTCCTGAATTGGTTGAGGTCTGTGATTCAGTTTCCTTTTACTAATCTTTGATTCCGAAGTTCGATTACTCAAACAATTTGTTTATTAGTCTGTTAGATTACAAATTTGATTAATAAAACGATTTTGTTGGACATCGGGAAACTTTAGAAAATGAATACAGTATCAAAACTGGATAACATGTTCCCACATCGACAATAGGTAACATTGATCCCACATCGACGGGAAAGTTCATGTAATAACTTTAACGAGACTACCTCGTATTCACAGGTTCTTTATGATCGAAGAACTGGAAGAAGTAGAGGATTTGCGTTTGTGACGATGAGCAATGTAGAAGATGCCAATGCAGTAATTGAGAATCTAGATGGAAGTGTAAGAATCCTTATCAAAAATTTACCTTAAACATATCAATTATTAGGTTAATCATTGTCATTTTGTTTTAACTAGGAATATGCAGGTAGATATCTAAGGGTGAACTTTGCAGACAAGCCTAGACCCAAAGAGCCACTGTTCCCAGAAACCGAATACAAACTCTTCATAGGGAACTTATCATGGTCCGCGACGTCGGAAAGCTTGCACCAACTGTTCCAACAATGCGGTGACGTTGTTGGAGCTCGAGTTTTGTATGATGGTGAAACCGGGAGGTCTCGTGGGTATGGTTTCGTTTGCTTTAAAACTCAACAAGAAATGGAAACCGCCCTTTCTACTCTTGATGGAGAGGTATGATATTTAGGGGTCGTTTGATATTGATTCTATGAAATCCAAAATGGGAATGAGTCTGAAGACGGACTATGTCATTATTCTTGATTCCAATCCGATTCCTGAAATATAACAATTTTGTTGTGTTTTGGTCAGGAATTAGAAGGACGGGCAATACGGGTTAACGTTGCGGAAGGCAAGAAGCCGTGAAGCGAAGAGATTTATGTTGAGATCGAGTTGGTTTGTTTGGGAAACGGAATTAGATAGGAGCCTTCTATGGCAATCTTCATTGGATCTTCTTAATATAGTTGAACGAGGTGTAAGAAAAGAAAGTGTTTTGTTTTCCATTGATTCCTATAACACTTGTTTTTCGTGTTCTTCTTTATAAGTCTCTTGTGTGTAATTATGGTGGAGATGGATGATGATCTTATTGATTATGAGCGATGGATTATAGCAAAAGCAAATAGATATCAAGAAGACAAGAACTAAGAGCATGATATTGTTGTATTTGTTATGTTTTTTTCCATTCCTTCCCGTCTTTTCCTTAATTCGGTTTTGTCTACTACATTCCGGTCGTAGTCCATTCTAGGACGACAGTTCATGATCTCCAAAAAGGTCAAACGGTCGAGGAAGGTTTTCAAAGTGGATAAACCTGTCAACAACTTCGTTGATTTCTCTGAAAATATGCGTAGTGCGAGCTGAGTTAAATTTATTCAGTTTAATAAGGAGGACAACAAGGGCAGTGTCATGAGCTATTAAGGGCATTGATGAGAGCGAGATTGTCTCCCTCAATAATGATATTATCGATTATGAGGTTAATGTCATGAGCCATCAAGGGCATGACATTACTGTATTGCAGACCAATCCTCTTTACCACAACATGGGCTGCAAAAAAATCAAGAAACCAAATGTATTTTGAAAGACACTTCCTTAGAGCATGTAAATGGTCACCATAAGCAGAAAAGGGTTGCTGCACAAGAGCTATTAAGGGCATTGTTTCCTTTTTACTAGCAACATGGATCAAAGAGTTCATGTTATGTTGAAAGGAAAAACAATATCAAGAAAGTAACTAGCCAGATTTCCTGTGAATTTCTCTCATTAGATATAACAATGCCCTTTATAAAGCTCAGAATAGGCTGGCACCTTAGCAGCCTTAGTATATTATTACAACTATAGTCTGCAGTTGTGGTTATGTACATCAATTAGAGAGGATCATCTTCTATATACAGAGGAAGAAGAGACCGGTATATTAGTAAACTGGGTTTAGGAAAAGGATTTTTTTTTTTTTTTTTTGTTGGATTTAGGGTGGTAAGGTGAAGATATAAGCATAGTCCTCGCTCTCAAGCTCGCATTGCAGCTACTTGGGGCAGAACTGTCATCTGCACTGAAGGTATAAGCACAGTATCATCTTCTTCTTCATCCTCACCTCCTTCTGTTGCCCAAAGAAAACTAGCATATGATGCAAGTACATGGCTGCAAGCCAAAAACCGAGTCATGCTTAGTCTTGGAGATATGTAAACATGAAGTTATCCCTAAAATAGAAGAAGGGAAATTCCGGGTGGCGTTCCTGTGGTTTGGGATTTTCCAGAGGTTTTTTTTAGTTCGGATGGTGCCCTTGTGTTTTAATGTTTTCTGAAAAATGTCCAATTTCGTTTAAATTGTAAGGGATGTCAACTTAAAATAATTTTTTTTGAAAAGACCTATGTACAAAATGTTTAACCTCTTTGTATCATTATTTAAAAGTTTTCTCATTTAGAAAATTTATTTTAATTGACATCCCAATAAAAATTAAACGGAATTGGACATTTTTCGAAAAATTTCAAGGGCACCATCCTTAATTTCCCATAGAAGAATGTACCTATCAGCAGGGGCAGCTTGAATAGCTCGTTCAAAGTAGATTCGAGCTTTGCTTTCATCCTGATGAACTTCCCACACCAAATTAGCATACTGAGATAGGATTTCACCATCTCCAGGATCTGCTAAAATTGCCCTTGAGTAGTATTCCTCAGCTCCTTTAAGGTCTTTCTTGGTCTGCAAATATCAAAGATCCAACAATTGAAAATATGCTCTCTTTTTTCCCTTTCCTTCAACTGAGATAGAGACTGTTCATTTACCTCATAAAGGAAGTGTGCATAGTTCCTTAGAAACATAGCATTGTAAGGATTTTGTTCAACCAACTGCTTTAAATGCCCTTCCACAGATGACCCTTCCTTCTTGCTTGTGCTTGAATTAGTTACCTTCTTTTTCTGCACCGACTAGAAAATCAATAAAAACCTCCAGACTTGCTCTGATATCAAATTAACTTTTTCTTACAAACACACAGATTTCATCCTAAAACTAATTGGCAATAGGAGGAGTCACCGGGACTTATATGTTAGGTTCACACAATATTGTATTGTCGATGTGGATACTTTTCCCTACATTTCAACAATACCGGACCCGAAAACCAAAACACATACACGGTTCATACTATTACCTGAACACAAGCATGGGACTCGGCACTCTCGGTGGCAGTTTCCCAGAGAAAACTAGCCCATGCTGCAAGGACATGACTGAAAATATAGACAACATATAAAGATGATCAAAGTGGTTTTGTGTAAGAACAACAAAGATGATCTCTCAAGAGAACTTTACACACCAATCTTGAGATGAAATTTTGGCTGCACGCTCAAAGTAATCGCCTGCTCTCTCTAGATCATGGTGAACCTCCCACACCAGCTTAGCATACTGTGCCATTAGTTCACCATCTTCAGGATCTGCTAAGGTTGCTCGGAAATAGTACTCGCAAGCTCCTTGTAGGTTTCCTTTGGTCTAAAATTCAAGGCATAGAAACAAATTATTTCCTACAATGCAAATATGCAATGCATTGATGTTGTTCACACATGCTTATATGGTGTGTTATCGATGTAGGATATGAACTACACATACAAGCACACAGTATCCCATTGCCCGGATGCTTATATGGTAACCTAATAGTGTGTTATCGATGTGGGATATTTTTCCGTACCTCTCAAGCTTAATGATCTCAAACAAGTTATAAAGAGAAGAATGTCACCTTGAGCAATTCAGCATAGTTCCTCAAAAGCAAAGGGTGATTAGGGAATTCTTCAACCATATTTTTATAGTAAGTCTCAGCATCTTCTTCCTCTTCGAAACTCATCCCGGGATTCCCACCACCAGTAATGAAATCAACACCAAGGCCAGTTGCAAGGTACATTGGAGGACTAGCACTTGGATCAAATCCTTCATCTTCATTCTCCCCTTCCTCTTCTCCCTCGGCAATCAACCCCATATCCTTCCCAAATGAGAAATCCGCATCCATGGATTCAATCATCTCACCAATTGTAACTGTTCTCTCCAAATCAACCTCTTCCTCCCCATTCTTACTCTTCTTCTTCATCTCCTCAATCTCTTCCAGATCGAATTCATCTTCGGAATGGTAGATCCCGAAAGACGGGGCGGTCTCTAGCTTCTTTCCATTCATGGATCCCACTTGTTGAGATCTCTGAACATGAGATGATGCTGAGGAAGAAGAAGCTGAATTGAAAGTGGAGGATAATCCTCCAGGTGTAGCTAGATCCTCCAGATTGCTGTCTGATAATGCCCTTCTGAAATCCCCTTGTTTTTGACTGAATTTCGGAGAACCCTGATGCGATTTTGCACAGGAGATCTGGCGGCGGGTAGAGGTGGCTGAAGGGACGGTTCCGGTAGAGTAAGCAGCGGCTGCAGCGGCGTTGCTTATAAGGTCTCTCTTGCTGGGACTCTCTGGGATTGCCTGTGAAAGAATTGCCTGAGGAATTGGGTTGGATGAAGTTCTTAGAAGCATTGTATGGATTACTAATCCTACCTTGTCTTCGATTCTTCTCTTGTTTGTTGTTTGATTTCAGATTGATTGTTTGCTTTTTAATGAAGAATTTCTTGGGATGATTTGAGCTGTAACGAAGGTAGTTTTCACCACAATTGATGTTGAGTTTAAAGGTTGAGAGGGAAATTAGGGAAGATCCAAATTGTTAAACATAGAAAATTGTCAAATAAAATTTAATGGGAGATTCAAGTTTTGGTTTTTTGGGTTTTTTTTTCATCTTTACTATATTTGTCCTTGCAAAATGTGAAAATAAAAATTAGTGAAAATTTTGACATTTATAGTTATTTAGTACGGGAAATTTTCAGGTAAGGCCCATTATTTCGGTGCGGCCGTCCGTACGGCCGACACGTGTCCCGAAAAAAAAAAAAAAAGAACGAGTACAAGTAATAGTTCAAAATTTATTATGGAATAGTTCATAACTTATAAAGGATAGTTCATGAACTATAATAGGATAGTTCATAGTGCAAAATTTTATAAAGGAATGAAATTAATAGTTCAAAACTTATTAAAGAATAGTTCATAACTTTTAAAAGAATAGTTCATGAATTATAATAGAATAGTTCATAGTGCAAAATTTATAAAG
>BSUD01000005.1:149687992-149729857 GCA_033239045.1 Fagopyrum esculentum
GAATAGTTCATAACTTTTAAAAGAATAGTTCATGAATTATAATAGAATAGTTCATAGTGCAAAATTTATAAAGAAGTCAAAGTAATAGTTCAAAACTTATTATGGAATAGTTCATGAATTATAATAGAATAGATCATGGATTATATTAAAAAGTAATAGTTCATGGATTATATGGGAATAGTTCAAAGTTTATAGGAGAATAGTGCATAAATTATAACATGGTTGTTCAAACAAATTTTCATTCGTTTCCGGAAAAAAAAATCGTTTCAAAAAAAAAAAAAAAAATTGGGACACGTGTCGCCCGTACGGTCGGCCGTACGACCGTACCGGAATTAATGGGCCGTACCTGAACATTTACCTATTTAGTACTTGCACAAGAAATATTGAATTGTAATTGATGTTATTCAATCGATAATCTATTTTTTCGTTATTTTTTCATATAAAAATCTTTATTTTTGCTTGTACGTTCTCAAATTTTACTATAATATCATACTAATTGCCCGAATGATCGTGAACTCGACAATTCAGGAAGGTTTTAGGTATGGTCATTTTCGAAATGTGTAACAACCTATAGCATCCTTAGAATGAAATATTGAGAATTTTGAGCCTATTAAGTAAGTTGGTAAAAGAGTTTTGTTAATACAAAAGGAGTTATATGGTGTATCTAGGATCACATTTTACAAGCTTATGGAAGTTTGTAAATATTATGAAGTTTATAGAGGTGACCTAAGATACGTAATGAATGTATAAGCTACGTTGAAGAAGCTTATGAAGTTTACGGGTCCATTCGAGGCAACACTAAGGGGAACAGGGGATGATAAACCCCATTTGATTCTCCTTCATCTCCGTAATTCATCTATATGAGTCTGAAATATAAGTTATAACTTCAAATTTGTGTATTTTAGAAATTATTACTTGATAAAAAAAATAAAACTGTTAATATAAACTGGAAATTTTATCAGTTATTACATAGAAAAACTATTTGGCAATTTTGATAACTAGGCCTTTTTTGAAAAATTATAGTAGTAACTAGGCTTTTTAATGTTTCAATTAAGTAAATATACCCAACTTTTTGTATTTATTCTCAAACTCTACGCACTCTTCTCTCAAGTGGTACATTTACTAAACACAAAACTAGAAAAAATCTAGTAAACCAAATTGTTTCAAACTATTTGGACAATTTTTTTTATATAATCAAGGAAAAGAAAAAGGAAAAAGTGGGTATTGGTGTGTATGAAGGTGGGAGCACAATGATACCCAATATCCTAACATTTTCAGCTCTCTACTTATGAACAATCTCCTACTTGTAGGGACAACTCCCAACAATTATTATTTTCTCTTTATTTTCAGTAATTTTATAACTATAATTTTTTATTATTATACATTAAAAAAATCCTTTCTAACAAATACACAATAAAGAGAATCAAATTGTGAATTATTTTAGAAGTATATATACAATATTAATTAACTTTTCAAATAAAATTATTTTCATTTAATATAGGGTTATTATTTCTGATAGTCGAAAGGGATTCAAACACCAAATATGTGATATTCTTAGTGTATCAATAAGTCACATTAATCACCTCGCAAATCGTCAAAATAATAGAATAAATCAAAGCATCAAACTAAGTAATTAACAATGAAAAATATTTTAGTATGATAATATAAAAATAAATATAATTGATTCGAGATATGTAATATAATTTTTTTTTTTAAATAGGTTAGATGCATGAGTGTACAAACTTTCCTACGTCTTCGTACAGATAAACATTTGAATTATATCCTCTGTCTTTTGAACAATCACCCAACCGATCATTCATCGACTGTTTAGAGGGTGGATCGAGTTTATCTGTTTAAAGGGTCGTGGAGGATGTATGATCAAAATCAAATGGCTCGTAATCGAGCCTAAATATTAAAATTTTAATTTTCTACTTCTTTTCTTCTTTGTTTGTGCACTTTTTTTCAACCGACACGTGCTTACCCATTCATTTGCTCCAACATTTTTTTTTCTTCTCTTTGTGCTTGGATAGATTTGTATACTTTATATTCTCGTTTATGGTATTTCTATTTGTATTTTTTTTATTGATCGATTCTTCCGCTTCCGAGCATTTTGTATGGCGTTTTACGTGGCCTCACGACTCACAATACACATAGTCATGGGTCCGGTTTGGGCAAAACCGCCAAACCGACGGTTTAGGTTTGTCGCTTTGGCCAAACCGTGGGTTACCGGTTTAGGTTTAGCCAAAACCGGCGATTAAACCGCCTTTTTTTATATAAAAATGGACCAAACCAGACCAGTTTGGCCCTCAAAACCGACGGTTAACCGCCGACTTGGTCCAGTTTTAAATTTTTTATTTTTTTTTATAAATGTCTACCAAACCGCCGGTTGAGGATATACATATACCCTACATATGTCTAGTTTCTCCATCCATTTCCGTTCATACTTAAAAAAAAAATTAAATCATTTATCTTTATACAAAACAATCCGTTAGTGTCAAAATTTAATTTATATGAGTATTAACTATTATGAAATATTTTATTATATAATAGCAGGCTTCGGATCTTAAAAATATTATAATTAATTAATTTGCCACTAGTAATTATTTAATTATTTTAATATAAATAATTTACCCACGCGCTTTCATTATTCATCTCAGGGCTTGAATTAATTTATGAATATTTTGACAGTTAAAAAGATCAATATGGATTTTCTTGTCCTAAACATGTCTTTTCATTATCACTTTTTTTAAAACAAAATTGTTCAAATTTTGTATACATTAAGTACACATTTTCCAATAATTAACAGTTAATATCATTTAAAATATTTTAATAATCAACTAGCTTGAGTCCCAAATGCTCGTACGATTTCAATTATATATCAACATACTTTTTTGAGTTATAAAAATACTAAATAATGTTAAAAATATAAATGTGCAACTATTTTTATTTTTTATAACTTCTTGTTTAAGATGGTTTGTAAATTGTATATTACTAAAATAATTTTATTCTAGAGAATCATCCATTATAGACTTAGTTATTTTCAAATTATTATTATATTAATCTCTAAAAAATTATTTATAAAATTAATAACTTTTATAGAAATATATTATTATAGCTCGCCGTATAAGATATAATTGTTATGTATATATTTGAAAATTTCTAAATAATACTACGAATAAATAAATAAAATAATAATTGATAGATTATCTAGCCATCAAGATTCAAAATTTTAAAAACTAAAATGAGTAATTATGATAATTTAGCAAATAAATAAAAAAAATCAACTCTTAAAATTGTCAATGTCCGATACAGTGGGAACATGCGCATTAGACCGAAGTCCAACACATAAACCCGTCGAGGTTACATCATAAAACAAATTGACTAGAGGAGGAGTAGCTCACCGACCTTATGTAATGGACTCAAAATGTCCCAACTTCGACGTGAAAACTTATTGTCTCAAACATGCTCCTACAAGTGCAACTAGAGGTTATAAACCGCGTTGCACTTGTCCACATGTTAGGATTGCGAGCTGAATATAGGTTAACCGCTATAATACCATGTCAAAGTCCGATATAAATGGACATTAGAGTAGGGCTGTGTAAAATTGGACCGGACCAGACCGGGTACGGTCCTGTCTACGATCCAGGGTTTTTTGAAAATCCAGGTTACGGTCCGGACTGGTTTTTGACCGTATAAAACCGTAACCCGGGTGGACCGTAAACTACGGATTTCCGGTCCGGTCCGATCCGGTCCGTCCGGTTTTGAATCGGAAAACCTCACAAAAATTGCACCATTTAGGTACAAACCGGTCAGGTACGATCCGGTTCGAAATATTCAAAATTGCACAATTTAGGTACAAACCGGTCCAACCCGGAACCGGACCGTTACGGTCCGGTCCTGGTCCGGTCTACGGTCAAAGGTTTTATCAATTTACGGTCCACCGGTCCGGACCGTATGCACAACCCTACATTAGAGCGAGAGTCATGTTCATACGAGCACACATGCGCGTTAGACCCAATTCTAAACCATAAACCCGGTGAAGTTTCATCCAAAAATCAATTGACCACAAAAAAAGTAATCACCGACCTTATATATTATGATCAGAATGTCCTCAAAATTTCGACGTGGAAACATATTATCTCAAACAAAAATAATTAAAATTATGTTCATATTTCTAGCTAGAACATTAAAATAGTGTAATAGTTGATTTTGATACCTATGTTTGTGGAGTGGTTGATAATGACATTAAGATAAATATGAAAAAAATAATATTATCCTACTAAGTAAAGAATTAATGAAGAATATTTTTGTATTAAGCACTAATAAGTAGGTCCCACAGGGCACTTATAGAGCATCCTTTGGGTCTCAACTTTGTTCAACATGAATTGATGCTATTTGTCTTCTGAATAATTGACAGTCCAATTGTATTCACACAACTGTGATATATATATATATATATATATATATATATATATATATATATATATATATATATATATATATATATATATATATATATATATATATCCTAATAAGAGTTCCAAAATGGACTTTATAGCTTTTAAAATAAAATAAAAAGTTATGATTAAAAAATGTAAATATTTTTAGGGTATGGTTTGGTTTTGATATTAAGATGTATTATATTGGTAACATCTTTATACCATAACCATAGCTTTATGCTTAAAGATAAGAGATGGCTAATCTTTTGATTCAAAATCTTAATTCACTTTATGCTCTATAGTAAGTTTGACATAAGTCAAATCATCTACACTTCTTTTACTAAAAATAATATATTGTATTTATGTGTTGATCTAAGTCATATACTCTTTAGATCACAAGAATATCTTGTGGTTTTAAGATAGAATTTTGGCTTTGTTTATACCTAAATAATCACTACATTTTGAGAGTTGTCAGACACGGTATCTATCAGAACCGAAGGGAAAAATCCATTTTTTAAAATCATATTTTTTCCATACAAAAAGTAGTTTATCGGAATTGAAGCAAAATGTCGGAAATTGCCGATGACTTGACATAAGTAAAATTTTCCGATGACTTAACATAAGTAAAATCATCGAATTGATTGTTCCCCGTAATTTTCATAAGCTTGATAAGCTTTGTAGTCAATGAAAATATTTAAATAGTAGAAATATATATAGAGATCATATGAGAACAGATTTTATCGTGTAATCATGAGAACAAGCCTTATTGTTTAATATATTATTCGTAGTTATTATTAGTTTTGTTACAAATGTATCATATCGTTTAATGTATTATTCGTAATTATTGTTGGTTGAATGAATTATTCGTAGTTATTATTAATTTTGTTTAATTATGATATCTACCCTAAATCTCAACTCTTAATACTCACCATCCGACAGTCTAAGATTGTTCTCATGATACACAAAAAGACTTGTTTTCATGGGAATCACACCATATATATATATATATAATTCTCCTTTCAAAATAAGTTTTTTTTCCTTTTTATTTAACATGATATTTTCAACAAACATACATAATTGTTAAATTTTTATACATTATATATTCAAGAAAATTATGCAACAAAAATAGTTCTAAAATAAAAAATAGGAGCACAAATTAGAATGATTTTAATTAATATTCATAATTAAAAAACATTTCAACAAAGGCATGTTAATCATTCTCATTACTTAAATGATGGAAAAAAAACACAATTAGTGACATATATTACATTACCAACTAATTAGCTGTGAACCATTTTAATAAACTTATCGAGTGGAATTTTGCATGCTCATGTACTAATCGAATTGATTGTGTTACATGACTTTTAACCCTAAATTTTAACCACACTTTTACCAATCAAAATCATTTTTATTTACCTTCATTCGACACGTCGAGATTGTACGTAACATAATTGATTGAATAAAGTGGCAGACATGTAATTTACGTAAGTTTAAGGGACATTTCAACTAATATATGTTGCACTTAATTAGGGTTAGGGTTAGGGTTGAATTTACGTATAGTACTTGTGAATAATATTGTTATAGGTCCCTTTCATAAAAATTCAATAAATGTTGTTATAGGTGAATGTTTGATAATTTTGCATTATTTTTGTTGCATATTTTACATGTTTGGTATCAAGGGATATCACAAATTTCGAAATCCGGGTCTCGTCCTGAATCCGTTCCGAATCGGGCGGAATTTCATTTAAATATTGGAATCCCGTTGCATTTTGTCCCGATTAAAATCTAATGCACCAAATCAAACAATAACAATAGGGTGGTCATGAGATGAGATGGAACGAGATGGAGATCATGGCATGTCTCGTCCCGATTATTATACATGGAGGGGATCAAAACGTTAACTCTTAGTTTTTAGGCTCATCCCATCCAATATGTAATTAAATTTTAATTTACAATTTAGATTTATCATAATTATGAATCAATAATCTCAACCTTTAATTTCGTATCTCTTAGTTACAAATTAATCACCAACTTTTGTTGTATTGTAATATCATTCGTTTTCTCAAAATAGGGTCAATTTTTCACAATTGAGTTGCAAGTGTGACGATTCTATGCTTTTTCATCAAGGGCACTACTCTTATTTTTTACTTGACTTTTTAAACAAGGTTGCAGCTATTTTATAATTTCCGTTTCAACTATTATTTACAATATCATACTAGGAGGATGGTTCCTTCTCAATCTCAATTAGAATAAGGTCTAACTAGATACAACCTAAAAACTACAAAACTCATTCTAGTCCGTTCCATGTATATATAATAACCGGGACGAGACACGAGATGATCTCAATCTCGTTCCATCTCGCCCCATGCATGTCCGATCCCATTTGTTGTTTTGATTTGGTGCATTAGGGCATGTTTGGTATCCACATCTATATATCAATGTATCATATATCGGTATTAAGATATGAGTATGAGATTAATATCTACTAGAGAAAGAATTCCAAATAGAAAGAATAAAAGAGGGATGAAAAATATAAGACATGTAATACTATCAAAAAGAGGGAAAATGTAATAGAAGTATATCGGTATATCGATACGAAAATCATGACATTACACATAGAACTAAAGATAATACTATTTTATAATAAAATAAGAAATATTATAAAACGGAAAACGAAGTGCATTCATCAAAACATCGACCATAGCAAGAAACATCATCATACGACACTGAAAAAGTGCAATCTCAAACAAACCGAAAGCCAAACCAAATAACAAATACTATAACTTTGTGAGTTTATTTTGAAACAAAAGCTTCATTCTATAGCAAATACTTTGTACTATTTATAGTGGTATTTTTCGCGCACTTCTTCTACCGACGAGTGTTTATAAGCTCGGTGTTTCCAAACAAATCAATAAAATTGCAATAAATGGAGAGATTAATGATTTTCACATCGATTATAAAAGGATTACGATCCTGATTTATAAGTTTGGTGGACTAATACATTGTTGATTGGTTAGGATGAACCTCACTAGACTTATGTGTTGAATTCTGGCCCAACACGCATATGCTTTCGGAAGATCTGATCCGGAAAAATCCGAATCCGAAAATATCCGAAAATTGGTGATTCGAGTCCGATCTAATTCGGGCATATTTTTCGGATCATCGGATCGGATACAGACCGGGGTTTAGAGGAAAAAGTCGGATCGGATATATCCGACTAGTCTAAGAATAAATGTCCGGATCGAATCGGATCAAATCGGATATCCGGATCGGATATCCGTCTGGATAAAATTGTCGGATATCCGGTTGTTCTCGGATCGGATATCCAGAGATGCTCACCCCTACTTCACATGGTATCAAAGCAATTTGATCTATCCGGATTATCGTCCGTGCTTGTTAGCCTTAAGACTCTAATGACACATCATGCCTGTCAGCCAAAAGACTTTAAGTGCGAACATGGACAATGATAATCCGTCCGACTAGGGCGGTATGCCAACCAATACATAAAGTTGCACTTGAGGGGATGTGTCTATACTCGGATTCAACGTACACATGCGTTCGACGTGTCTGAAACCTTCCGCGTTATATTTAACCCGTCGGAATTTCACAAATCTAACAATTTTATTTTTAATAATCTTTATATATATATATATATATATATGAAGGGAGGGAGCACTAGGAAACACATGGGGCCCAAGAGCAATCACTCCTCCCCACTAACCTCTCAAAGCCTACACTTTCTCTCCCTCTAATACCTATCTCTATAACCTACATAGCCTCCATTACAATTCTAAACTCTTTCTTCTCTCATATCTAATTACACTTCTTTTTCTTCTTCAATGGAAACTCTAACTCCTACAACTACAAACTCAAAGGAGGGTCCCACTAACGATTTCCACCATCACCTCGACGACGACGACGACTCTGAACTTGAACTGGGTCTCAGCCTTGGTTGCAGCGGCGGAGGCGGCGGCGGAGGTGGTGGAATCAAGTTTTTGACTGCACAAGACCTTCCATCTTTGGGCTCTCATGGGTTGACGTTTTCTTCACGGACCCACCAAGCCGCCATTATCAGACCTCAACTGAGTTCCATTTCTGGATACAAAAGAGCTGCTGATCATCACCATGATGCTCCTGCCATGGCTTCCTCTCCACCTGCTCTCAGGTTCTTCTGCAACTACTTTCTCCTTATCAAGCTTTAGTCTTTGTTTGGATCATTCTTTGATTGCATGCATTAATATGTAATTTTATCAAGTTTTAGGCTTTGTTTGGTTCATTCTTTGAAAGCATATTTTATGTGGTTAGGGAAGACTGTGATGGAATGATTTTTCCTAGGTTTTGATACCTATAAGCCCTAATAAGTATATGAAAAATGAGAGACTAGAAATGAAATTGAATTATAATCAAATAAACATATTACTTTTTTACTCTCTTGATCAATTCTGTAAGTTTTCATAAGGGTAGGGGTTGGTAATGTAATTTGTGGATAAATAGGAAGATCTAATGTGTAATGGGCTTTTGGCCCAATAAGAGGCCCATTTGGAAACTTGTAAAGCCTTGAGATTTTTATGTATAGTTAAGCTATCTTGGGATGAACTGAACTTAGTTTTGTAGTTTCTTGATGTTGAAGCAGTCAAGTTGTGGGATGGCCACCAGTGGGATCATACAGGATGAACAATCTAGCAAACCAAACAAGGTCTTCAAACCCGGAAGACGGCAAGATAAACGGAGAATGTGGAAACAAGAAGATGAACAATGGCGGCGAGAGTAAGGTCAATTCTCCCCAAGAAAACCCATATCTTGGATTTGTGAAAGTGAACATGGATGGAGTGCAGATTGGGAGGAAGCTTGACTTGAATGCTCACTCGTCTTACGAGTCACTAGCTCAGGCGATTGAAGAGATGTTCTTTAGGCCTTCCTCGGCTTCTCTCAACTCGATCAGTGAGTTCTCTTCATTGTCTATGTTAGCTAGTTGATCTTTCATTACACTTTGCTATATATGAATGCATATGTTTCAAGGAAATCTTAATTGCAAGTCCACTTACAAATTAGAACAATGGATGCAATGGTTAGTGTTTAGTAAGTGAACAAGATTGAGTCGAGTTTGAGTAACTCGGTTCATATAACAAACTTAGCAATGGTTTCCTAAAACGGAAAATAGTCCGAAACATGAAATCTTATGGGCATCTTTATAAGTAGGTGGTGAGAAAGATCAGCAAGGAAAAGCCTCCAAGTTGTTGGATGGATCATCTGAATTTGTGCTGACTTACGAAGACAAAGAAGGCGATTGGATGCTCGTTGGAGATGTTCCTTTCCGGTACTGTTCTCATACAATGAATCAAAAAGTCCGAAAAACTAAAACATTGCTCAAGCCTGATCTAATTTTCCTGTGGTTTTAGGATGTTCCTAGGCACTGTGAAAAGGCTCCGAATAATGAGGACAAGTGAAGCCAATGGACTAGGTATATATATACTTGTAATCTTAAAGAATCAAATTACAGTTCTTTAATTTGCTGCAGTTTTCGGTTTATTAACAATGTTCTTGAATTCTCAGCTCCAAGATCTCAAGAAAGAAGTGACAGGCTTAGAAGCAAACCGATATGAAAGACTCGAACAAAGAGATTGAAGAACACATTATAAAGGGGTAAGTTAGACAGTTTAGCTTGTAAGTTGAAGGACCTCACCAAAGATGACCGGCTTCTCGCCACTCGTTTTCGTCTCTCGGGATGCACAAGTTTGGATACGTCTTGTTTGCAGTTTTTTTTTGTAGGCTTGACTTTACTGTCTTTTTGTGTCATATATACATCTGCAAAACCACAAAACAGAAGCCTCTCATACTGTATATATGGGAGTTTTTGTGTTTTACTTGATAGGTTTGGTTGTGTTTTTTGTTTTTGTTTTTTAAGGTTACAATCAAGTGTTTCTGATGTTTTCTGCTTGGTTGTAAAAGAGATTTTACTTAAGTTGTTTGGTAAATTTCTGTCATTGTTTACACTTCACTTGTTCTAAAACAACTCAATTGCATTCATTTATTGATTCTAAGTAAATTTCAACAGTTTCCCTCTTTTGTTGGGTAATTCCGCGGCCATACTACGCGAGTCACATCCTTAGACTTAACGTGTACGTTCGCTCAGACATGTAAACTCCGTCCTATACATCTCATCTACCCACTTCTTGAATCTACCCTTTTTCGGCAAATCAAGTGTCTATGGCTCGAGTCTCACATCAACAGCGTTAGCTCACATATTCATTATCCGTTTTACAACACTATACACGAAGACTCCCACGATCCGATCACGATAACCTTGAATACAACAAAAGACACAACAGCATGACAATGGAGCACACAGGCGTTTGTGGCTGAGGTGAAATGAGCTAACAAGTGGCTGAAAGTATTTACACATAAAGAACAGCATTCTTCTTAGTGCTGCATAATGTAGAGACAGTAAAGGGAAAAAGAGATAAAATTACATTATGCACTGAAATTGACACATGAGTGTTAATGTGACAGTACTTATGACTTGTAGATAAAGGGCATAAGAAGCTGAAAACCCTAGAAAGGGAGAAAGCAAGAATCATCACTGTTTGGTGAACTTTTCCATCATTGGTGTTGATGAATGCAGGATTTGGTATCTTATTTGCTATGAGTATGCACTATACAACATCCCACTTCAGTTGCATTTTAATTTGGCAAAGTGACAGCATAACAACTACACATACAGCTTGAAGATACCCGAAAAGTTCGGTTAACCATAATTGTGATCTGTAAGCAGCAGGAATGTAATGTGCAGTAAATTTGTCTTGTCACAACAGTTACATATTAGTTGAAGCATCAGATAGTGATGAGTCATAGAGTAACTTGTAAGTGATGAGAGAATAAGAATAGCTTTCATGATGGTATAAGATTATTTCGGTTTCGGGTTAATTTAAATCAGATGATTTCAGGTTCTAAATCAAGTTGCATCTAGTCGGGTAAGCGGGTTTTTTTAACCTCACCCATAAATGATCTAAATAGAACGGGTAAAATCTTTTGTATGATTCCGATTTTACATACGATTCTAATGAGGAGAAAATATTTCTTCATTCCATAAGGTATGACAGCTAAGGTTTCATATCAACAACTGAAGGTGAAAAAGCAAATCCATGATATGATGAACCAAAACACTTACAAAAGCAAAAGGCACAAAAATCTCAAAAGTTTCTAAAGCAAGACAAATTCAGGAAATGAAAGAAAACATAATGCATCATAACAAATCATCAAGCTATACACTTGAGCTAGCAGATCAATTATTGCTTCTGGGCCTACAATGTGTATATTCATAACTCAAAGGTACAAGAAGCTTTAAAAAAGAAGCATTATACTGTGTAACTCAGCTCAAGATAATCCTGAAACCTTGTACATGTCAAAAATACTAACAATTTTCCACAATCAACAGCATTGGATCAAAGCCGACTTGAACTAACGAATGACCAGGAAAGGAGCTAGGATGACAGACCTGCATGATCACACATCAGTCTTTTGCATTTAGTTTCTCTAGTAAGATCTTGTTCAGAAGTCCTGGATTTGCCTTCCCTTTTGATTCTTTCATTACCTATAGATTATACAAATTAATGACATCAAATAACAAGTGAATATGAAAAGAAAAATTTAGAAGCTATAATGACAGTTTTAACAACAGGATTTGTCTGGATATTACCTGGCCAGCAAAGAAGCCTTGTAGTTTGGTTTTTCCTCCGCGATATTGTTCTACTTGTTTTGGGTTTGCAGAGATCACACTATCGATCATCTTTTCTATCTCAGCAGGATCTGTTATCTGCAATTTTTGCCAATAGTTTTTTTTTGTCAGGTTTAAGCATAAAACTCAGGGAGTTGGTGCAGGTGCAGATAAAGTTAAAAATGAACCAGATTTAGTAAAATATGAAGTATTATAATAACTGTTAGTTAGTCAGAAATGAACTAAATATTAGTAAAAAGACGAACTATTATATTAATAAACTAAAGGTTGTGAAATCACGAACAAAATTTTACTAAAATATGATGTATAGCCTTTATTCTAATAATTCATATTTTACAAACGTTTGGTTCAAAATCTGCACCTCCACACCACAACTATAGTCCGCATCTGAACCATTACCTAAAACATAGATGGGGACAATATTCTCAAGAAGCATGAATCAAGCAACTTTTTTTTATAAATAGAAAAATCATTCAAATCCCTAATCACAAAGTTGAAGAGCATGTGTATTTAGATAAATATGATCAAATCAACCCAAGGTCTGTGTTTTGTGGCCCAAACACAAGATATGAATCGTATGATCATATGAGTCCTAAGAGCCAGAAAACACATACTCCCTGTAAAAGCTATCAAGCATACAATATTTCAGACTTCGGGATGGAAGTTATAGGTAGATTTATACAATAAACCGAGTCCAGGTTAGAACACCCCGTCTAATCTCTCCCTACCACCAAATGTTAATGGCTATAGTTCACTAAGCAGCTCATCAACCATCAAGTGTGAAAAGTTACTCATGTCAAAATTCATAGCTAAATAGATGACATAGGCAAGGAAGGATTGGAAACTATATGGACAGACCCTTCACTAGAATCCAGTATTCTAATCAACAGAAAAGACACCAGAAGTATATTCACAACGCGACAAGTTTTGCTTTGATCGTGCTGATGATACAGACATATACAGCAAAATGTTCAACATAATGGAAAGAAAGAAACGTGCCTGGACCAAGTTCTTTTCCTTTATCATCCCTTTCACAGTTCCTCCGTTAGCTATCAGCTCAAATAGTATCTGCAAAAGAAGCCAGAGTATTATAAAGCTCTAACTTCACACATTCAGGAAACAGACTGTACAGAAGTAGAATCACAGCAAATTATTATTTATCATAACACAATGAATTACTTACTTCTTTGCCAATCTTTCCACTTATAGTCTCACTTTTAATGGAAGCAATCAGCTCAGCCAGTTCATTAGGAGTTAGCTTGATTTCGTCTATAGACAACTTCTCGTTCTTCAAGTAAGCTGCAACATCACCCATAATCCAGTTAGCAGCCAGTTTCGCTTCGGCACCCTTAGCTAGAGTCTCATCAAAAAACTTTGCCACCTGGACATCAATTCGGCTCATAAGACGAATCTCACAGTATAACATTTAGTAAGAGTCAACACTATGATGCCAAAATAATATATATGCAAGTTCCCTAGTCACAATCTGAAGTTCATAAATAGACAAAAAATGACATGCCAAAGAAGGTACAATATACAAACACCATAACAATACACCTATTATATCCAATTTCCACAAGAATTTTTAATTCTATGAACTTAATATGCATTAATCTACATCAATTTCAATGCCAGTCCCAGTTTATATGAAGTTTATGCAGAGCATGTATAGCACTCCAAACTTTGACAATTATTTATAGCATGATGAAGCAAATCAGGACTCATGGATACTAAAACTGAACCAGTAAGATTACAGATGGAAAGGTAAGAACATATAAGTCAGATTATAAGAGGGTTCAGAGAACTTACATCTATGTCATTGGCAAGGAAAAGAACATCCTGCATGCTTAGCCCCATTTCTTCATACCGTCGACGCTTTGCTTCTGGAAGTTCTGGTAGCGAATCACGCATGGATTCAATATACTCATTTTCTAAAGCTACTTCTGGCAGATCCGGCTCTGGGAAATAACGGTAGTCAGCGAGGCCTTCTTTCTTTCGCATTGTCACTGTTTTCTAGTGAAACATATGTTCAGCAAAACAAAATCAGTGGCTTATAAGACCAATTGACATTTCATTCTTCTACGTATTTTAATTAGGGATGACCTGAGCACCCTCCTCCCAAAGACGAGTTTCCTGAACAATTAGGTCAGCTTTTCCTTGGCTATGGAGTTCCGCTTGTCGCAAAATCTCGTAATCAATGGCCCTATTTATTGATGAGAAGGAGTTTAGATTTTTTATTTCAACCTGCCAATAAAAGGGGAAGCAGAAGAATGTCATCACCAACATAACCAAATAAATGCTTAGGCAGAACTGTTCAGTATAAAAAAAGATTCATTTACAGTCAACCAAATAGTTGTGATGCAACAAGCAACTTGATCAATGCAATAATCAGATATAGCAGCGAGAACAAAAGTTAACACCTACTTACCTTTGTGCCAAACTCTAATTGCCCAATTGGTCGTACTGATACATTCACATCACAACGAAGTGAACCTTCCTGCATATTACCATTGCTAACCCCTAGGTACCTAACCAACCTCTGTAATTCAGCTCCATACTCTGCAGCTTCTATACCAGTTCTCATATCAGGTTCAGACACAATCTCGAGGAGTGGTACACCTGCTCTATTCAAATCAACCTGCCAAAGAAATAATCAGAAACATAGTGAGTCAAGGAAATAACAAGCCCACAACCAACAGAACTTTCAAAAGAAGATGTCTAGTAAAAATCTAAGAATTTGCAAGTAAACTAATAAGTTCATTGCAGCAACAAGAGATGAAAAATTCAAAGTGGAAAATAGTCTAGCAGAAAACTGAATCAGTTGTCTCAGATAGTTATAGATTATGCATTACTCACGATGAAGTTTACCCCTTGTTTCCAGGAATTTATCAATCATGTAATCTGATTAGTTTCGCCCTTATCATATCTCATTCATCATTTATAGCTGACTACGAGACATTAAAGACATTAAGCTTGGTTAGTTAAATATCTTTAAGCCAATGAGAAAGCACGATATTTCTATAATCTATTGGGGAATAAAATCAAACACAGTTCTTAATGTTAAGGAGGGAAAACTATTATGATTTTGCCTGGCAAAGGCAAGAACTGTGAAAAATCAGAATGGAAATTACCTGAGAATGGCTTCCACCATCCGTATGAAGAAGTTTACCTGCATCCTCTTCCATATGAACCCTTGTTATGCCAAACCTCCTATGCCCGCCACCAAACTCAACAGGGAGATCCAAATCAATATAACCACCCAAAGCAATGGGAATATCAAACTGAGATATCTGATAACCCTTTGGGAGATCAGGATAAAAGTACTGCTTCCTATCGAATTTCGAGCTCAACGACAAATTGCAGTTGAGGGCGAGTCCAACCTTGACAGCAGACTCAATAACTTTTGAATTCAACACAGGCAACGCACCCGGAAGCCCCATACAGACCGGGCATATAGTGGTATTCGGTTGCGAGCCATAACTATAAGGGCAGCCACAGAAAGCCTTGGTAAGTGTAGATAGCTGAACATGAGTCTCTATACCAATAACTGCTTCATATTCCTTCAAGACTTTCTCCACTGCTTTGTTTTGGCCTTGTGTTGGCACCTTTGTTTGCGATTGTGGTTTCTCTTTTGTGACAGTTTGAGCCCTAGTGCTATACAATACACCACTACTCCTTTTGTTCAAGAATGGCGATGATATAACAAACAAAGGGCGAACTTGGAGGCCCCTAAATAGCACAGAAGCCATGACGGGTGATTTGGTTGCTTATTTACACCCAATTCAACATTGAAACAAACGGAACAAATGGGTCTGCAGGATACACAAGGAGACTAAATCTTAAGCATGAATTCGTATTAAACAACGAAAATCTCGAGAAATACATTGAAAGAGCCCTTTTTGTCTTCAATCAATTATACAAACCCAGATTATAGAAAAGTGTGGTTTTGATTTGCAAGTAGAAAGTACGAAAAATTGAAAGAGGGAAAGAGAGAAGGAGAGTGAGCACCTGTTGTAGACTTTGTGAGCAACAAACGAAGCCTACAAACTGATTATCCACAAATTTGAACTCCGTTCCGCCCCACCCAAATTCAGAAAAACAGGTCAAGTTTTCAAAGACGATTTTGCCCTTCTCATTTGACGTATTTTACATCTTCTGCGATGAACATGTCTCTGTGGATAGAACTCATAGAAGTTAATGAAAGAAGGATATACAGCAATCATGGAAGCTCAAGTTATCATTCGAGAATGCAACGATGGTGCTTTGTCTTGTCAATGTGGTGACTGCACTCTTCCTCCTCTAGCTATTTCTCTCTCCTCCCTCTTCTTCATCAGGAAGTACCCATCCAACGGCCACCTACCACTTTCAGGTTCTTCTCAACTTTTTTCAACCCATTTTAATCTATCTCGAATGAGTTTGATGAAATTTGCAAAATTTAGGGTGTAGTTCTATCACAGGTGAACGAGTCTGTATGCCATAAGACTCGAACTCAAACTGCCTAAGCTCAGTGTTAAATTGCAGTGATATTAATGCTAGTAATGCATCCATTAAACCAATTCAGTAAAGACAAATCCTTCTACTTCATGTTCTGCAACTCTGAAAACTTCTTAAGATGAATATGCAGGATTTCTGCATTTGCGTTTTTAGTTAATCTTCTAGTTTGTCTCTCTTGCCATTAAATCTGGTTTACTTTCTGAAACTTATTGAAGGTGGATGTGTTCAATTGATCATCTTGTCTACTGCAACAACTCTCAGCAATGGTAGAAGACAGTATCATAGGGATTCCCAATTATATATGATAAATTGATTAATTCCATTATAAAAATCCATGAAAAGAGGATAAGGACGGAAAAATAACATGAAGAACAAGTGTCCCACCACCTGTAAGAAGGACATGCTTACATTAACACGCGTCACTCTCACCTTTCATCTTCATTCTCCCCTGCACTTTTTATATAGCCCCTGCATCCACCACCGCCATTCTCCTGAACATAAATTCAGCTTCCAACGCCACACAGTATTCAACCATTCATCACTAAGCAATCACAAAGCTGTATCCCACGACGTCGTTTCACACCATCAATGGCAGGAATCGGGAGAAACCTAGCCGGTCCTTTAATGTTCATCAACTTTCTGCTGTATCTATTAGTCCTTGGTTTCGCTAGCTGGTGTCTCAACCGCTACATCAACGGCCAGACTAACCACCCCAGTAAGTTAAATACGACACCGTTTTTATAGAAACGCAGCGTTTCGATTAACTGATTGATGAACTGTAATCAGGTTTTGGCGGGAACGGAGCAACCGGCTTTTTCCTAACGTTTGCAATCTTAGCCTCCGTGGTCGGAATCGTATCAAAGCTTGCCGGAGCTAACCACGTCCGATTCTGGAGGAATGATAGCCTTGCCGCCGCCGCTTCCTCCGCCTTGGTCACCTGGGCAATCACTGCTCTCGCCATGGGGTAATTATTGACCTTGGAGATAATAAGGTCTTAATTCGAAAATCGAAAAAGATGAGGACAGTCTTAACCTAGTATAGGGTCGGTGGGCTACTCCTGCCAATTGGTTTGGTTTTTAGGATGAAACCTTGCCGGTTTTATATATTAGGCCCATATGTTGGGTTTGGGCCTAGCGCTCGTATGCACATGACCCGCTCTACCAGTCCGTCTATATATGACTTTGACATGGTATCAGAGCAGTTAGACTCAATTCGGATTGCGATCCTAACTTGTGGACATGTGCACTCGTGTTGGAGATAATAAGGTCCCACCTCGAAAGATGAGGACACTCCGAGCCTAATATATAAGCTCGGTGAACATTAAGGTCCCACATCTTTCTCCGAGCCTAGTATATAAGCTCGGTTAGCTAGTCCTCTTATTGTCGATTGGTTTTAGGATGGAACCTCGCCGGGTTTATGTGTTGGACTTGGCCTAATGCGCATGTGCGTTCGTATGTACATGACCCCGTTTGTCTGTATCGGACTTTGACAACTGATTAGTTACTTAAATCATCAAATTTAGTGACTATTGAATAAACTAAATTGAATTTCAGGTTGGCATGCAAGGAGATCCATGTAGGAGGGTACAGAGGATGGAGATTGAGAACAGTTGAAGCTTTGATCATCATCTTGACGTTTACTCAGCTGCTGTATCTGTTATTGCTCCATGCGGGTGTTTTCAACAGTAGATATGGGCCGGGCTATAGAGATGCTGATTATGGGCTTAGTGCTGGTGATCCAATGGCCCATAAAGGACCTGCAAGGATCTAATGATCATCTTTTGTGTGCTTGAATGTAAATAATGATGTTATTTCTTTCTTTTCATGTGAGCCTGGTTTTGAAATATGGTATTTTAGTTATATGTAAACATTTTCTGAATCATGCGTGTAATTTAGTTATCTTTTCACCATTGGGTGATCGTTTGATGAACCGAACCGGAGCTACCAATAAGGGCTTTAGTCCATAGGGATGACATTATTCATGAAATTTTATGAAATCATTCCATACAAAGTCATATACTCTATAGGAAACAAAATGGGATGGGAAAACAACTACATTTAACCCAAAAAATGATTCCAAAAAATATTCATCTACATTTATTTTCATTCCGTCTCCGTTTTCGGACTTCTAAGTTTTAACCAAACGGGGGTAAATCTGAACCGAAAGAATTCGATCCAACAAAAGATCTAATTTGAACTCGAATCGTAATAGGAGCCCTTCGTGATGAAGATTTCTTGTTAGCGTGAAGCTTATTTTTTCTTTGGACTTCTTTTATGTATGTATTTTTAATAAAATTCGGAATCGGACAACAAATTATCAGGCGGATTTTTTTAATTCGAAAATTATAAATTCCGTCCATAGAAAAATATTAGGGATGGGATACAACCTTAATTTTTTCGTTATGTGGTGCATAATAAAAGTCTTAATTATAAATATGAATAAAATATAAAAATTATACTTCTGCTATGTTCGTGTATAGTAAGTCTTAGTTATTAAGGATTATTGGAAATGTGGTTTGGAAGCATGTGTAAATTGTAAACTGTATAAGTCAAGCGGAATCAATTCCGATTTTGACCGGAATACGACTCGTATTCGAAGGATTCAATCCAAAATCAAGGCCCACCCCATGTATAATAGCTGGATGGGACATGGTATATCTCAATGTTATCTCGTGCCCAACCCTAGAATATAACGGCAATGAGTTTGGGCAAGTGTGAGTTTGGGCAAGTGTTAGTTTGAATCTCGATGAGTTTGGGCGACCGTCAATCTCAACCTCAATGTTGATTTCTAATTTGAGAAAATTGGACGAAATGCCCCCCATCATAAAATTCATTAACTAACTAACATAGGCTTATAATTTATTAACAAAATAACATCTTCTAATCTATAATACATGATTTGCCCCTACTAATATATCTCAATATTACTCAATTAGTTACAAGAGAATCTTCTAATTGATTATACAATCATTCTAAATTAAGAAGGTAAATAATAAATTATAATCATTTACTTAATATCTTATTCACAACATTGCTAAACGTCATTCCAACAAATAAGAAGTTGAAGCGTCAACTTGTCTTTCTTCTTTTTCCTTCTTTGGTAGTTGAATCTTTGCTTCGGATTTCTTTATAAAGAGAAAGGAGTGTACAAGATATCACCATTATTGTAAAACTTGGAATAAATCCCTATGAAATTTCTAGAGAACAGTGTACAAGATACCACCATTATAGGTGAAATGGAGGTATAACACCATTCTTGCCCAATCTCTAAAGAATAAGACAATCCTGCAAAATTTACGGTATATTTCAGACGACACAATAATGATACATGAGATACATGAAGAGTACAAACATGAACAAGGCATATATAATAATCTCAAACGTTACAAACAAGTAATATAATGATACATGCTTTACAAGAACAGTTACCGTCATCATTCCAGTAATATGAATATCAGATCGTACAATAACTTTTTAAAAGAAATGATAAATCTACTATGTTACATGAAAAATTCCTATTCAGTTGCAGGCAAATTACATGATTTCTAATACAAGATTAATTTGGTACTATGATATCGGATCGTACAAGAACCTTTAAGTATACAAAAGAAAGATACATGATTTCTAATACAAGATTTATCATTGAAATACCAGATTATTAAACTCCACTTACAACGTTTACAGAACTAGACTCGTGGACTATGCAGTGTGGATCTTTCAAATTTGGCCGAAAGAAATAGAATAAATCCTATTCAGTTGCCGGCAAATTAAAGGTTTACATGGAACTAACATATTAGTACAAGTCATTTACGAGAAGATGAAAAGTTTACAGAAAGTAGACCCGTACCGAATGCAGTATAGATCTTTCAATGGGAATAAACAAATACTACAATTCCCATTTAGTATAGACATAGTACAATAATTACCTTCATTCAAAATCATTTGTAGATCTCAAAGAGTATGCAACAGACCTTTTGATTGAGAAACTGAACAACGATTCATACTTGTAGAAGAAAACAGTAGATTTAAGTATATAAAATCAACATTTTAATTTTATACTATGCTAATTGCTAATTGAATCAGCTGATTAAAATTGGTAACTCCATCAATATATACCTTCATCAATTAGGGAATATGGTTTAATTATAAGACAATAATCATTGTGTGTAAATTAAAAGCCAATAATCAATTAAAAATATTTTATATTCCTGTATAAGGGTAAATTTGTCTATAAAATTTAAAAAAGGCCATTTACTAACAAAACTATTGAGCTGCACACTTACTAATCAAAATTAATGAACTAGAGCTATATACCAAATTCACTCTTTCTATTTTTTTGTTAGTCTAAAATTTTCAAGTATTAAAATTGTAGTGTTAAAAATTCGGTTATAAGGTTTTGGGTATTATGATTAAGATATAGTTATAACTATTATTTACAAAATTAATATTTAATTAATCTAACTATTAATAGGTCGAAAGAGTGGACTATACAGTTTTATTTTCGAATGATAAAGATGAAAGTGAGTTTTTTTTAAAAGTTTTTAGGTGCTCAAACCTTAATTATTGATAATTTGAAAAAAAATTTTATTAATGTTTTTAAAGTTGTTGGCTCTGAAAGTAAAGTTTATCATTATAATATATATTTAAAACTAGTATCAAATTAAATTCCAAATAAACATTAAAACTAAAGAAATTCATTTCATAAAACAAATTGTTTAGATAAATTAAAATATTATCAATACATTAAAAGTACAGAAATTCATTTCATATATTTAAAACTAGTATCAATTTTAAATTCTCAGTAAAGTTTATTATTATATATATTATTAGAAATATTTCTTGTCAAATAAATATCTCCTATTTTATGATTTTCCCCTAAAAAATCAAACCCTACAGGTTGATGTTCTCCCGAGTCCTGAGATATAGACGCCGCTCGCTCACCTCCCTCAGCCGCAGGGTAACGGCAAAAGCTCCGATGGCGAAATTCATGGGACTTGTATTGCTAGCTTCTTTCGTGTTTCATCTCTGTGCTGCTTCCTCCGATCCTGTATGATCTACATCTCTGTTTTCGCTTATGAATTTAGGATTATTTTGTTTCCTCTTCTACTTCATTTCTACTTGTTTTCTCTAAGGTGTTTGTTCTCTTTTCGATGTCTTTAGATCTTGTATGAGTCCTTTGATGAGTCATTTGAAGGTCGTTGGGTGATCTCTGGCAAGAGCGACTACTCAGGTTATGTTCTTCTTTACGTAGTTGATTTCATTATGTTTCAGATCTACTATTGATTTGCCGGTCAGAATTGATGATTTGGAATGAAATGGAGTTTTCTGAATTCGTTGGATGGGAACTAGAATTCCAAATCTGATGTATCTGTTTGGTTTGCTGAGAAATGGAGTTACGAGTTTAGTCAATGGACTGTGACTTCAACTTTCAGTGCTGTTTATAGTTGAAGAACTTGCGTAAGGGTAAGATCGGTGTCCGTTACTTAATTTGTTTGAGACAAACATAGATTTAGACCCCTGTTTAAATGAAACAGGGAAACTTAATGGAGATAATTGGTGCCATCTTCGGGTATTCATGAAGCTGCAATGATGTTAATGAATCTCTTAGTAGCATGTCACTATGGCAGTGTAATCTATGCGTTTTTCTCATTATCCTTAGAATAACTTTATTACTCTGTAGTCTGTAATGGTGTTAATCTACCTGGTCTATAGTCACCTGGTTTCTCTGTATGTAGAATGAATTTTGGTCAAAGATAATTTGGCTGTTTCCTATGACTCACTGCATTTAAGATTATGGTCTATTTCAGGTGTTTGGAAGCATGCACAGAGTGAGGGTCATGATGATTATGGACTGTTAGTGAGTGAACCAGCCAGGAAGTACGCAATAGTGAAAGAGCTTGATGATCCTCTAGATCTGAAGAGTAAAACCGTAGTGCTCCAATATGAGACTCGGATGCAAAATGGGCTTGAATGTGGTGGTGCATATATCAAATATTTGCGGCCCCAGGAGGCTGGATGGACTGCTAAGGAGTTTGATAATGATTCGCCATATACCATCATGTTTGGACCTGATAAATGTGGGTCCACAAACAAGGTTCACTTCATTCTAAAGCATAAAAATCCGAAAAGCGGGGAGTATATTGAACATCATCTCAAGTACCCTCCATCCGTCCCATCTGACAAGTTGACCCATGTGTACACTGCTATTTTGACACCTGACAATGTATTGCGCATTCTGATTGATGGGGAGGAGAAGAAAAGGGCTAATTTTCTTGCTGGTGATGATTTTGATCCCGCTATCATTCCTACCAAGACAATTCCCGATCCGGATGATAAGAAGCCAGAAGATTGGGATGAGAGGGAGAAGATTCCAGACCCAGATGCAGTAAAACCTGAGGATTGGGATGAAGATGCACCCATGGAAATCCTAGATGAGGAAGCTGAAAAGCCAGAGGGATGGCTAGATGATGAGCCTGAGGAAGTTGATGATCCCGAGGCAACAAAACCTGAAGATTGGGATGATGAAGAAGATGGTGAATGGGAGGCACTAAAGATTGATAATCCCAAGTGTGATACCGCTCCTGGTTGTGGTGAATGGAAGAGGCCTACGAAGAGAAATCCAGCTTACAAGGGAAAGTGGCACGCACCCCTGATTGACAATCCTAACTACAAGGGTATATGGAAGCCACAAGAAATTCCTAACCCTAGTTACTTTGAGCTTGAAACTCCTAATTTCGAGGCCATTGCTGCTGTTGGAATTGAGATTTGGACCATGCAAGATGGAATATTGTTTGACAACATTTTAATAGCTACCGATGAAAAGACAGCCGAGTCTTACAGGGAGAATGCATGGAAGCCAAAGTTCAATGCTGAAAAGGAAAAGCAAAAGGTTGAAGAGCAAGCCGCTAGTGGCTCAGATGGTATTGCGGGTATTCAGGTAACAGTTTCCTACTTCCTCTGTTACTACCTAATTTTTATCATGCAGTCTTGTTAATACTTTATTTGTTCCACAGAAGAAGGTTTTTGAACTACTCTACAAGATTGCAGATGTTTCTTTCTTGGAGGCCTATAGGCCTAAGATCTTGGTATGTTAACGAGTCCTTTCCATTTCATTGAGCGCGAATCACAAATGGTTATAATTGGAGTCTTTACCGAGTAAATTACCATGTAGGAACTTCTTGAAAAGGCAGAGACGCAACCAAATTTGACTATTGGCGTTTTGGTGGCAATCGTCCTGGTGGTATTCAGTGCTCTCTTCAAGATTTTATTTGGTGGGAAGAAGGCTGTAAGTACAGTAGTACACTATCCGATTTTTTGTTGATTTTAGTGTTCAAATTCCAACTTAGTTTTGATTTCGCAACTCTCTGTGTTTGTTTTAGACAATTGTGGAGAGCAGCAACCAAGCTGCTACTGCTGCTACTACTACTAGCAGCGCGGAAAAGGAAGAAGATGAGGAGGAAGAAGAAGAGGAGGAAAAAGAGAAGGAAGAAGCCGCAGCTCCTCGTAGGAGGACCAAGAGACGCGAGAATTAGAATGTATGATAGAATGCGATTGGCATTCCACGGCATTTTGTTGGCCAGTGAATCTACTTTCGGGTATGTTTGCTGCTTTAGTTGTTCCTGGTTGCCAGTGTTTATTTGGAACATTGTTTTCTTTTGAGATGTAGAATTACAAGTGACTTGGAAGTTGCCTATTACGTTGATGATGATATCTTTTTATCTTGTTATGTTTGGCTACAAATGAAGTTGCCTATTACATTGCGACTTAATATTGGGAAATGTGGTCATTTGTGTCGATTGTCACTCGTTATGGTCGACCCCAAAGCCTCGCAATCTTGATGATTAGGGTTTGAGAGACTGGCGGCTTTTCACTCGAAGTGAGGGTTCCATGATAAACTATGGTAAAATGAGGGTCTTGAGCGACGATATTGATGCAGAGAAGAGGGCCTTGAGAAACAACACGGTCTTGTCTTAAAATAAATTGACAATAATGAACCTGGTATCTTTGACTAGCCAACTCGTCCAACTTCTTTAGACGGCCAAAGTACCAAGCGATATAGTCTGCCTATCTTGTAGGCATGATAAATCTCTGAGCAAAGTTCTAAGGGCTCGTTCGGTATGACGTCCTCATGCTCTGAGCAAAGTTCTAAGGGCTCGTTTGGTATGACGTTTCGAAATCACTCAAACTGATTTTCGTGTTTTGTAGTAAAAATGTATGGAAGTAACGATTTTAGGGAAATAGTTATTCTAGTTTATTCTTTTTTTTTATTCCCTGGTTTCTGGATTTTTTTTCCAAGGTTTCGGTGATTCCAACTTATATTTTAAAATATAGTGTTTTAAGTCATTGATTCAAATATTTTCAACCAATGAATTTAGTTTTTAATCTTAACCAAAATACCATATTTTTAGTTATCGGATTAGATCATTCCCCATTCTATTGCGATTTCAAATTTCAATCCATTTTCTAAACTCATATCAAATAAGTCGTGCTATACAAGGGTCACTACTAACGGAAAAGATCTTCTCATAAACCTATAATGGTAGTCCAGAACTTCCCCTTCTTGACGACCTAGTCGTCTGTCGCTCTAGTCGACCCCTCGAGCCACCAGAAATATCTGATGTCAATAAATAAAAATAACGGTAGAAACCGTCACAATCAAATATAAAGAGTTCAATAAGTTGTACAACCATCGTCCAACGAATATGGAGTTGACGCTCTTCCAACATCGAAAGTCATAACATATCTCAAGTCATCTTTCTCAACACTTGTGTTATTTTGGGTTGAAAGAGTCATAGCAAATTGCAGCTGACTTTGAATGCTTTCGATGGTCTCCTATACCTAATTAGGTTAAAAAGCTCAAGCCTATAACATAGGCTAAATTTATTTGTGTTAAATTACATCAATGTTAACAAGTTCTTGATGATTTATGTCAACCATTTTGGACCCATCCGCAATTATCTAACATTCTATTAGTGGATAATTATGACAATATTAGAGATTTTCTTTAGCCTTTCCAACTTAATGATTTGCCTAGTTGAAGATTTTGATTCATAAATCTAAAGTTCTAGCTTAATAATTATAGACCAACATTATATATGTTAGTTTTATAAACCAATCATTTCAATACACGTCCGATGAAAGATGACTTATCCTAAATTTTATGATCTTTTGGTACAACATTTTTGTTTAAACAACATGATTAGTGGCTCACTAAGGATAATTTGTACGCTCTGAACCGGCCTATAGAAATTTTTGAGAGCCTATAAAACCTATGTTGAGTGATAAAATTTTAATAAAGTTGTTTGAGAGTTAGACAAAAGCTCGTAGAGACTATGAAAGTTAAATAAAATTTGAAAAATTTTCGGACAGTGTTTTTACTTTTCAATTTATGTTCTTTTTCTTTTTTGACGGCGTTCTTAAAATATCTTATCCAAGTAACCTTTCAAAAAAAAATTATTATTATTATTATTATTATTATTATTATTATTATTATTATTATTATTATTATTATTATTATTATTATTATTATTATTACTATTGTAATAGTCATTTTAAAGGTCTTATAATTTTTTTAAAAAAAATTTTTTCTCTTTTAAAACGTTAATAAATATTAACTTATAATAGGATATTCGAAAAGTCTAAAATTGTAAATAAACTTATTGAGCATAATCTAAAAAAGTAAAAAATAAAAGAGCATGATCAAATTTCTAAAGTTTGTGGAACTTGTGCTATTGAAATTATAAAGTTCTATTGTTTTGGAAATGCATTCAATGTATTTGCTTTTACACATATAAGTTATAGAATTAAATATGTTGATTGATGGTATGATTCGATGTGGAAGAAATTTTCTATCGGATAAAAATTAGGGTTTTGAAAAAGAAATCGGATTTATCCGATTTATCCAAGTAACAATTACTTTAATAAGTCAGATTTTCGCCGGATATCATGGTCGGGTTTCCAATTTATCTGATAAAAATAGAAGTTAAATTTGAATTTCGAATATTCGGATTGAATATCTAATGCAACTAAAAATTGGATACCATTACATTCGGATCGAGTTTGGATCAATTTTTTATGAAATTGTCAGGATAGAGTCAAGACTACTTTATCGAGTTTGATTAGGACCAATTTCAACCCAATTAATAAACTATACACAATATATTAATTTAAAATAAAATTTGCATCAAATTAGGTTTAAGTCGATGTCCAATACATAAAATGTCGACCTTAGACCAATGTCTTACATCCAACCTTAACTTTCACAACTCATTTCGAATTGAAGCGATAAGATCAAAGATGAAATTAACAATAAACTAAAAAAAATTATATAATAAAAGATATATAACTAAAAACAACAAAAGTTATAGTCTTAATAAACAAATTAGTGGCTATAATTGGATTTCGAAACTTTGTGAGACAATCATACATGAGAAGTTCAGTTGATAACATAAGATGAAAGCTGCATGCTCACTCCTTATTGTCTATGTCATGGATAAGTAGTCATATCCTCGTACTCCTCTCGAGTCCGTTTTTTCAGGACTTGTTGATATGTAAGGGAAGAAAATGTCTCACGTTAAGAACACAATCTGTTACGAGTTTGATGTATAAGTTCATGAGTTTTCTTATTGACAATTGGTTTTAGTATGAAACTTATGAGTTTATGTTCGTGGTTCACAAGACGTGTGCCCTCTACGTCATAAGATGTCGAGACGGATATAGAAAAATTAAACACAACTCAATGAACAAACTTAGTCATTCAGTTTCAATCCCCACATCACGACTAAGGCTCTAGGACCTTCCCAGTATGGTTTCTATTGGCTCAAGCTCGGAGTTGTTCAATCCCCACGACATGAGGATGAGTGTTAAGATATATATTTTTAGTATTACGTTATTAAAATTACATATCTTCCCGTTGAAGTAAGTCATAATTATCTCGTGTTTAAACATCACAACTCAATATGAAAATCAATTCTTAATGCTCTGTTTATGGGTTTGGACTCGACCAAAAATCATACGATAATCGGGGCTATTGTCAGTGGTTACACGGTAGATGGACCGATGTGCTAATCAACGTAACATAATACTTTAGATTATCCAATTTTTGTAGTTATACATCTCTTTCCATTCTTCTTGTTGGATTGACGAGGGTGAAATATTCTAGGTCAAATTAGTTAATTAAGTTTTTTGAATTTTTCATTAATAACTAGGTTCATGATATAAATATGTTTAGTAAGTGTATATTTAATCAAACTCCTTACCTTCCAACTTCAATTTAATGAAATTGGTAAAAATTGAAGGAATACACAACCCCTGTTTAATAGTACTCTTAAATATAGATACAAATTCGTGACAAATTGACTAACGTACACTCGTCTTCCGCTCGTCTTATTTTTTTTTCCATACCTCTTTTTCTTTATTTAATCCCTACTTACATATATTAATCAAAAAAAATAAAAATCGAAGGAGCATTGTTACTTGAAGTTTATCCTTATCTTCACCCTATATATACTAATATACTTGCCTAGACATAAAGGGTGACAATAGAACACAATCCTAGTTATGAAGTGATCAAAAGTTTAAATAAAAAACTAATTGTTAGATTAGATGAATGGAATAATGGCTTGATTGATACCAAGTCTTTTACCTTAAGTGCCCAACAGCCCATAAAGCGTTGGATGTTGATTTCTCTTGTGTACCTAACTTTGATCTCATTTAGCATCACATATGAACTTGATTGTCATTTCAAATAGGTCAAAAAATGTCTCTTTCATATTGATATCACTATGTAGTGTATATGGGCCATTGTGTTTTCAATCACCCTATTTGGTAGAAATCCACAAATTTCATCAATATATGGTTATCATATGGGCTCGACGAATAGGGTAAGAGTTGTCGAGTATCGAATAATGAACTTTAATTCTCGTGATATTATAGATTCGTTGTCTTTGAGGATGATGAACATGTAAAAGATGGATTGTGTTGAAAGAATCGTTGTAAGGATTTTTTGAAGATAAAAATCTCACGTCGAAGATAAGTGTTGTAGTTCACAATTTTTTCATATGAAAGAGTGGTTGATTACGATCAAACTGATAAATTTCAGCAGGGTTTTGCATGCTTTCCCAAGTTGTGCTTTGATACTCCAAAAGGGCCGGATTGAAAACTTGGTATGAACCATGACAAATTTCGATAAACCATTATAATATGAGGGTTTTAGACGTTAACACATATACACGTTAAGAACAAGTGTTCGATTTTTTTTAATGCAGACTAAGTCTTGAACTTTTTAGCGTAGGTTGTAGCCCCTTCATGAAATCGACTCCTTATGCCCAACCCGCTTGCTTGTACTTTTCTTTTATTTTCGTCGAGATTTTTGTGGTGTTCAGTGTACTTTCGTACGAGATCGAAAAGAATGCATTGGATAGATGCCTGGACATTGAGAAGGAAGGACACTTCCAGAGGCAAAAGGCCATGGGGAGTAGCTAGTGCCGAGCATGTTGCGGTCCAAACTGTAGTTAATCGGTTCGGTTTGCAAGTTTTTGTTCAGCGGTTGGGCTCATCAACCGAACCGCTAACCGCAAAAAAACGCAAAACCGTAACCAAGCCGCAAAAAACCCCATAAAATCGCAACTAAACCGCAAACGTGCGGTTCACGTTTTCTGGGATTGCAGTACGGTTCGTGACTCAACCCTAATAGGGAGATACCGTATGTGATCCATGGATCTCCGATCAGGAAACCGTATCCAAGTTCCGTGGCTTGTGTGGATCTAACCCAACTCACTAATCTAATGAATTTCATCTCAAAAATCAATTATTAATACAAATAAGTAGTTAATCAAACTTATAAACTAAACTTGATACAAAATATAAAGTAGTTCATTAAACTTGATTGCAACAAGTTGAGCGTGCGATTTTTCCTAGGGCCATGTTGCTATCCGCACGAGCGGTAAACATAACTGCGTCACAGCTAACCCAGTCAAACTTAAAATTCAAAGTCAACCGTTGACTAACCTTTTTGCTGACCTGGATAATCAAAATCTATCCTTTTAAATTATAAAATTACAAAATGTAGTCCATTTTAATGGGTGGTATGATCAAATCACCACATTATTATGATTTATGCGTGTGATTATATTTGAACGCACTTACAAATAGGTTTTCTTGACCAAAAAAAGGCTTAAATACGAATAAACAAAAAATATAACTATAATTACGTAATTTAGAGGAAACTTTTTACCTGTCTTGATATCGACAGTCAAAGTTGTTGCTTGGGGTTTGATGGTCAAACTTTCGGTCCAAAAATGTAATTAAAGTATAATTTATAACCAATCCACTTAAGATATTATTCGTATGCTTGTGCTTGTCTTGTGCCTAACCTAAGTACCTTTTTTGTGTCTTTTTTGTTTGTTTTTGTTATATATATTGAGTTCAATGTAATTAGTGATTAGTGGAGTCCCTCCAGTTTCAAACTCCAAGCTAGAAATGGGTCCGGTTTGGGCTAAACCGTCGGACCAGCGGTTTAGGTTTGCCGGTTTGGCCAAACCGTGGGTTTGCAGTTTTGGTTTACCCTAAACCGGCGGTTTAACCGTCGGTTTGGTTATTTTTTCAAACAAATGGATCAAACCGGCCGGTTTGGTCATCAAACTGTCGGTTAACCGCCGATTTGGTCCGGTCTGGTCCAGTTTTTCATTTTTTTTTTATAAACCGGCTAAACCGGCGGTTTAGGTTTAACCTAAACCGCCGGTTTGGATTTATACGGTTTAGATTTTTGGTCAAACCTAAACCGTCGGTTCGCAAACCTAACCGTAAGTTTAGGTTTGCAACCCATGTCTACTCCTAGCAAATTATTTGGGGAGATATATGATGAGGTGTTCTTTCTAACAAACATGAAAGTTTCGCTGTTTTGAGTAATTTCTATAAATTTAATTGGGTAATTGCATTTACCACCAGTAAGTTGTTGGTGTTTTACTTTGTATCCCTTTGTTTTCATTTTCTTAAAATTGGCCCAAAAGTTTCACAATTCTCGGACCAAATATGGGTGTTGTTCAGGTAAAGCACATTATTCCGGTAGGGCCGTGCGACTGAACGTAGAGCTGATACATGTCCCCAAAAAAAAATTTATTAATTTTTTTCTTTTTTCAGAAACGATGAAAATGATAGTTCAAAAGTTACTAAGGGATAGTTCATAACTTATAAAAGTATAGCTCATGAATTATAATAGAATAGTTCATAGTGCAAAACTTATACATAAATGATAGTGCATAACTTATAAAATGATAGTTCAAAAATTATAATTGAATAGTTCATAACATATAAACGGCTAATTTATAAGTAATTTGATATAATAAATTAAAAAGTAATAGTTCATGAATTATATGAGAACAATTCAAAGTTTATAAGAGAATAATGCAGAATTTATAACATGGTAGTTAAAAAAAATTTCATTTGTTTATGAAAAAAGAAAAAAAAATCAATCATTCGTTTCAGAAGAAAAAAAAAAAAGGACATGTGCAACCGCACGACCGTACCGAAAGAAGTAAATCGTACCTGAACATTAACCATTTAACGTAGCTCACGAAAACAAATTAATTTATAAGAAACCCTAAGTATTATAGCCAAAAGTAGTAAAATTTTTGTAGTTTGTATGATTTGATTTTGATCTTTAATAAACAAAATATATAAAACCATAATTTTTCATAATTATATAATCATAACCTAATAGAGCGAGGTTTATAAAATTATATAATTTTCTATAATTTTAATCCCGACAAATCCGGTTTTTCTCCTTATCGAACGGGTCAACGAGGTTGAAGAAAATTTCATAATTCCTCGTATTTTTCTAATATTCTTCTTAATTGTCATACGTTCAATTAGTTTATTGTCACTTTGTGCGGAAAAAATGTTGTTTTGGGTCAGGATCGAGTGCTTCTTGTCCCATCGGCCCACCCATATGCCGACATTTTTACAAAGGATCTCGTCACGCTACTACTCACAAACTTTCATTTCAGCTTCTGACCCCGCTCTATTCCGCCATCGCCTAAGAGATGATGTTAGCGATATTATGTATTATTGAGGTTTTTTCCCTGTAAATGTGTGATATGACCTTTATACCCTTCGGGTTAATCATATATATATATATATATATATATATATATATATATATATATATATATATATATATATATATATATATATATATATATATATATATATATATATATATATATATATATATATATTCCTCGGAAGGATACTCGAATGATAATTGTCGTCCAACATATTCATCTCGGTCTCATAGGCTTATAATCCACCCCACCAAACGTGTTAACGAGATCGAAAAAAATTGCATAACTCTCCATAATTTTATCCATAATTTTCATCCTTGTTAAGTTCGATAATCCCACTCTACCGAACACAACCCTAACGATGTTGATCAATGTTGTCATCTTCTTCCCACTCATCTTATCCAATTTTTCTCACTTATGTATCTTATCGACCAAACTTTATAATTATTTTTTAAATATGTTGACAAGTTTAATCACCAAGTTCAGATTTTCACAAGAGGCCCTATATTCAACTGTCAAGCTAATAATCTTTACACACCTTTTGCCGTTGCTTTTCACTTAAGAATCGGTTCATAGCTCGAACTCTTCGGTTCTCGAAATCTATAGTGTATACTACAACGTCCTACGCTTTAGTCCAGTGATATTTCTTATTGAAACCAATTGGTAATAAGAGGAGCTCATTCCTATAAGGCTATAACAGAGGAGAGGGTCATTCAACAAGTGGAGCTTAACATCTACCGGTTGAGAAAGCAAAATAGCAACCGAATATGTCATTTATTGCCTTTCCGAAAAAACATGATCAAATATGACGATAAAACTCGAAATAAAAAAGTCGTACTAGCTAGTAGGGTTGGAAAAAAAATATCTGATCCGCCTAATCGAATATCCGGTCATAAAAAATCTGAATCCGAAAGTAAACGGTAATTACTGATTCAAGTCCGAATCGATCTTGGAATATTTTATCTGATCATCTGATCGGATACGGATCGACATTTTGATAAGGAAAAAATCAGATCAGATTAGATATATCCATGTGATACAATAATAAATACTCGGATCTGCTATCCAAATCGGATTTCAAAACGGTTATTCGATCATGATAAAAGTGTCGGATATCTGAATACTCTCCAATCATACTCGAATCAAACTTTCACAAAATTAGCAAATCGGATAACTGTAAATTCGAATCGGATATCCGGAATACCCACCCCCTAGTAAAGAATACTAACTCATTAAAATATATCAAAGAATAATAAAGTAATTTGAAAACAAGCATCACCGTGGTTAATTTCTATAGGATCGAAGGTTCTAGCTCTACGAAATCGATCAAATTGGAAAATAAACAAAGTAAAATATTGGGATAGCGTAATCCACTTCTCTTCTTCATCTTTACTAACTCCCAAACAAACAAGTCACACTATAAGCTTCTATTCATGTTTCCATGCAAAATGATTAAAATATATTATACCATTTTCTAGTGCATAGCCTCTACTTAAAAAGATTTATTAAATTAACATTAAAAAAAAATAAACAAATTTTCTTTAAAAATAATTAAAATACTCAATGTATAATTAGGCATGTGAATTTTACAATAGGTAAAATAAATCCTCGTATTATCCATTAAATTTAGGCCGAAATATCATTGGACTTATATATTAGGCATGAACTTATTGCGTATGTGTAATCAGAGATGTAACAAAAGTTCTCACGTGATCTCTCACCTATCGGAATTTCAAGCTCACAGATATGGGCTTGAACATGCAACCGACCTCCTTGCATGAACTTCAACACGCCGTAATTTCATATGGACATCTTTTTGACACTTTTAGACTCGGACCGGAATTATCCCTTGCTTTAGTCATAATCTTGTATGTTTTTCGGGTCGAGCCTGGACACTATCCGAATATTATGCAATAAAGATTGTCTGTTTTTCGTTTGGACTCCGACAATCCGTCGCACATAAAAAAAAATTTTCCTACAAAATAAAATGGATTGTATTAGTATACATAAAAGTAAATATTATATAAAACCTAGTTTAATGGTGGTAGTTTATTAGACTTTTATATATATATATATATATATATATATATATATATATATATATATATATATATATCATTAAACATAACAACTAATAGTATATTGTTTTATATAATTTTCATATTTTTAGCTCGTCTTGTTCAATATGTTTTACGTTTAAATAAAATGTTCTATAATGATTACTAAAATACCCTTTCAATATTGTCACTTACTCAACGAATAATAAATCGTGACAAAAGATTTTATTCATAATATAATGTTTAGGTGACAAAATTAAGTTTCGTCAGCCAAAGCATGTGACATGACTCTCTAAGTTTGTTTACGTTATTCAAATAATCATATTTATATTAACAAAAACAAATTTTATGGGAATGGTCCCAACTTTCTGATACGACACGTGGCAGTATACCATGTATTTGTACAAAACCTTAATGCCACGTAATCTTTACATTTTTAATCTAGATTCTTATGACGTAGATATAAACTTTAAAGTAAATCATATTCTAAATTTTTAAATATTTAGTTTTTTAATTTAATTTTTTACACTTTTATTAAATTATGAATTTATGGTTTTTAAAAAAATTAGGAAAGGGTTGTCGGCTACTCGATGTTAATTCATCTTTCATATCCGACGAGTCTAAATCGGGTAGGGGATACACGTAAAGCGAATCTACACAGACTTCGGGTGTCATCCTAAAACCAATCGGCAATTGGAGAAAGATATCTAATACTAATATGTTAGTTCATGTAATATAAAATTTTCGATGTGAGATATTTTCACACATCACAACACTAAACGTGATAGTCTGAGATGCCGCTAAAGCAATAACCGGTAAACACTCAAAATTACAAGACATCTTGTGGATTGATCATCGAAGAGCATCCCTCTAGAAAGCGTTAACATTAACCACAACATTGACCTCTTAGGCTGTGTTTGGCATGACCAATACACTAGTGTATAAGAGTGTATACGAGTGTTTTAATTTTTAAACCGTGTTTGGCATGGTATAAAACACTAGTTTTTAGTGTTTCTGAAAGTGTTTTCGAAACCCTCGTTCCAGTAAGGGTTTCTGTAAAATACTAGTGTTTTTTACATGAAAATTACTCTGTTACCCTTACCCTTTATCCCTAATTACCACCTAGACCAAGTATATAAGTAACCTTCTCTAACCTAAAATCTCGTTCTGAACTGAACCCCATAGACAGAGTTATCGTTTCCGATTCTCCGGTTGCAGCAACCAGTACTGGTGGCGGTGTTGCAGTTGCTCGACGGCCGCCATCTCCGAGCGAGAGAGGTATGAATCGGCGAAATCCTCCAAATCAATCTCCGAGTATTGCGATTCTGTTGATGTTGATTGATCGAGAGGTCGATAATTTGCCACCGTCTTCTTTATCTCCGAACTCGCACTAGTGAATTGGTGGTGGCAATGTGTGGATTTATGTGAGAACAGATGTTGAGGGCTTGGGATTTCATGGAATTTGGCATTTTTACCTTCACCGTATCTCTTCTCTCCTCGTTTCCTAAATCTCTCTCTTCTCCAAATCTCTCTCTTCTCCTTCGCTTACTTCCGCTCGTTGCGTGGTCGGAGAAAGCCAGATCCATACTCCCGTGGAAGCCAACTCGCTTTGGTAATTTCGCTTACTAATGTTTGTGAATATACGTTCTGATTTCCACTTTTGCTTGTGAAATATGAGTCAACAGGTGATCAACCACAATAGCAATACATAATTTAGAATTGTTTCAGTATGTTGCTGTGTATTTTGTTCTTGGATGAATCTGTAAACATATATTATTGGCTAAAAGATCTTAAATGTTGTAATCGGTGGCGTGTCTACCTAGGATTATCGATTTCAAAAGTTATGAGATGTTGGTTCTGTATGAATCTCATTCTGATGTGAAGAACATGAAGATTGTTTACCACGTGATAGGCACGTGATAAACACTAACACTAGTGTATTTTGTATATGTCATGCCAAACAGTCGTTAGCGTTTTTTAAACACTAACACTAATGTTTCTCGAAAACACTTTCAATAACACTAGTGTTTACAAACACTAGTGTTTTTGTTTAGTTTGCCAAACACAGCCTTAGCAGACAGTTTGATACACTTTTTATGAAAAGACTGGATAAAGAATATTAAGTCTTTGATCATAATCTCAGTTTGTCAAGAGAATTTCCAAATCGTAATATACATTGAACCACATATAGTCTTCTAGATCATCGCCTTTAATATCAAATTTTCGCCATCCTAAATCTTTTAGTTCGTTCACACTTCTAGTGAAGTTAATGATTTTGAATTTGTATTTTGATATACAATTATAAAAGATAATAAAAATAAATCAAATTTGTCTTTCTATTTTTAAATGTATAATTTAGAAAAAACATTAACAGAAAAAAGAAAGAGCGTGTCTAATTAAGTTATTATTCTCCAATAATTATCGATTATACATTATTTAGAGAAAAAGGACAAGATAACCGAAATAAAAGCAATAATCTATAATTATAATACAATGATTTTCATTCAATAAATTAAAATAATTTACAATTTAAAATTTTATTTTGTCTCTCGCTGGACCAGAACCCTTTACCCTGCACCCTACCTCAGCAATCTTTGGCCTTGGCTTGAGTCTTGGACTAGGCTGAACCCGAGCCCGATGGATAAAATCAAGATTGCTTCTATCACTTCCTTCATCTATCATGTCTGGATGGCTAGGAACAACATGGTTTATAACAACACCTCCCCAGAGCTATTGATTATGCTAGAAAAATCAATCGATCCATCAAACTCCACTTTGAGCACAATTGGAGAGACCGGTCAGCTTCCACGCTCGATATGGCTCGTACGCTGAACATCACTTGGAGAGACCGGTCAACTTCCACGCTCAAATCTCTATGTTTGTATGCCCTTGGGACTGAACGTGCTACCTTGTACATTCTTTTCACCCATCAATACAATTAACATTTCAAAAAAAACAAAACAATGATTTTCATTATAATTTACACACACATATATATATATATATAACTCATTATTTTTGAGTTCCAATAATGCTTTTCATTAAAATTTACTAGTTTATTGGATTAAATTAAGTCTAAGGAAGCTTCCACATTGATTAGAACCTTAAGTAACCCATGATCACTTTATATGAACATAATTATGAACAAGTTCATCACTAATTAATCCAATAATAATCTTCCTTTTTTCTTTATTTAATGCCTTAAATAACTCAAGAGGTGGAAAAAGCAACAAAATAAAATTGGCATACAATACAAAAAAAATAATATTATTAAAATACAAATGAGATTTGATTAAGATTATTATGAACTAATGGCTCAAAGAGGCATAACCAGGTGGTTGATTATAATTTGCCAAGTAGTGTCTTTCAACACAAACACCACATCCACTTAAATTATTTTATTATTTTAATGAGATTTAAGTATTATTTAATATTTAAAATTGTCATTAGTGGTGTTTATAGCTTAGTTAATTATATTATTCCTTTTTAACTTTGGGTTTAGGTGCATTAAACCTAATGTTATACGTGGCTTAAAACTATGGAATTCATGTTTCACTTTAGCTTTCATCAGCAATCCATAGTCTTGTTGCACAATTATTTGATTTTATTTGTTGCATTTTTAGCATATTCTTTGCACATATTGGGAAGAATCTTGATTTAGGAATATTTTTATTTTAGTTATTTAAAACAATTTTTGTAGAATAAACCAAATATATTTAGGGCCCGTTTGGTTCCAACTCCGGTAATGGAAACGGAATGGAAACGAAATTAGTCCATGTACATATCCTTATTCATGAAATTTTATGGAATCATTCCTTGTGGTTTAGTGCAAAGTAAACTTGCTTTCCCACGTTTTGTTATCCTATAGGGTATCAAAATCTACTTCAATTACTTCAAACCACAAGAAATGATTCCAAAAACTTTCATGAACAAGGACATACGTATGGACTAGATTCGTTTCCATTCCGTTTTCGATTCCGGAGTTAAAACCAAACGGGCCCTTAATCTATCGGATGGTTTACTTAGGGTCTGTTTACTTGCAAATTAGTTTACTTTCGGGTTTATAAACTAAATGTGTTTATATGGGTTTACAGTTTATTTTCAAGTTTATTTCTTGATGAGTTTATATAAATAAACTAGATAAGGTTGTTTACTTGAAGTTTTTTGGGTTTATTTTACTTCAAAAGACTCTCATGCGCTTAAAAAAACCGAACAATAACGTTGAATACCCAAGGATGAACAAATAATATATCAAGATGGAAAACCACAAGGCGAAAATCGGATTTTAAACAAAAATAAACTCATGCAGACAAAAATAACCTTGGTCTGAAAAGTTTATTTTTGAGTAGTTTATAAACCCATATAAACCCCAATTCCTAAGTAAACATGTACAAAAATTAAACTCAGGGTTTATAAACCAAATAAGCTACAAGTAAACAAACCCTTAATCAAAAGAGTTTCAATCAAAAGAGTTTTAATCTTGATTTAGGAATATGTTCTAGATGGTAAATTACAAGAATTATGGTTAATTTATGTATTTCGACCATGCATTGATTGGTTGTGAAGAATGGTAATTGTTAATAAGTAGTAAAATCAATCAAAAAATAAATATAAAAGAGTTGTTTTTTGTAATTTAATATGTTAAAAATTGGATTTTATAATATCTTATATTACTATTCCGAAGAAGTATATCTTGTTAAAATAATTTTCGGTATTGTTAATTTGTATAGAGTTTATTAACCCTAATTAGAATAACTCTTACCAATATAAAAACAAAACCGCTCCTATGAATAAATGTTATGAAAACTAATTTATTAACCCTAATTAGAATTCCATATCTAATAAAATTTGATCATATTTAGTTTTTGTAAATTTTGATGAATTTATACGATAGTAAAATCTTATTTGGACCGAAAATCTTAAAACATAAACTAAATATATTAAAAATACCATCGATTTATTTTAGACAAAAATGGAATTTAAAGTTATAAAGTGTGCATTTTAAGCCATAGATTATTTTAAATTTGGAAATATCATCTATGGATCCATCTAACATCACTCATTATTTTTATACGATTCTTTGTTAATATTTGTTTATATAGTTATAATGTGGTGTAGATCTAAAATCTTCATACGAAAGCATGTCACCCAATGACTTGGCATTCTTTTTACTATGTGGAAAAATGGTGCATATTGTGGACAAAAAAATCTTCATTAAAATAATTAAATATATATAATTATATCATAATATACCCATAAACCCATGATTATTGCCAAGTAATTCAAAGTTAGAAACTAAAATATTACGTGTTTATGTACACGTTGCATACCCAATATAGTACTAATGCAATGAAAATATATTAATATATGTTTGAGAAATCCCTTTTAAAGATCGATTCTTTATAAAGTAATGAAAAGGACAGAAGGAAATACAAGGAAGATGATCTTAGGTGATCTGTCTTTGTATATATATGTTGCATTCTATACCCAAATGCCATAGAATTTGAAACACATAGATCATTAGAGGAAGAAGAAAAAAGGGTTTATAGTGTTGAGATCATCAAAACCCTAACCCTAAAGTGTTTTGTTGTTCAATGGCTTCTTCTTGGGGAGGTAATATGATGGCTACTCAAATCGGGTGGTCGTCCATGGATGATGGGTGGAGGAAAGGCCCGTGGACCGCCGAGGAGGATAGGCTTCTCATTGAATATGTTAACCAACATGGTGATGGAAGATGGAACTCCGTTGCTCGGCTCACAGGTTAGTCTGATAACGTCTTTCTTTACGTTGTATTCTTGAAAGTAATTGTGAGAATGATCTCACATCGATTATAAAAGTTATATAATTTCGGTGATATATTTTATGATAAGCCTTATTGGACTTTTGTGTTGATTTTTGACGTTTGCATGGTAAAATTTCGGATTTGTTACAAGCGTGTGTTGAAACTTATGTTAGTTGTGAATTGCTTGGAATGCAGGATTAAGGAGAAATGGAAAGAGTTGTAGATTGAGATGGGTTAATTATTTGAGGCCGGATTTGAAAAGAGGTCAAATTACTCCAGATGAAGAGAGGATTATAATCGAGTTGCATGGGAGATGGGGAAATAGGTAAATATTGATCAAATTTACACTTTTTCTATATATCTAGTGAAGATAACCTTAATTAGCTAAAGTTATCTAACTTTCTTTTCATAAACTTATTTTAGGTGGTCTACGATAGCACGAAGCCTACCAGGAAGAACGGATAATGAGATCAAGAATTATTGGCGAACCCACTTCAAAAAGAAGACCAAGACTTCTGTTGACAATACAGAGAAGTTAAAAGCTCGTCTTTTAAAAAAACAACAGTTTCAACAACAACAATTTCAACAACAACGAGAACCCGAGTTTGACATAAAAAAGGTCATGTCTTTTTTGCTAGCCGATGATAACAATGGGCAAGTAGTTCCAACTAACTCTCCTCCTCAAACCGAAACTGCCATCAATTCAACAAACACAACGGTTATGTATCCGAATGTCATGGTTGGCGAGAATCAAGGCTACTTCTACTCTATGCTTAACTGCGACACCTCGAACTCCGAAGGATCTAGTGATCAACAATCACAAGACATGTTGTGGGATGAGCTATGGGGCATAGAGGATGCACAAGACAACTTTAGCTCCCTTTGTCCAACAAACAAGCAAGCTAATATTATGCAGCATTTTGTAACTCCCTTTTATTGAACTTTTTTTTTTTTTTAAAGTTTCCAAATGATCATAAACTTTCCTATGGTTGTTTACCCTATAACTATAAGTAGGGAAACTCTCAAATTAGATTTACACTTATGTGCCTTCCTATTTTAGAAATAAAATTTTTGTAATTGTAACCCTTTATTTTCATATTTGATATATAGCGTGGAAATACGTGTGATTATGGATAAAATGTTTCACGTCGATAATAAAGTGAAAATCAGTTTAGTATGTAATTGATGATCCTTATTATCAGTTAGTTTTAGTACGAAGTCTCACCTGACTTATATGTTGGGTTCAAGTCTAATGTCCATTTCGATAATCAACGAGATATGAATGTATTATTAAACCTTTAATTTGAACTTAGGATAGTAGATTAGGGACCATAAGATATGATGTTGGAGTGCTAAGATGATCTCACAAACCATAATCTTAATTTTATATTGCTAAAACATGATTGATATTAGCCCATTGTTTTGCATTTTTAGTGATTTTTAATTCAATGAATGTTGTCCACCTTGACAACATTGTAGATTTCCTTTTACACGTTTTCGAATAAATTAATACAAGTTATTCGAACTTTCACTATTTTTTTAGAAAAAAAAAAAAATATTAGAACTTACCAACACTAATGAATATTTGGGTTTAATCCAACCTTTTCTACTAAGAAAATATTCGTGCTATCAAGTAAAACAAAAAATTTTAAAAAAAAAATGTTTGTGTAGGACTTGATCCATAATAACATGGTTAAGATTATAAATTTATTCTTTCAAAAATAATAAAACTCACTAAACTTTTTAAATATTGGTTAGAATAATCAAATTTCTTCGTTATTCGTAAATTTATGATAACATTTCTAAAAAAAGTTAGATATTTAGCAAAATATGAATAATTTAGGGCAGAGTCGGCACATATTCTAAAAGTCGGGATATTTTAAGAAATTAAATACAAAACACAGAAGAAAAATCGATAATAACATGATTAATATCATAAATTTACTCTTTCAAAAATAATAAACTCACGAAACTTTTTAAATATTTGTTAGAATAATCAAATTTCTTCGTTGTTCGTAAATTTAGGACAACATTGCTAAAAAAAAGTTAAGGATATTTAGCAAAATATGAATAATTAAGGGAAGAGTCCCCAACTGTTCTAAAAGTTGGGATATTTTAAGAAATTAAATAGCAAACACAGGAGAAAAAAATTGATAATAACATGGTTAAGATCAGAAATTTATTCTTTCAAAAATAATAAAACTCGCTAAACTTTTTAAATATTGATTAGAATAATCAAATTTCTTCGTTGTTCGTAAAATTAGGATAATTTTGCAACATTTCTAAGAAAAAGTTAG